>JAVHKZ010000019.1:2265000-2816174 GCA_035079395.1 Aspidiotus destructor
GACGTAATCATCTTCACGTAATCTTCTTGATGGAATATTACAACTGATGGTCTTCTATCGGCCTTACCTATGGATCAGATGTTGGTCGTCAATTTTCTGTTTCAAAGATTTTATTGCGCTCTTTGTTCTTCCATCAAAGTTAGGTAAACTACTGCAATGTTTTTATTCAGAAGTTTTTTTTTTTTTTTTCTTCTTCTTCTTTTCCTTATTTAAGGCTCGAAATATCGATCAGGTTCATGTCTTTGACACGGGGTATGATTTCACCATTGATGTGATTCCACAATTTTTCTCTCATTTTAGGAGGGGGGGGGGGGGGAAGGCAGCGTATCTTAATCTTCGGCTAAGGATAGTTTCTTTTTCCTTCCTGAATTCAATGTTGGATAGGTTTACAACTCGATTGTAAAACTTGGACGTATTAGGTCCAGTTTTTCCGTACGGTACTCTCAGTTGAATAGGGAGACCGTGTGTTGTTAGTACGCGACCTTGATGAGTGGATGAGCCGACACCATAGTTAGCTGAACTTTCACCTGACGCAGGTGTTGAGCGGCCGAGGCTGCTTCAACAAGTACCTTTGCGAGAGAAGTCGAGGAAAGTTGAGCAGGCGACGTGTCCGCACTGCGACCCAGAGCGAGATGATGGACCACAGCACATTTTATTCGAGTGCGAGGTGTGGAGGCATAGGCGGGACAGGCTTAGTCGGTCTCTTTAAGAGATTCGGGTAGATGAAGCGCTTGTCCCGAGTGGTTCCGAGGAAGCATGCATGGAACCAGGTGTCTGAATTTGCAGCCACCGTCATGAAGAAGAAGATAGACCGCGAGAATGGAATAGGCAAATGCAGAACCACGATATGGTCCAATGCACTCATCTGTGCGTGTACCATTCACACATAAAGTTGTGCAGGGAGAAGAGGAAGATCATACCCGAACGAAGAAGAATATATGAAGAGAGACTATGACAGCAATCAATCCCGTATATCTGAGATGGCAATGTTCTATATTCGTTATGTGTCCTCATGTTTTTGCGGGCCGGAGGGCACTGCAATTTGGCGGTTGCCAAATAGAAGAGGGGGTCTGCGAAAGAAATTTTTCCAACGCTAAAAAGGGTCGATTCCGACGTTCGAGGGAACAAAATCAAATGCGTACGCAACTCGCACCCACTCTACCATGGAGGAAGAGCGGCTGGACAAGTTTTCTTCCAACTTGTTTCGGAAGTTCAACCTCTTTCCTGACTTCACCCTCCGCTGCTATGCCTACGCGCCGACACCTAGCTGGTAGCCCTGTTCCAGTCGCAGATGTTGCACGACTGAAAATTAAACTGACAAGAACATATGAAAAAAAAAAAAAACAAAAACAAAAACAAAAACAGAAACGATAAAACTTAGGCTCATCTAGTTTTGATGGCTCTTGTACACCATCCTCAGCTCAGCATCAAGAATAAGAGACAAATTTACGCAACCATATTATGCTCAACATGGAGCTACGGTGCGGAGATATGGGGGAACTTCCGCACCATCCAACTCGCCACACTAGAAAGGGTTTTTTTAAAAAAAAAAAAAAAAAAATGATAATAATATGTAATGATAATGCGCGTAATCGCGAGTGCCCCATGGTACGTTGCCAACCTATAATTATTCTCGGACTTGGATCTGAAACCAGACAGCACTATAGTGTACCAGAACGCAATCCAGTACGTCCATCGACTTCATCACCACCCGGACGTGGAGGCAATCGCGCTCCTGAACGACTCGCGGAAGATACCGTACAAGACGAATCAAGAAAAAACATTTGCTCGCGACCTTATAAATTGAATTAATATTCATTATTATTCACACTCTAGTCAGTAACTGTACTAACCAAGTCAGTGTCATATCACTTTATTTAGAAAACTCCACAATACTCAATGAGTAGGCTGGCTGGAGGTAATTTACAATAACCGCAGAAAGAATTACAAATAAAGCCGCGAGCGCGCTTCCGGTTAAACAACCATTATCAAGCAAGTGCAGTAAAGAGCGACTCGACGAGGTGGAGAAAATGTACAGAGTCACAACGACACCAGAGAAGAAAATCATGATCGCGAACTAGAGAAGTATAAGGTTCTGAGTCGTACTCATAGACTAGTTCGACCAACCCCTCATCCGGAATGTACAAGTTGAGAAAAATTATATTGTCGCTATTAAGGTGCAGGCAAATAATTTCATTATGTTCTAAAGCACGGCGCGGCGTTTGAATTTAGCCTTCTCTCTGTGTAGGAGGGTTTCAGATCCCTCCCGGTAACTATGACCGCGCAGGTTATGAGGTGATCAGCAAAGGCGGAAATACCCAGTTTTTTTATTTTCCCACTTTTTTAGATGCTCAGCGATCCTGATTTTGACTTGACGACCGGTCTCGCCTACATGTAGATACCGTTACAGTCTTTACAAGCCACACTATAGACTCCGCTCTTCTCATGAGGCGGTATGGGGTCCTTTAGTATGACAAGTAACCCTTTCAGAGTTGTAGGAATGTAGAAGACAGGCGGGACACCAGAGGGGCGTAGAATGCGACTTAATTTAGAGGAAAATTCTCCCAGGTGGCTTGGATCGAGGCAATTCCGTGTGATCTTCCTACGGACCATAAGGTCAATGTCTACTTTCACCTCATTCACTCTGGCCAAGTATTCTATAATTTGAAGCTCTTTTCGGAAAGCTGCCTGGTCCATTGGGATTTTCTAAATACGTAAGTATGCCCGACCGTAACATTGCGAACCGGATTAATTCTGTCATATCACTTTGCTAAAAATCATGGTAGGTAAATGTATCGTCTAAAAAGAAGTACCGGTAGGCTATTAAGTTTCGAGGCTTTCTATTCTCGCAGGATAAAATTGAAGGGCATTTAAAAAAAGTTGAATATCGACTCGCAACGCGGCATTTATTTACATTTGAGGACCTTTCTGTCACGCAACCGAACAATGTGAATTATGCACTAAATAACCAGGTCATTGAAACGAAGACTTATAGACTCCAGGACAGAGCGTAATTTCCCATTTTCCCAGGAATCCCACATCATGTAAGTATACGTATACTGCACTGTATACTTATAAAATAATATAGGCATTACTTTGTATAATTAGTACCTATACGTACACATTGTACAACTTACTTTTGAAGTTATATTATGTTCACTGGGCAAAGCAGACAACACTGTATTGATTGCATGAATCAAAATTGGTGTCAGGATTTTATTCGTATGCTCGAAGTTCTCGCTACCATCATCGATTTGTTTTTCTTTTTCTCCATTGAATACAAGCGTTGTTTTCAATAAATTCTTGTACACTTTAAGGATAGGTAACAACTGTTGCGGTAGACCATCTGCTGCTCCAACTAAAACTAATAAATTGTCAGAGTTTCAAGAGACTTTATCAAATTTAAAAAATAATATAAAATATTAGGTATATTTTATGTACTCGATTCTTCCAAAAATTGAGAAAATTTGCTTTTGTAATGAAGTAAAATTAATGAAATCATTTCAGAAAAACATTGAACGCTATTAGCAGCCGCTGTTTTGTCGAGCTCAAAAATTGTATTATACCGCAATAAACACTGAAAGAAAATCAACCTGCAAACCGAGAAAGAGAGAATTATTAATCACTGAAAAAAATAAGAATCGAAAGAGCGAAAACTCTTTCTATACCTATTTATACAGTATTTTTATATGCAACTTTTACAACGGAACAAGCCGATTCAACCTGTATAATATGTTACACCAAATTCACGCAATCGAGGAATGCGCGCAGTAGGTAGAAATTTTGATGAAAGCGCGCACTCAGCAACCTCTCTGCTGATGAGTGCGCGCAGTCTGTACATAAGTCGCGGAATCCGCGCACAAAATTTCCCAATGCGTACAATCAGGGGCAGATTATAGCCGATTGCGCGCATTCGGCACATGAACAATTTTGGTGATAGGTAGGTGCACTGTTTTTGTGCAGTTGCCAAATGCGTACACTACCTACATACACATACTAAGAAGTCATGTTGCCGAATTCTAGCGCCAGGTACGATCAATATAAAGTTGAGAGGTAGAAATATTCAGCTTGTTTATTTCAGCATAAAAATAACAGCATTTGTAATACAGCAAAGTGGTCGTATATTTTGCAGTTTGTAACGATTTGAGAAATATAGAACTTCAAAAAAAAAAAAAAAAAAAAAAAAAAAAAAAAAAAAAACCAAATACAAGAAATCTTAGTCGAACAGGATTAAAATAATACAGGTAGATGAATCATGATGAGTGAGCATCTGAGTCGTGATTCCAATTGTAAGGAAAAAGAAACGGAAATGTATGGGCCTACTTTTCGTTATTCTCGGTTCTCGCACGTTCGCCCACCTGTTTGCCCACCGTGACGTGACAAGTTGAATTACAGCGCAACCCGGCCTTCACTCACGCGCACCTTTTTGTCGCACATTGCTGGCGACTGCAATTGCAGCGGTGAATGTAACGTAATGACATTCTAAAATGTGAACTAACCGATAAAATCAACCCTTCCAAATAGTGATGAGTCAATCGTCAAGGTACGAATATTGGCCAATTACCCCGAGTATTTGCCTATTACCCCTTCAATGAAAGCGCGCGCGCACTCAGCAAAAAAAGGTTGCCGAATACGTGTCAAAAATGATTTACTTTCTTTCGATTGCGCGCATTCAGTAACCTTGTCTCTGATTGCGCGCACTAAGCAAAGAGGTTGCTGAGTGCGCGCTTTCATCAAAATTTCTACCTACTGCGCGCATTCCTCGATTGCGCGAATTCGGTGTAACATATTATTTATAATATTAATAATGTACGCCTCTCGTTTAATTTACTTATTGCAAAGAAACGAAATTCTCCTCTTTGCTTTTATTCTAATGAATTTCTGCTACAGGAAGTTATCGTAAGTGTACCTATGCAAAAAAAAAAAAAAAAAAAAAAAAAAAAAAAAAAATTGAATGAAAACTGAAATGAAGAAACTAAAACGAAATTAACCAGAACGAAATCTAAAATTTTTTCTATGAGATCTAGTTTTCTGAAACTAAGCAAGCAATACGCATCGACCCAGAAACGGAATTCCTTACAAAAATAAAAACCTAGACCTGTATACGAGTAAGTAATTCCGTTAAATACTCTAGAAACATAGCTAAAAGTTAGATATAAATTTTGTGTGGGTCTATTAGGAATGGGCGTAGGTACTAATTTTTATTCGCTAGATTAAATTTCTAATATCAATCTATAGGCCTACATTTCTTTTTAAATTTTATAATTTCTTCCTCCAAATTTTGCAACATTACTGCTTTTCAATATTTCCTTGAATTTCAGGATTTTTTTTCTTCAAGTTGACAACGACAATACTCATACAGTAGGTACATACACTCTTTATTCTCTTATTCATTCGTCCTTCTATAAGTACCTAGTGCAAAATCCTTTACAGACTTGAAAATAACAAACTTTTATTCTTGAAAATATCATTATACCCATTTTATTATGCGTACGCATTTTATTTCGCGCATTTATCGGTAGGCTACGACAAGGAAAAGACGACGAATGAACGAGAAAATTATGTTGCACGGCAGTAAACAAATGACATGACGTATTGTACGACGACGCGACGACAGAATGTGCCTGTATGGAAGGCATGCAAAACGGTAAAAAGAGCGCCGAGTATAAAATATTTTTCGTTGGTGAAAAATCAAGAGAAAAAATGAAACCAGAAAAGAATGCGTAAAAAATAGCGCAAGAAATGCAATACGTATTTCCTAATCATATTGCTCAAGCAGAGTGTGTTTCACCTTCTACGGTCTTCCTCCCTTACAGCAGCGTCGTCCTAGCGGTATATTACGAGCCTAGCCTCGACCGGAACCTCTAACAAGTGTTTGCACAAGAAATTTTTCATAAAGAAAGGGCACGTGTGCGAGGGGCAGACTTTTCCTTATCATCGCGAATTCGTAAATACCGTAAGTCCAATTGGCCCTGTTCAGTCAGGAAACAGGCTAACAACAACAACATCTGCTTCGTTTTATTGGTTTGTTCCAACCAGCAAACGTGAAGAACTGCTCGATCACCGTGGTGAGGTTGTTTCGGTACTTTCTTGTTTCCTGACGCCCAATGATACGCGGCTGTCCATATTTTCAGTGTACGTAATATCGGGTGACTCTGCACAATTAGCGCGGAAGCTGGATCACGCGGATTCGACCGTCAATCGACAACCAAGTCGAGTACGTACGTGATTAAGGAGAAACTGCTGAACTGGAAGTCTCTCCCGGAACGTATGAGCTGTTTCAATGGTCGCATGCGTCCCCTCTTAAGCCGTTACTTGAAGTCGGGTAGCCAGTCAGCAGCTGCGGCTTCATACCACTGCGTGTCCTTTTCAATCCAATTTTTTTTTTTTTTTTTTTTTTGTTTTGTTTTGTTTAATACCTACGCGCTTTACAAAAGTAGGCAGCTTTTTGTTGCAATAATTTTGATGAACCAATTCGCGGTTCAGCAACATGCACACACTGCACAGTGATGACTCGTACTTCGCTCGTACATAATATATTATAGCCGTACTGATAACTTGAATTAATATAGTCAATGATGTTGTTTATTTCTCTGAACCTAATTTCATAAAACGCGTACGGTACCTGTACCAGAGATGTAACTCTAGACTAGGTACGTATATTCTTGATTCGTGTCTAGAGCTGTTCGTACGTAAAAAATGGCTTTCGTCAATAATATTATTGATAAAATTTCAAGTCCCTTTGCTCAATTTTCCTGGTCTTCATGACGATGACGTGTCCTCTAAACGACTTTCCTTCTGTAATATCATTTTTAAAGTGATATCTAGCCTAGTAGAAAACCCACCCCATTAGTCGAATGTTTTCTTTGACAGAGATTAAATTAAATCGGCCGGCCGGCCGGCCTTCAATCTCTTTGATAGGTACCGTAAAATTCTGCAATAGAAATAATCACAAAAGTTTCTTTCGTATGTACGGTACCTACCTAGGTAACTCCTTCATTATAAAAATTCCTTCTACACTATAATTACACGTAGTAGGGTAGGTAGCCTACCTAGGTATTTCATAGGGTATTTACCTCGCTAGAGAAACTACATCGTTGAATACGGCGGAAGATCTTTGTTCGCTACTCAGATGAAGTTTGATGCGTCGAGTGACCTCCAGTGCGCAATTCACAGCATACCTAAACAACTGACGTTGAGATTTGATTTCTTTAGTCGCCTCCGCCGATGACCACTCCACGTCATCGCTAAAAGCAAAATATTAGGTAGATCAATATAATAATTATAATATTTTACCGGTACGAGTTATTTGCGAAAAATTTTGTCGAATACCTACAGTAAAAATATACTGAGCAACCGATTGACTGTTTTTAGATTAAAAGATATTGTCTGGACTTTAAAAGCCTTCTTTTTCAAACAATCCTTGTCCATTTTGACGAAATTCTTATTTCCCGATTCCGTCACCGAAACCGAAACCGTATCGTCTTTCGTAATACTCTTTTTTGTCATCTCTTTATCCTTTTTCTTCGTGATTTTTTCTAAATTCTATAATCAATAAAACAAACTTAGGCTATATTAAACATCTCAATTGAAAGAATTAAAATAAATGATGCGTCTAAAGTACCTAACACTATACTATAAAGTAGGTAGGTAGCCTACTGGTACACATAGGCTACATCGATTACGTACCATAGAATCGATAATTCGCGTGTAGGCCTCGTAGAGAGCTATCAACTTCTGAGAAGTTACAGTTGTTGCTTGTCTATTCCATGTATTTATTACATAAGCTATAAGTGCTTCATAAACGCCTGAAATTTGTACTATTGATTCCATGGACATCATTTTGCCAAGTTACAATTTGAAAACAAACAAAGATTTGCGCATGAAGAGGGGGAAAAAAGAATGAAAGAATACAAAGGTGTCGCTAAACCAGTAATAAGATAATTAATTCTCTTACCCATATTTTGTCCAATGATTTCTCGTGTCTTTACGCCGTCGTAATTGGAATCGACCAAACTGATCGTTTCGTCCTACACGAGAGAGCAGGTTTTCAGGAACTGCGGCACTGTGCGCAGTGAGATTGACTAATATCCATCCAAAACAGCGATTTGGAGAAAAATATAATTTTTTGACAACTACCATACAACGAGCCCATCATTCCACCTTATTTGTATTTTGGATAGCGTCGCGTCAATCTCATTTCGCACCGCCCGCAAAGAACCTATGCTATAGATAGAATGCGGAACTGCAGGTTTTAAAATATTCGACATCTATCACAAACCAATTTGAAATGATGTGAATCGCACAATGAAAATCGTACGACGAGAGAATCAAAGATGCTGATGAATTTATTGAAACTCCGGGTAGCATCCGAGTCGAAATCTTCAGTCGAAACGGATATCAATTGCACGTTTGTCAGCACATCTTGAACTAGCAATAAAAGATGACCAATTGGTTCCTTTGAAATGGAAAAAGAAAATTATTAAAAATAAATAAATAAATAAATAAATAAAAGGTTTTTCATTCGTACTGTACAAAAGGAAACACAAATGAAAGAAATTACAAGGCTTCTCTTCTGCGTTCATAGACCATAAAACTGGTTGATGAAACGTTGAATATCTAGAATAGAACTTTTTAAGCAGGTCAAGCCTTATCATTTCATTCACTTGGATAAATAATAACTATGATAGTAATAATAATAATCATAATAATTTACAATAATATTATTATGATTTACCTACAAGAATGATGTTCGAATTGTAATAAACTAAAATTAATAAAATTAGAAGGGCAGAAGGCGCAGGCGGCGATATTGGCAATGGCAACGACGTCAATAGTGAGAAAGATTCTGGCGCAATAAAATAAAACAGCATAGGTACCTACCTTAAAGAAGAACCTTTGCTGTGTTATAGCACGTTTTTTATTGCATTACGGGTATACTTATACTTAAAGTTCCCCTGTTGACTGAAGATGATAATAATAATGATTATGAGGGGGAGAGAGAAAGAGAGAATATCTATTTATATTGGCATACCAAGGAAGATACGCTTCAACAACAAGTCGAACAGAACAAAGAGAAGAGGGAACAGTAATTTTTGCCCATATTCACAACTATATCAATGCACAGTTATTTCAGTGGTATGAACAAAAATTTTAAATTTCTAATTTTTTCCCCCCTTAATTAAGTTTAGTGTTGTCCAATAGACAGCGATAAGATACAATTGGATACAATGCCTCACCTATACAATAAGAACAAAAATGAAAGCTCATGCTACTGCGTGAGTAGTACACGAACAAAACTCACCAAGAGAGTTACTCCCACTTGTTAGATTAAATGCCTACCAATCACCTATCAAAAAATTGTACTCAATATACGGATTTTCTATTTCTAACTCGAGGTTTCCACTATTAACGACAAGAAAAAAAGAAAAAGATTCTAGAGAAATTGAAGAAAAAAAAAAAAAAAAAAATCTCCACCAGAATAAGCACTGATAACAAACGGGTAAGAAAATTTGCTTCTCATGATGTGCGCAGTCACCACAAGTGGTTTAAATGTTTGGTAGAGAGATTTTTTTTTTTCCAACAAATTGGGTCTACCTTAGGAATTATTCAGCCGATCTTCAAACAAATTGAAGATGCATTCTTTTAGACTTGTCTAACACTATACGGTAATATTATAATCTGGTCAAGTGTCAGAAAAATCCATCCAGTAGTTCTAGACGAGTTTTGCAGAAAAATAAAATTTTATAAGCTTATAAATAATATAAAAACAAACCTAAATGGACGAAAGGAGAAAAGTCAGTAAAATTTGTTACTACTGTACCTACACCATGTTCGAGCGTTTTTCTCCGACCGTGCATGCACCTGCACAGGCAGAGCTAAGCTGCTTGGTTCAGGGAGCTTCAGCGAGAAAAACCACATAAAGAAAGAAAAGGGGAAAAAAAAGAAAAAGAAAAAAAAAAAAAAAAAAAACGTGCATTACCACTGCGAGGTACAGTACCTAAATGAACTGTCTTTAATTCTTAAATTTAGAGTTCGAATTTAACATCAATAGAAAATAAATTTTCGAAAAACTAAGTAGAAAAAAGACTTTTTGCAAGCGCAAAAAATTAAGATAATTTTTCACACATCTCATAGTGGATGTCGTCATCTTAATTAGGTCAAGGCCACCATTATCTCTGTATGCTATCAAAGTATTCCAGGTCATGCCTCGAAACGCGAAATTCTTTCAAGCCCCTAAAAAGGAGAGGTTAGACTTACAATCTAACGGTGCAGTGTCGACCAGCTATAGCCTAATTAGTAAGTAGTTTGAGAAAGAAGCAAAAAATATAGAACGTAACGAAACATTCATGCAGGTACGATAATTGTCGATCACATAATTATTACTGTATTACCATCGTACTATATCTAGTGTACCGTACCTATGAATACCATTTTTTGTAGTAGGAATTTTTCTTTCCAATTCAATACAATCATTTTATTGCTGTACCTACATTTTTCTTTTTGTTGTGTTTTTACTGCGCTTTTCACATTTTTGATCAGGCAGTGCGATACATTTTAGAGCGTCCGACATACTTACTTACGTAGAGTTAAGTTACCTATTTAATGTGGCTTTCGCCTCTTTCACGGTGCGATGCGGTGTGCTGATGAATACTTAGGTATCCAGACCTACCTAATTATAAGACGAGTAATGATAATGATAATAAAAATACAGTAGATGAAAAAAGAAAAATAGCATCCTGATTCGGTCCTCTATTCTCTCGAGGAGTTCTTAATACAGTACCTACATACGTAACTAATACCTACTACGGTACAGTAATACTGATCAATCTCGGCTGAAAATACAATATTTTATTGATAGGTTGTTTTACCAAAAGCAAGATTTCGGCACTCTTGACGTCGATGGTTTTTTCAAAACGAATTGGCGGTAATACGTTCGCATCGGTTTCATAAAACTGACTGAAATGGTCCAGTAAAACGTCCAAGACAACAGTATAGAGTTGAGGATTTGCAAATATTGCAACAGATAGACCTTGAAAAACGCAATAAGAATGTGCGCATACGTAGTAATTAAATAGGTAAACAACTCTGGGCTCATACATAGATGGAAAAGCTCGAAAATTATAACAAGAATACGGTACCTTTGTATAGAGTTATTTTCACTGACACTTGTTGCATGAAACATCTTTTCAAAATACCTATCACTTCTAGACAGATAGCTTCATTAATATTTGGATTCATCGAAGGTCTTAACAGCTGACTAGACGTTTGCTGAGTGTGAATGTCCATACAAATCTTCCAAGAAAGAAAAATAATAATAATACCGGTAATAATAAAAAATAGAAGTATGTGTGACGAAAGCAAAGCAATAGGAGGAATATGTTCCACAAAGAAAGTCAAAAACGCACTGACAAGAATTTTTTCAGCTGCCAGAATACTGCAGTTGATGATAGGGGAAAAGAAAGAAAGAATAATAAAATAAAAATAAACTTGAAATAGAAATAATTATAAAAAAAATCTTCTGGCGGAGCCAAATAGAAAAAGATCATGTTTCATGTCTTCTATAAGGAAGCATGCTCCAATTGTTCGCCCCCATCTGGGTCTACTATAAGTCTACTTTAGTATATTTCGGACTGATGAGATTAGAGGGCCTCACTCGCTCCGGTCGTTCGTCCCGCTTCTCGGTCTAGTATAAGTCTACTTTAGTATTTCAATAAAGGGTATTCCTTCTACTTCAGGCCCAGTGCAGTATAGTGAAAGCTTCCGACGCGACGCACGGATGTACGCAAGCATATTTCAAATTCAGGGTAGGAATCTGGTTTGATCTAGTATAAATCTAGTTTACATTTCAAGCTAAAATATGTGTATTAGGCCTTTATAATGTAGGCTATTCCTACTACAGCATATTGATTCAGGCTTAGTATAAGGAAAGCTTCAGAGACCCAAGGTCATTTGCATACGGCGAGGTAGTACTCGCAAACGCGGTGAGTTCACTGCACACATCAAAGAGAGATCTAGCCTAGCTAGTACAGACTAATACAAACTTTTCCTTTGTATGAGCCTATGGTATAAAGGAGCTTAGTTTAGAATGAGCCTGTGGTATTCCTAGTACCTATAAATCTAGTTTAAACTAGCATGTAAACTAGGCAAGGCGAACTATGAAGCTTCTCTAGGAGTCAGAAGATTTGAGCCTTCATAAAGTGTATATTAGGTTTAGTATAATCAGGGTTTCGCTAAGAGTCAGACGACTTGAGAAATCTTAGTATAAAGCCACCATAAAGCTAGTATAAAGGCACCATAAAGCCAGTATAATGAGGCGAACTATGAAGTTTCTCTAGGAGTCAGAAGACTTAGGCCTTCATAAAGTGTATATTAGGTCTAGTATAATGAGGGGTTTGACTGAGTCAGACGACTTGAGAAATCTTAGTATAAAGCTAGTATAAAGCCACCATAAAGCTAGTACAATGCTCGAATATAAACTAAGCAAGGTAAACTCGCGTTAAAAAACTCGCAAATTTTCGAATCACCCACGGGGTAATGGGGGGGGGGAGGGGAGGGCCACTCGCGTTTAAGAGACTCGCAAAATTTCAATAGGGGTCAGGGAGATCAGGTCAGCGTAAAGATATGAAACATGTCAATAAAGGTAGGGCTCAGAGAGTAAATGATGGAAAAAATAATAAATTACAAGGTCATCTGCACGCACGCGTTACACGTTACGCGCATGGAAATTTTCAAATGAGGGTAGGGTCAGAGCAAATAACCGACACAGAGGTCATCTGCACGCACGCGTTACGCATTACACGTTACGCGCACGCAAATTTCAAATAAAGGTAGGGCTCAGAGAGTAACTGATAGAAAAAATCATAAGTCCCAAGGTCATCTGCACGCACGCATTACGCGTCACACGTTACATGTTACGCGCACGGAAATTTTCAAATGAGTGTAGGGTCAGAGCAAAGACATGAAACATGTCAAAACAAATATACTATACCTATATGTAGTAGGTACGTTATTAATAATTTCTGAAATAAGTAAAAAAAAAAAAAAAAAAAAAAAAACTGAAGTTGTTAATGAAAAACAAGTCGACTATTCACCTGGGTGAAAACGCTCGAGCCAAGGAACGTAGTTTGCGTTAATGTATTCTGACTGAGAGCGGAAACTCGTTGTAACTTCAAGAATTTTAACAACTGTAAGAACCCAAGCACGGACGTTTGTCTTATCTCCACGTTCCTACATATACGTACACAGTACATTATCCATTAGAATGAATTAGTGAAAAATTGAGCATTTTTAACAATTAATTGAGGTATACTAGTTTCTGTCGTAATTATGAGATGAAATCATCTAAATAAAAAAGGTTTGTCGATATGAACAGATTTAATACAAAATATCTCCTCATCATATTTGCGCGAGCCCTCTCGATCTACAGCCATTTTAAGGATACAACCTATCCATGAAATATACTTACTCCAAATCAGAGCAAGGCGTGAGCACAATCAAATACACCCAAAAAGAATTATCACACATCTCGTTCGCTAAAATTAGCCACCAATTCAAACTCGTTCCAAGTTTAACGTAGGTAAACACAATGATTCAAAAGCTGTTCACGGACGATTAGCAGTTGGAAACTTTTTCAGGTCCATGTCTCCAGCTTTTTCCGATTTTCGGCCCGGGGACCCCTCACCCTTCAATCCTCAGAGGCTGGAAATACTCAGGACCCAACTTGGTTAATTCGTATAGCAGCTTGATTTGGGACCCCCTCCCGGTTTGCTCTTAAGCCTTCATTTTACTGGACCTGATCTATGTTGTATACTACGTTTATAGAAGCCAAGCTGTAGCCTAGTGCAAAAGAGGCTTAAGAAGGTCTACGCAGTACGCAGGTTTCCTAGACCTAGTATAAACTTAGTGAGTTAGTTTACCATAAGTCTTAAAAAGTGGTATAAAACTAGTGTAATACAAGGGGAGGGCCTCGCCTAGTTTATCTACAGTATACTGTATACATATACCACACACGGACTCGAGCGCACGCAGATTTCAAAATATGAGGGTAGGTTTAGAGCAAAGACATAAAAGATGTAGAAACAGGAATTGATACAGAGACGCGTTTTCGCTTTTCATACTTCTGTACATTCATACTGCGGCGAAGTCGCAGGTAGCAAGCTTGCACGTACCATAAAACTTTTAATTTAAGACGAGAGGAAAATGACGTTTTCCGCACCTAGTTTTGCTGTGGAAAATGCCCGATTAACGTCATTTCAAATGTAGCATTGGTAATATTTTGTGAACTAATGCGGAAAATAAAATTGTTTGTTTTCCGTTGCAGTAAACTGGTGCGGAAAGTAAAATTTCTATTTTCCACGCGTTGTTCATCTTCCCCCACCTTTACACCTCATTCATCCCATCGCTCCTTGCAGTCCTCTCTCTTCACGTCAGCTCAAGTTGGCATCGTGCGTCGTTGTATTTCTGATTTTATCGGCCTGGGCTGGGTTCGAACCGCGAACATCTGAATTCGCTGTCGGTGTGCTTGACCGCTCGGCCACACAGCTCGTTGCAAAGTGGAGTGTTTTATGTAACTATGGAGTGCATTTCTGATTGTATTTTGCGGTTCATTTTCTCTTCTTGATTATTTTTCCTCATTCTTTCAGAAAATCAGATATTTTACAAATAACAGAAGTCATATAAGTAATTATAATGAAAGAAAGGGAGTTACGAACGAAATATCACGAACTTAGACGTAAATAATAATGAAATGATAACATGTCTGTTACTGTTACTTAGTTTTGGTAATCGAAAATAATGAAAAAACGCGAGTTACGAACAAAATCGAACAATTTGAGAAGTAAATAATAATGAATAACCGGTAATACGTGTAAATAATAATGAAATGGATCAAAAATAATGAAAAAACGCGAGTTACAAACGAAATCTCACAAACTCAGAAGTAAATAATAATGAAATAATACGTCAACGAAATATCACAAACTTAGACGTAAATAATAATGAATACCGTTACTTAGTTTTGGTGATAATTAATTGTCACGTTGCAACCTGAGAAGCTAAATACTCCTTGTTGATAATCATTCATTCCACTTTTTAAATATTTTCGTTTATTGACGTTCATTTTCCTCTCGTCTTAAATTAAAATAGTATATGCGACAGGATTGTAAAACAAGCGATCAATCAACTTGTGCGGTTACGTCGCTCGGCTGCGCCTCGCTCTGCAAACTTCGCACTCGTTAATCGGTCATTTTCCGCTCCTGTCGCGTAATCTACTATTAGTAACGATGAAAGCGCACCCATAACTGCAGTAATAACTTGCCGAACATTCCTGAAAAGTGCGGCTGAGCACAAGCGATTGATGTGCAAGAACTTTTGCATAACCTGTTCGCCGTCAAAGATTCGGAATTAAGAGGAAGACTATAAATAGCCGGCAGCAACCAGCAAGGACGACGCGACGGTTCAGCAGTAAGTTATTAAGGCGTATAGGTAATGATACAACGCCATGATGGATCTACGGCTAGCGGGGAGAACTACGTTTACTAGCCGTTACAACATGCGAGGAGAAAAGTGGGAAAATTTCATGTCTAAAGTTTATTTACAAAAAAAAAAAATATCACTCTTCCGATTGGAAATGTTACGAGGAATAAATTTAGTTCTTTTGATTTTTTTGAAATAATGGATATTCATCGAGATATTTGCCTTTCAATTAACACCGGCTCTTATGGCAATGTTGTAGAAAAGATCCAATATGGCGTCGTGTCATTACCTATACTTATAGAGCCTTAAAGTTATAGAAAAAATCTTGAAGCGATAAAGTTAACGTGCTTTCGTGTTCTTTAATGCGTTTGTATTGTGCTTAACGTTGCGTTTACAGTGCAGTGCAGTGTAATGTGCGTATTTGCAATACCAGTAATAAAGTTCGGTTTTATTTATGATTGTCCTTTGTTATTGGTACGAGTGAGCAAAAACTTGGTGACTGGTACAATGTCACAATAATTATGTAGACGTAGAGTCCGTACATCACTGATGAGCTAGGCGTGATGATTTTTCCGTCTCACAATCTCAATATACTCAAGAGCTAGTTGCCGACAAAAAAAAATGTTATTTACCCGTTATTAAGTGCAAAATTAGTTCATCACTACCAAAGAGGTCATAGGCCGTTGTACAAAAAAAAAAATACATATATACTTAACTAATGCCGATTTTGTAAAATTTCTGTTGACTTATGCGGAGACGTGGACATTGAACCTAGTATAGAGAGCCCGCCCGGCCGGTCTCTCCAACATGACAAGCCAGACATTTGCAACAACAGATCAGAAACGCTAAGATTAATCTTTTCAACCTCACAATCTCCCTCCTTGACAATAGGTTTGACTTTCAATCAAGTCTACAAGAAACCGAGCACTACTGGCGTGCTCATACATAATTTCTCTTTTAAATAGCTCCTCCTTCCACAAGTTTGCTGCTTTTTATTCATATGCTCGCCGGCCTATTTCCTTCTGCTTTTTCGTTTCTATATTCCAAGAATTAGCTACTGCTAATATGATATGATTAATATAGACATCAACGGTTTTGTCCGGAGAAATACGTATTACTAAAGTATAGCTCTCCAATACGAACGCGGCCTCGTAACCCGAAGGTCCGCGGTTCGATACCAGCTTCGCGCAAACGTTAACAGTAACAGGTCATCTCTCGAACAATCACTTCTAACATCATGTTATCTGTTAACGTCACTGAGCCGATCAACCTGTATCAGCAGCCACGAATCGCGTCGGATAATCTAGAAGTGGGGATTACAGACGGCATCTAAACGCTCGAACAGGCCTGTGCAGTAGACGGGAAGCTGTGGATCTGGTTCAGCGTCGTAAAGACGCGGTTAATCGGCTAAACCAGCAACCCCTATCTTGCACACATGCAAAGAAAAAATTAATAAGAGAAGGACCGTGGCCGTGCACATAATAATAATAACGCGTCATCTCGTCACCTTCCCAAGCCGGACTAGGACACCGTGGGAAGTGAAGTCCTCATACCGCACCACAATTATTCACAAATTGTAAGTGGTTGCGAGGCCGTTGGCCAAAATTGGCGTAAGTGAGGCTGTTATTATTATAGCTCTCCAACGGACTGCCATTTTTACACAGTCGCCCAGGACAACTCGGAGGAAGTAATCTGTCCCGATTGCAAATCTCTACAAGCTCACATCACTGATTATACGTATGTATTAGGGATGTGATTAAGCCCGACGCGACGACAATAGAACCGCCTATTTTACTCATATTCAAAGATTGGGAAGCACTGATTAGACCCCTTGTTCACGTAGGAGCGGTGTGTGTGTGTGTGTGTGTGTGTGTGTGTGTGTACATACGTACTCTCTTTCCGCAACTACTGACTGTCCGGCTTGTTGTGTTGGTGGGATCAGCAGGGCTACCCATATTAGGATTACTGGCCATGTTTCCGCGTACCCAGTATTTACCAAGTAAAAACCCTTTCTTCTATTCCTTGGAATACATCTCGCAGATTTTCAATCAATTTTCTAGAGCAATATCATCACATCAGAATCGCAGCGATCAAATTAATGGGGCAAAATATACAGTACCTAGGTAGGTTTGTTAGGTACGGTACGGTACGTAAAGCAACCTGCTAACGCGATGTTCATCATTGAATGTAGCGCATTGAAATTCTTCATCAATATTATAATATAGTACAGTACAGTGCAGTGCAGTGCAGTGCAGTACAGTGCAGTGCAGTGTACAATACTCACCGTGAAAATAATGCTTTCCGAAGATATAATATTAAATTATCTCTCAGACTTGGCGAAATCTGAACAAGCGGAATCAATGCCACCACTATTCGTTGCGAGACAATGCCCGGCATTGAATCTATAAATTCTAGAACACGTGTCACAATTGGAGCGTTATCGATCATAGTAACGGAAGCCACGTTACATAAATGCAACAGACAATCTGTAATTTTCAAGTTGAAGGTTGAAAAAAAGTTTTTGGATAAGTTTAGGTAGGTACCTAATTGAGAGAAATAAAAAAGGCCGATAAAATAAGGAAGAGAACCTGTATATTGTTGAGATGTACAACCCGTTATAATACGGTCAGTCAGACTTTGTAGGACAGACTTCGTGATCCTAGAATGTTTTTTGATTAGAGAAACAAGAACGATACGACCAATGCGCCAAATTTTTTTCACACTCGATTCCTTGTATTTGACACCCGCACCCGACACCGTTAATAGTAGGAAACTCAAATTAATTAAACCTTCTACCACCTGCTCGTGGTCGCATAAACTGTAGGAAATCATATCACAATCATGTTAGATTTTCAATACCGTAGGTAATAAAAGCAGATTATTTGTATTTACATACCGATGCGATAGGTGGCTTACCTGCTCTGAATAATCGTTGAAAACAATTGATCTACATCAAAATTATGATCAATTATGAGACATAACCAAGCAGAGTCTTTTTTTCGTTCTTCCTCACCAACAGCTTGAATGACTAACGTTTTTAACAGCTCTGTTATCTACGTAGAAAAAATATCATCACACGGGTGTGTACAAGAAATCGAAAAAAAAAAAAATAATAATAATAATAATAATCATGTTATCAGATTTCTAGTAAGTCTTCCTTATCCTCCAACAAGCTCCGGATCTATTAAGAAACTACTACTGTATTGTACTTCAAATTGCAGGTTAAGTCATCCTGACCCGCCATACCTGTTTTGTCTTCTCTCTTTTATTCATGTTCCTTACACTACCTCTTCATGCCTACACTACGACGCGACGCTGATTATCTATTCGTTCAACACTTCTTCTCTTGTCTAGCTTTCCAGAATATTCAGCTTCACTTATTCTGTCCCTCCATGGTACATAATCAACTCCCTCTCAAAGAACCATGAGATAATCATTATTAGCACAATGAGCTAATTCCTGTTGCATGTTCTTTTAATCCATATTCATACCTTATAACCTTCATCTGCCCATGACCTCGATTGTAGTGGCTGAGTACGTTAATTTAAAAAAGAAAACAAAATGAAAAATTGAATACACGAAAACCGAAGAAATAGGTCTACGTGATATCAAAGACAAAATTTGTCCATCAATAAATACTGAGTTCATTCGGCAATAAAATTTTCCATACTGACATGGAATAACCCATTTTATCGAGAGTCATTTCAAAAAGCATGTTTGCCGAGAAGAGCTCTTCTAATAAAATCTATTGAGGAAAAAAATTTCCGAACGTCGTCCGAGACCCGACATACTGGTTTTGAATAGCCCGGTCTCAAAAAAAGAGCTTTTTTATTTCTTCAATTTTTCATTCTGCGACAATTTTTTTTAATTACTTCTGCAAGCACAAAAGACTATTGGAGATCTTTTTTTCCCTTGGCTTTCGGACTGAGGCGAATTTCCAATATCGACTTTAAAGTTTCATCAAAGTGTCAAAGACCGCGTGTAAACTTAATCAAGACGTCACAGCCTCCACAAGTCCACATCATTTTACCCTAATGTGTACCCTATAGCCCACTTTAAAATTGTCAAACTTACTCTTCATTACCAACTCGGATTGTAAACAAAAGAATGCTTCATTTAGTAGAAAAATATATAAGAATCGTTGGATTCTCAAGAATTAAAACGACTTGGAATGAATGCGCACTTTATTTATTATACTGGCGAATTCAAAAACAAAGTCGTTTCTATAGAACGTAGAAAGCGAGAGCGATACGTCGTAAAATCATCACGGTAAATTCGTAACTAAAATCATAATCGGAAATTAGTTGGTAACTTGGCCCAATACAGGAGAGAACAGGAAAAGTGACGAAAGCGAATTAAATGATAAGAGAGAGTGATGACGATAGAAGCGATGAGGAAGATTATGACGAGTCGGTACGTGAAGGAATCTTACAAATATATTATTATATCTTCACTCGCAGGAACACTTCAATGGCTCGTATTTTCGAGGACTACATCGAACACACTTTGATAAAAACTTAAAAAAGTCCCTGCGCATTTTGGGTGCAAGTTCTAGACTTTACGGGAATGTCTCAGGTTTGATGGGTGCGTGTGCGTGTGTGAAATAACATACTAAAAGTCGAGACCCCCGACTGCATGACTCGCGAAATTGTGGCACTTTTTTGCCCCCGAAAATCAATTGGGCCGAGAGGAAAACATTTTTAGACAACAATGTTCCTCGTGAGATTTCCTACAAGATAGGCCTCGTTCATTGTAAGCCTAAGTCTAACTATAAGCTCAGAAAGTTCATTTAAGTAATCGAATATCACATTTTTTGCAAATTTTATAATTACAACTTGAATGATGAAAAAGGATACAAAATTTCTAGCTCATTGAAAAAATTTCAATTAATGCAAGAGGGATGATCTTTCAATTAAAGAACTACTATGAATGACCACGCGAGAGATACAAACGGGCAATGGAGAGGAACGGAGAGAATAAGATTACTTTCCAATCATTCAAATTCCTCTTTTAAATTCTCGATAAATAATAATAAATCGATTGGAGGCGCGTAGTTGAACGTTTCTGAACGCTCTCCCGGAGGGACACTCAAGATGGAGGAAGACAAAGTAGTGATTCTCGGAGGTATACATATAAGTCTTATAAGACCACTTTTATTTCTGTCTAAAACTATCAGAAACGAGGGGGCTTGGTGGTGGACAGGAGGCGATGGAATGTATGTGGTATATGTTACCCCGTTGAAACCCGAAATTAGTAAATTCTAGAATTCACTAGTCAAAACTAGTTGCCACAAATGACTTCAGTCAGAGACCTACGAGTAGTTTTGACTAGTTACCTAAGTACCTAATTCTAGAATAAACAAATGGTTTTAATATTCATCAGTAACATTCTATAGGTTTAACTGGAATGAATCATAATTGTTCGAGTTCGAAAGGTAATGATGTGTGCTTACCTCTCGCTATCTCTCTCCTTCTCGCTTACCTCCTTTCACTTCTTCTCCCTGGCTTTCCGGACCTTCGAACATAGAGATACATGGAATGCGTGTAATGTACTTGGCTCCTTATTTTGCTTCGGCTCACTATTTTCTTCCCATTACTTTAACACAGTAACGAGCCAAAGTAAGAAGCCAAGGTACATGTGAGCGTCAACCAAAACGTGATACACGCATTCCATGTATCTCTATGTTCGAAGTTCCGGACTGTTCTCCGCGGTGCGGTGTCCGCGATTATAGTCTTCCTTACCTCGCCTAGCTTTCTTCCTCCTGTTGTTCGTCGCGGTGTCCGCGGGTACAACAACATAATCCTCTTGATTAGCCTCCGCCGTGTCCGCGGGTACAGCAGTGTATCCATACTAGCCAAGCATTCGCGATGTCCGCGGGACTAGTCTGTGCTGCAGGTAACTCTATCGGTCGATCTCTCTTTCTCTCTCTCTCTCTCGCACACACACACACACACACACACACACACACACATACACACACACATTTCCACACTCATCTCTGCACCTACATTCATCGGCTGTTATAAGGCGAAGCAAAAATAAAAGTTAAATTTTTTTTTCCCCCGGAACCACTGCATTTTTATTAACCGTACTGACGCTTCTAGGAGCCTACGCAGTCGACTAGTGCCCCCTAACATCGTCGTGGCGCGCGGGGACCGCTGTACACAACTTATTATTTTCTTTTCTTTTGAAAAAAGATAATAAATTGTACACGCAGTTTACATCGAAAATATTAATTAAAATTCCTTTTACAGATTGTACTCGTATTCACCCTCCTTGTTTTCACTAGTTAAAACTAGTTTTACCTAAAAGTTATAATTTTCTTCGCTATTTCACTTTTCACTATATAGTCAATTGTAGTTTTTACTGAAATTATTTCAGTTAAAAGTGGTTACAACGTTGAGGGTCCCAGTAAATTCTAAAATTGACTAGTCAAAACTAGGTCTGACTAAAGTCATTTGTGGCAACTAGCTTTGACTAGTGAATTCTAGAATTTACTGATTTTGGTTGTCAATGGTAACATAATTATATTAATCTTCTTGTTTTTTGCCGATACAAAAACCAAATGTTTTGGAGTGAGTGAGGCCATAGTCCGTCATGACTTTATTGAGGACCTGATATCCATATTTCTATTAGTAATGACCCTGAAGATTGTTAACATTTTTAAGAAAGGCTCGTTGATGGCGATAACGGTTTCCAATGAAAGCAGGTTTACATGACTGGAGACAAAAAATTGAGAATTTGGATTGTTTTCTTTGCAGTTCGGACTATAGAACGCTACTTCGTGTCCATTTAGAGTCAACTTATAGACGCCATTTTTAGCGAGGATAGAGACAGAATCTTCGAGAGCGCCTACGAGCGCACACAAAACACAAATTTCATAGAAACGGATATTTTTAATTAGGAGGTCTGATAGTTTTGGCAAGACCTGTCGAAAATTGGGGAGGCGGGGCGAATCCATTTGTATCTTTCTTCAATTTGGATATGCTTAGGGAGAGAAATGAAGCACTGCAGGGATTTGGAAACAGTTTTTTTTTTTTTCTTTCTTTTTCTCTTTCTTTCTTTCTTTCTTTCTGACTAATTTCTCAATGACTAATTCAGTATCATTACATTTGGCCAAGGTTATAACATTTTGCAATTCCTATGAGGTGAGCAGAGGGATACCTATCATTTTGACGCCGCCAACGTTTCGCGACTCAATTCGGCGCTGCAATCATTTCGGCGCTGTCCATGAACAAGCGAAACATTCAGAATTTATGACTTCTCTGTTCACAAAAAGCCTGCTCACTGTTTTCTTTCCTCCCTTACATGTTAAACTTGGAAGAGTTTTATTTTTGGAACATGAAAATTTGAAAAATGGTTTTTTAAAAGACTAAAATTAAAAGAAAAAAAAGTTTTTGCAAACACTGAAATTTAAAACAACCAACGATTGTCGTAGTCGCGAACAATTTTTCAAAATTTGTTCATCCTCTGTCAGATATTTACGCCGTTTTGATGGGTGGGCGACAACAATTGAAGAATGAGTGTAATCCACATCCCGTTCTTTGTGTGAACGGTTTGAATTTTATTAAGAAATTTTCATATAATTTACAAGGTTGGGAGCATCCAAACTGTTGTTGAGCTGCCTCGAAAGCATCGACCATACCAGCAAGTGGTACAGAAAGGCCAACGCTTTGATCATCATTCGTACTTCTAAATTTATTCGCGGGTCTTCTACATAAGCTACTTTTAGACCTTACGCGTTAACATATGTTTCACAATATTCTTACAGCCGTTTCTTAGCAGGCGAACTGTCACATACAAAATCGTACATCTTGCATCTTTCTATACGCGCGCTGCGCTGGCTGCATTCCTCGCAATGATGATTCACTGCGTCAACATAACTGACTACACTACACGTTCGAGACAAAGCCGCTATTTTTATAATTCCTTATTACTCATACGTAACCGAAATCGTCTGCTAAGTGCCACCCTAAACCAAGTTTTGGAAATCCGATTCGACTACTACCACCGACATTCTCTCCTACATTCCTTCACCAAATCTCAATCCGATCAACCTCTCCGATCCCTTGCAAAACCCTTTCTTCTATTCCTCGCCATTCGCTCCATCGGGTTAAACCATTTCTTTGTTTTATTATCTATTATATAGGTATAGATTGAGTACATGGACAGCGCCGAATTGAGTCGCGAAACGTTCGCGTCAAAATGATAAGTACCCCTCTGATTACCTCAGTGTATTGCAAAATGTTATAACCTTGGCCAAATATAATAATATTGGATTAGACATCAAAAAAATTGGTGAAAAATAAATCAAGTCTTTTCTAAATCCATACAGAGCTTCAGACGATCATCAATGAGGCGTCACGAATATCAGTCAAAAATGACTCGTTAAATAACAGTATGTACGGTCGTACGTAGGCTACTGTTACCTACCCTCTTTTGCTGCGTCCGAACGTTTCGCTGAGTTCACGTTTTTATCATAATATCATCATCTATTATAACAGTGACTCAGTCATAATAAATTTCTATTGTATCACCATGTACATAGGTAATATATTTCATTCGTTGTCACTTATTATTGTACCGTTTCATTTGTTCGTGAACATTCATCTAATGTGAGTAATCAATAATTCGAGTATTAAAGCAATGAAAGTCCAATAACAACTTGAAATCAATAAAAAATATGACATCGATATTGACATCCATAAAGGGTTCTTCCCCGATTTCATATTGCACACTCGTTTGCCTGATTCTTAACATTCTTCGATATATTTGGGAGAAATATCAGCTACCAAGTCAAAATTGTTAAATAAACGTTTGAAAAAAATAGTCAAACAGAGAACGAAGCGGGGTCATGTACCGCGCGCACTTTGTTCTCTGTCACACTTTCATCATGAAACCTTTATAACACGCTTTGTAGTTGATCAATCTTAACGAGACCGAACTCAAAAAGTCAAGAATCGTTCTTTCTTCCCATATGCATTCATTAACTCCCCCTCGGAATCTAGGACTATTCGCAAGTTACAATCAATGTAAGTTATTTTTCGGCGGACTTCTATAAAAGCGTACAACCTATACAAAACTTGGCCTCGTATTTCTCATCTCTGCGATCTTGTCACCTTCATTTACCGTGTTCCGGCCTAATATTACAGATGGGTATGCTTTATGCCTGTAAGGGTTCTGCTGGGGGCGCCACTTTCCACGCTACACTCGAAGGTGATGCTGTACAAGACTAGAGCCCAACATTAATAACACAGGAATGATTTTCAAAAGTTCCTCAATAGTTAAATATTGATCAATAAATGTTTAAAAATGAGACACACAAAAGTTGGAAGAGAGTCCACTCTCACAATAATTGCAAAACCCTTTTTGGTAGCTTTCCATTCAAAGCGCATACTTCGCCTTTATTGGCGAATTGTTGTACCTTATACGTGGAATACAAAAAGAATTATATGATGATCAACGTACACGCCACTATTTGATAGGCGAAGCCCCTTCGCTAATGAGCTTGTAAACTCTTCCCATTATTAATCAAAAATTGAGAGGAAAACAAAAATCAATAATTAAAAATAATATTATGGAGCGCGCTAGCCCACGATACTTATTCTGAACTGCCTCAGGCTGCATCGACAAAGTTTCACAATAAAAATAACTCGTCCTCATTTTAGTTTTTAAAAAGTACTTACTACCAGTCATGTTCATAATTATAGCTTTGTTAGTTCACGCTCATTCTCGTTTTCTCGTTTCATTGTTGGTTCAATGAAGCGACGAGGAAAAGAATTACGATATTTATAAAAATTTATATGTAAGTAATTCATACCATCATTCCATAGGTACAAAATCATGAATGAACGATTTATATGTGTATCCTTAGTAATTATGAGTGCACAAAACTGTGATTAGTAGGAAAATTTAGATACGGACAAATTGTGGAATTAAGGAACTCTCCAGAGAAGAATTCTACAGAAACGCATTACAAAAATATAAATTTTGATTATAAAATTCTTTTCTTCCTATTACGTTTCTGTAAGTTTTTTTTTTTCTATTGTACAATTAGTCCGAAAAACAAAAATTGGAACAGTAAAATTTTTGCAATTACTCGGAAGCACTGGACTAAGTTATTATTAACTGGTTTGGGCTAGGCCACGTTGTAAGAATTGACAAAATGAAAAAGTTTGAATTTTTAAGGAAAAGCATGAATTTCATTATGATAGTAAGAAGGGAAAAAATTATGGCAACCTAAATCCTTATCCCTGTACAATTTCAAACACCTGAGCAACAAATCTAATTTAATTTCATATCTGACGAGAACATACTTACACACCATTCAAACGTGACCACTGTGCATCAATAAATAAGAATTTGTTAAAAACAAAAACACTAAAAGTTACGACGGCGAGATCGGAATAAGTTGAGCGATCATAAGTAAATACTGTAAGGCTACAAGATAAGAGGGAACGATAATTTCTAAAGATGAATTGAAAAAGAAGCACGATACACAGAGAGAGGAACAAAAAACACGATGGAACAATACTGAAAAATTTTAGAAATATAGACTACTTCATATGGTGGCGACTGACAGGACAGAATTAGAAAAACTGAAAAAAGCTTCCACTCAGAATATGGGCTAGCGATGTTAAAGTTTATAACTATGGAGTTCAGATGTGACCGTTTATTGAATATCAATAAAAATGTTTTCAGGAGCAATTTATTTTTCCACTAAAAATTACCTGTACTTCATACGCCGGAATGCAAGATAAAATCAGAAGTATAGCGAGTAAGAATGGATCCAATAATAAGCAGGAACAATTTGAAGCATTTTTACAGAACTTGATGAAATCGTTCAGTCGAGATATTCGTGCGAATTCTTCAACATAGATCAAGATCTTCAACTGCACCATTCCAAATTCTCTCGTTTTTGGTTCACCTGCAAAATTTCCATCACTAAATTCCTAAATACATGCAACAAATCAACTCAAAATCTCAAAGTCTGTATCAAGTTTTCTACCGGAATTCGTACTCGAGGGCAATATCTGAGAGAAATGACGTCCCAATTGTAAAAACAACAAAACTACATGGTCTCCTTTACATAAATATAATAAATTCTTCACCAACTCGGGAAGCTCTTTCGCTTCAATCACTGAGAACATGCCGCAGAGTTTCTCGACCATTTCTCGGCATTCATCAGTAGTCATCAAAATTTCCCTGCGAAAAATGCAATAATAAGATTAATAAATGTTTTTAATAAGTAGAGAGTGGTGGATACATGCAAAAGTCACTTACACAAAAGTCGATGCCAGAATGGGAGCAATATCGGGACTAATACTCGCACGACAAATCGTTCTAATAATTTCGCTCTTGAACTCCGTATAACTCAAGATAGAGCCATCATATGGCACTTCTTGTTTGTTTTGTAATAAAGTAAGGATTTTTGGGAGAATCTCTTTCCAACTAAATTTATGATCATAAGCAAAAATCAAAACGAAATTATGTAACTAGTTTCACAGTACTCTCAAGTATTTTGTACAAATAAATTACCTTGTATTCTTAGATTTGTTCGAGTCTTTAATAACGTCTAAACACACTACAATTAAACGGACCAAGGAATCTGTTCTGAATTTATCCAACTGAGGAAGTACTATATTTTGTAAATCCGCAACCTTGTCATAACATCGATTTCCGATTTCCCACTCAGCAATCATTTTCTCGATTATCTATAATTGAATGACGATGAAAATATCTGACGTTTGAGTTGACTAAAATAGGGCGCAGAACCTACTATTAAACGTTTTTCCTGAGATAAAACATTCTGTGTCAGGCCAAAAAAGATACAACGTAGCACTTTCAAAGCGTTGTCCTTCTTAAAGATGACGGATAACATTTCGGTTAGCTGCAAATCAAGACGATAAGATTAGTACCGGTATCGATGCCATACTAATAATGACCGATAAATTCCTTAGAAGTTTCAACTGACTTCACTCAGTTCCAGTTCATCTTCGACCATACATCGTAGTGGTTCCAATTCAACATCGCTCTTGAACACCACATTTATAAAACTTTCAAATTTCAAAAGTTTTTCGTCCATAATAACAGAAATTTGCTTACTCAGAGAGTTAATTGTCGACCTTCATGTAAACATTTGGTGTACCGAACATTTTTAATAAAAAAAAAAAAAAGAATAGAATGAATCTCGCTACAAATTTTGGAAATCTTCTAATGAATAATAATTACGTCTAGTTCACTTACAGGAAATTCGGAAGTGAAAGTACGAATAGACACTAGTATTTTCTTTAATCTACATCTCGCTCCAATCTCCTTCTTATCCAAGTTCGGAGCGCGCGTTTTTCCATTTTTAATGGACCAGGGAACCAGGGCGCATGGCACATGGCTAAGGAAACTGATTAGTGATTACGAAAAATAGGAATGTTTCGTTCACGTCACTTTTGGTACCAGCTTCATGCTGATTTTCCCGCACGCTTTGTTTACTTTTTTTTTTTTACATGGTATTCTCTTTGACTATCCGGATAGGTAGCGCCTTAATCGACAAAATGAAGTAGCCCAGGTAAGACCTTTGGCTCTTTGACTATAAGCCTTTCACACTGCTGCGGTGTTGCATACATTTTACCTAAAATGTTATCTCGGCGAACGTGATCTTATCAGCTTATGGTCCGTTGCATGGTGTGGAAGGTTTGCCGTTGAAGTTGCGTGTGTAATTCAGATGGTGTTTAGTTTCTCAGTTTTTGTATATTGATTCAAGATTTAATGAAACTGCAATTTTATATTAGGTTGAGCCTCCCTCGCAGAGGTTCCAACCAGAAAAATTGACAACAATATTTCTTAGTCTGGTTGCTATAGCATCCGGCTACGCAACAGTAATGCATCTTGAGAATATTTTAACAACAAAAAAATTGGGATTTCTTGAACAAAATAGTCGGCAAACATTAAAATTCTAACTTGCGCTCGCGATTCAAGTGGTGAACTGATAAAATCACGTTTGCCGAGATAACATTCTAGGAAAAATGTATGCAACGCCGCAATAGTGTGAAAGGCTTATATATTATATGGACTGCGCTAAGCATTAAAAACTAGGGTTCAATATGTACAGTGAGGGGAGTGGTGCGACTGTGTTACGCTTACGGCGTATGTATATCAGGGGCGAACGGTACATACCACAAATGCGGTGAGGAGGAAAGGTGCGACGTGTGTATTTTAAATGGTCGTGGTTTACCCGTCTGCTCCTTATATACGTTATCAGGTCTGTGGACGCACTTTTTGCTCATTTTATACACGTTAGCGCAGTCCACATAATATATAGTCAAAGGGTAAGACACTAAAGACAGGATATATGCTGGGACTCCATATGGACAGTATTTTTTCGAAGCCCCACCTTAACACAGTCTTATCCCAGTTTACCGTTTGTGTTCAAAACAAAAAATAACTCCATAGGGCTCTTCCACCAATGCATGCTGCATAACAATTCCCCTGATTCTTATCGTAATGGCAGTGAAAATAACATTGCTCTTATGTAATGTAACACCTCTATGGTTTTGATGTATGCAATCAACTCTACACATAAGGGCAATGTTATTTTCACTGCTATTACAATAAGAATCAGGGGAATTGATATGCAGCATGCATCGGTGGAAGAGCCCTATAAGAAATACACAGTGCGTTTTGATCATTTGTTGATATTTAAAAACAAATGATGAATAAAGAATTACGGATACATTTATGAATACTTCAGAACTTTCAGATTCTGAATAAGAACTCTTCTTTTCTTATTTTTTTCTTGCGTTTAAATAAGAGTGGTGACTTGTCACGAGAAAAAACCCTTAGTTGTCAAAGAACGGATCAGCAGTTTGGCGTTTGTATACGTGCAAGCCTGCACCTACATTAAACTGTTCCTGCCAAACCGTTCCTTGACGACTAAGGGTTTTTTCTCGCGACAAGTCACAGTGTATGATCGAAACGTTCCCATGCATTTCTTATGGGAATTGATAGTTTGTTTTGAACAAATACGGTAAACTGGGGTAAGTGGTGCTTCACAAATACAGGTGGGGTTGTTCATGTTTTCAGAACATGTCGACGCCACGCCGGCACGCTTAATACGGTCCATTGTATAGAATTACAACACACTACCACATAGGCTGCACCACGGTATAAGAAAAGAGGTATTGACACAAAACAAAAAACGTGTCGCCGGTTTTGTGATAGTTCATAATTTGAACGCAAGGCAGCGCTAAAAGACAGCGCCCGGCGTTATCATGCCATAGTAATGGAAGAGGATCAATTATTTTCTCAATTTCTCATTTCTTTAGGTTTTCTAAACTTTTCTGTCAGTTTTTTGTTACATGTTATTGAAGAAGAATGATGTCTCTAATTATTTGTTGTTGAAATTGGAAACTGAATGATGTAGTTTGATCACTAGATAATAGCCTATTTCTATTTCCCCAATCGTTTATTGAAATGTGACATCTGTCGTGCTGCATTATTCACAAAATTAGATACCTCAGAAGTAGATGTTGCTGTGTTGGTGAAACGCAAAACAAAGGATTTGTGTTGTATTGCAACCTACATTTGTATCATCTACAGTCAAATCTGTCCAAGTTGAAACCACATACAGTACATAACTCGAAAGAAAATGCGTTTCCCTTGAAATATCCATAACACTCAATACAAATTAGTCTGTATATCTCAAATCACGTCAGAAATGATGTTCCTACAACGCGAAGCAATTTTTTGTATTTTATTGTCATGGCTCTCAGAAAATGCGTAAAGCAAAAGGCAAGTTCTTCTCTTTTCAGATAACGCTACACCTCATCTTAATGTTCCTCCATTGCAAGCAGTTACCGTCAAATTTTTCCCTCCAAACGTGGCGTCAGTCCTCCAACCATTAGATTTAGGGCTCATTCAAAATTTCAAAACAATGAACTGTACTGAAGCGATGAAAATCATTCTTGATGATAGACGCTGGTAAGGAAAATCTAATCTGTCAACGTTCTTGAAGCCATTTGCAAACGGTACAGCGTTTTTTTGAAAGCTGTGAAGAAGCAGAAGAAACTGTATTCAATGCTACTATGAATGTAGAGAATAATTTGGACAAGCACATTCGCGCTAACTTTAAACAAATACCAATTACTGTTTTTTTTTTTGTAAGCAATGACATTTGACATAAGTACATAATTATGTACAATCAACAAATCATCAAAAAACAGACTATGTGAGTCGAAATTTTTTTGAATAAATCTTGCTATCAGCTCAAAATCATCTTACTCAAAAATCTCTATACCTAACTCAAATTGGAAAGGAAAAGTGTTTCCCTTTGATTTTCAACTTAGACAGATTTGACTGTACTTTGAAGAACTGAGGATTTTTTTTGCAAAAAAAAACTCCAAATTTAGTGACTGTTATGATTGAATATTGATGATATTTTTGAAAATCTTTGTCTTTTGTTTCTCTGTCAAACTCCTAAGAGAGACATTATTACTGCCGCTATTCATTATTACATCCTCCTGCATATGGGGCAATACAAACGCACCCAAAATTGATCAACTAAGAAACTATCCCAGATAAGAAGAAGAAAGAAGCAAAAGTATAAATGGAATAAATTTTTACTCAAATTTTGAAATAAGTTTTCCACTTCAACTTTCTACAAAAATTTACTGTTTGAAATGCTTGATTTTATTTTTTCTTTCTTTTCAATATTAGAATGACCTTGCTGGAAAGTGTTTCAATTATTGCGGATATTTGTTGAATTGACTGGGAAGCTTCCCGTAATACCGCCACCAGTAACTAGAAAATTCCTTTTCAGAATTGTAATTAAACATTGCCTTCCTTCCAAATGAGGAATTCTTTGTAGGTACAGTTTAGGGGTGCCTTATTTACATCGCAGATAATTTGATGCGGCTACAGCTCTTTGTAAAATGACTAAATGAGGAATTTTGAGAATCTTTTGTGAAAACTGTTTCTGATGATGAGTACCATTAACAGGAAATGCTGGAGCAAAATTAATCAATTTTTCATCTTACAATCTAAAATAATATTCAAGGATGAATTATAAAGCGCTGCCGCTATGAAGGGGAAAATACGTGTTCCTAAATTTTGTCCAACTCAAATGAAAAAATGAAATTAATGATTTATAATTATGTTCTCAAAAGATTTGTCTGAGAGAATACTTTATAACATTTGATAATCAAATTATTCTAAACGCTTCAAATACCCGTTCCTGAATTTTTTATTGCGTTTATTTTTGCCATAAGACTCCATGCATTCCTGAATAGAAGCGGGCGCTGATTGTCAACGCCCTCTATCGACGCGTAACGGAACTGGCACAACATTGGCGACAACACTTTGTACAGTGGTAATAGGCGCGTGTCAATAGACCGTTTTTTGGTAACGTCACTCATTGCCAACTCCCTACCAACAATGCGCGAACACTTGCAAACACACTTCAAAAACCCTTGAGTGTGATTGAAAGTATTGTTCTTGGTTCTATCAGGATATCGATTCTCATAAGAAATACACTGGAACGTTTTGATCATAATTCATAAGTTCTAATTGAAAAATTAGGAATAAATAAGCAATTACCTGTTTCTATTCAGAAGTAGGAAGTTCTCAAGTATTTGAAAATATACCTGCGGTCCTTTATTTATTTCTGCTTTTCAAATCTGAACGTAAGATCAAAACGCTCCTGTGTATTTCTTATGGAGTTTTTTTTTGTTTAAGAACCAAGTTGGTAATTTAGGGTAAGATTGACGATTTTGACGGGCTGTAGGGTACGTTGGAGTAAACAGATGTGGAGTTTGTGACGTCACAAAAAAACGGTCTATACCTCTTTTCTTATACCGTGGGCTGCACGCACTCACACCAACACAAGACGCCGAAGCTGCAGAAATCAAATGGAGTGCAGCCATCAGCTACAGACTTAATTCTATACAATATGGAGTCCCAGCTTTATCTCCCGTCTTTAGTGTCTTATCTAAGGTTATAGCACAGATGTATACGCTAATAAACCTAGCTAGATACATAACTCGTATACCTTCGCTATGTAGTGTCGCGACCCTCTTGTTGTGTCGAGATGTTGCTTTTATTCCCCGTGCTGGGGCCTGGGTGGCAGAACAATGGTCGTGTACATTTGTGTGAGTAATATACGTACGTTTGTGTGTGTAAAGTGCCGCCCAGAAAAATGGTGCGGTAAGAGGAAGCGTAGGTCGCTGCATACAGTCGAGTTACGTATCTAGGTTCTTTAGCGTATAGGGCTCTTCCACCGATGCATGCTGCATATCAATTCCCCTAATTCTTATTGTAATGGCAGTGAAAATAACATTGCCCTTATGTGTAGAGTTGATTGCATACATGAAAACCATAGAGGTGTTACGTTTCATAAAAGCAATGTTATTTTCACTGACATTACAATAAGAATCAGGGGAATTGATATGCAGCATGCATCGGTGGAAGAGCCCTATACATCTGTGGGTTATAGTCCGTGGTCAGACGTGTGGGTGCGATTCGTGTGCGATTCTAGCGCTGCCCGGTCCGAAATACGCGTAATTTTGCCACCCATCATGTGTTGTCTTGTCACCTTATCACAACACGGTACTACGCTAGCGCAGTCCACACAGTCAGAAGGAGAATACTGTTATTATTATTTCCATTATCTAGGCTGAAAAAGTTGGTCCATAGATAAAGTACTGTGAGTTGGTCTTGCTTAGTCGATTGAAGTTATTATTATAGTAGTCAAGTACAGAGAAGTTTTGGGTTTGATCATTCTTATAGGAGTAATCAAGGTCAAATCATTTGTTCTGTAGCATTTTTCGTGACAAATTATGTACCTTCATTGAGTTGAAGTTTCATCGCTAGCTGCGTCCCTGCGTTTTATATTCTCCAGCGTGCGTAAATTTGTTAGGATTGTACGAGAAAATGTCTCGTCGAATTTTAGCCTATTCGACCATTCGAAATAGGAAAATGAATGCTGGTAAGTTGTCATAAGTGCCCAATTTTCATTGATCACCTCCGACGATGAATAATCTTCACTTTCATTTTCTTTATCCATAAATTCTTCTTTCTTTAATTCTTCATCCTTTCGTATTGACGCATTCGGGATGCTGGGTAACTGCCTGCAGACAGAGAATTTCAAGTGTAGATGGAAGTATATTTGGTAATTTCAAAATTTAGTTCGAATAAATGGTAAACCGAATAAATATTCAATGATATGGGGGTAAATTACGAAGACCATAATTATATAGCCGGAATTGCGATTTCCATCTAAAGATGAATGATCTTCGAAGGGTAGCACGTTGAATAACGTGCACTTACTATATCTTGTACGCACATGACGGCCATATCCTTTCTCGTCACTAATGAGAGGTTCGCTGTCGAAAAGTTTGAAACACGTTCAAGAGTTACACTGCTGAAAGGAAGTTGACTACCACGAGGATTTCAAGTACATTCGTTGTGGCCAATTTCTCGTAACTAGGTAGCCAAGTACTTTTGGCACACGGATCAATAAGTATGAAACAAATCGGAAGTTGCTGTATTTCGACTTGAATCTTTCTTCTTCAATGTGCTTGGATCTTATACTAAAATTACCCAGTATTTCTTTTACTCTTTACTGTAACGGAATCTAATATTATTCTGTAAATGAAATGAAATTGTGGTTTCTCATTTTCAGCTGTACAGTTACTAGCTGTCCGGTTTTCATCGCACGATAATAAACCTTCGTTGCCTGTTAATGAACCTCCGAATGATCGTTTCCCTTTTAAGATTGCAACTATAGATGACCTTCCCGTCCCAGAGGGAAATTACTATGAAGATTTCAAGAAACAAAACCGCAGATTTTGGAGAGACTTTATTCTCGGCGTCTCTTGGTTGACTTTCTCCATTTACGGGGTAAGTCAATTTCTGCATTAAATTCATTTCACCCTTTTGGCCCTTTAGGTAATTCATGGAAAAGTCAATTATTTTGGAAAATTTTTTTTGGTCAAGATTTTCTGCCCATCAATTTTTAGTACAAAATCTTTTGAATTGAGTTTTCGTATAAAGAATCAGTCACCTACTTACCTATTTTCGTTTCAGCTAATAGCTTCGGACGTAGTAGTATGGAATGCGTACCCCCCGCCGATGCCTCCTAAAGAAGAACGTATTAAATCCTTCTGGGTTCAGCCTACTTACTGGGATGATGAAGAGGACGAATAAGTTGATGGTTGTCCTCAAGTGCGAGAATCCAACGACGGAAATATTACACCGTGTATAGATTACCTACCCCAGAAAACTAGTGTTTGTATATTCTTATCGATGTGAATATAGCATTTCAGTCATTTAGCCAAGATTCTCTTATTTTGTCTCTATTTCTCGTCTCAACCTGATGAAATAGTATACGCTGAATACGATAAAATACACCGACCGGACTATTGCTTAGTTGAGGTCCCGCGAAATGGTTCTTGAAATGTAAGTCAATTCGTTATAGCGTTATCATATTTTGGTAGTTCATTATTTCTCGGAGTTTTTATTTAATTTTAAATTAATTTCAATTCATCCTCTATTTCATTGCTTTTTTGAAGTACAGTATAGTTGAACGTGGAAGAATTTAATCTTGAATTGTTCACTTAAACTTCATTTTAAGACAATTGGTTACGCAACAACAGTTCTGCTCTATCAGCCAGAACTCGGTAAATCACACCTTCCTAGAAAATAATTTCCTTGAGATCTACGCGAGAGTATTATTAGCAAATCATTAACCTAGAAATGTATGAGTCAGAAAATTTTTGGTTCGAAAAGAATGAGAAATGGTGTATGAAGTGACTACCCATTAAGTGTGACATACTCCAAAGAACACTCGACCTTCAACCGCAATGTTTTGGTATTTTGCATTGATAAAAATGGAGGCGAAGCAAAATTGACCAGCGCCGAACGAGTATGTGCGAATTGACTTCTCAAAGTTCTTTTAAATCATAATAATTATGAAGAAGAAAAGAGGAAAGGTATGGTAGGTTTAGGAAAACAAATGACAGAATACATGTACCCGTGTTACTAAGTAATTGATCACGCTACTCTGCTATTCTATAGAAAAGTTGTCTTTTTTTTTGAAGGCGTCTACTGATATGCAAAAAAATGTAAACAGCACGTTTTTGCTTAAAACATGGAAATAGTATATTTCTAATAGTAGCCGGACATAATTCGGACAGTACATTTCTTTTCGTGAAAGTGGTCAGAAAGACCACGTAATGAAATTAAAAAAGAGTCCTAATAGCCCCCCCCCCCAAAAAAAAAAAAAAAAAAAAAAAAAATCAGTTCTTGCCACCTTCTCAACAACTCAGCACTCTAGAGAAATCAAGCTTGGAACAAAAGTTGTTGTTCTTCACCGACCGAATTTCCTACCAAATACCTTACTCATTTGTTACTGGTACGAACGTACATACAGCCGAAGCTCGGCTCAATAACTCAAGCACTGCTCGCTGAATATAAGAAGAAGGAAGATCGGTGGAAAAGCTTCGCTCAATTTCTTTGGTTGAATTATGGAGTTCGAAGAATACATCTCGATGAAAGCTGCACATGCCCCACTAACCTCCAACCACTGGTGTACCTGAAAATTTTCTTGAGAGTGCGAGTGTACTATGCAGCATAGGTTAGGTTTCCAGCTGCTTGGACGAGGAACTCGCTCCATTCAGGTGAAACTCGGAAGTTTTCTAGTGGTACTCCTCTCTCGAAACTGCACGTTGAGCTTTCCTTTGATGCAAAGCGAGCATCCCAACTTACCATCCCGCCAACTTGACCACAGATTTTCCGCATGAAACTTTTGTGCCTGTTCAGCACTGCTTTGTTCTGGCCATTTTGAGGATGACGAAACATCTTTTAGGGATGAGAATCAGGCTGAAAAAGGTGACTGTACCACTGCCTGGAGGCAGAATCAGTACGTCCCAGACAGAAGAGGAAAAGAAGACGGCTAACCAAAGGATCGAAAGATTTAGTAATGGTACAACTCATTAATAGTTTTTTTTTTTTTTTTTCACCCGTTCTACTAACATACTTAATATAATTATACATAATATTAATGTTGTTTTTTTTTTTTTTATTCAATTATTTATTTTTTTAAACCCTACCACTGTTTGTACTAACGCTCACAGCCGTTCATTACATGTACATTTATTTATTTTTTTTTTGGAGAATTAACCTTTTTTTTTTTTTTTTTTTTTTTCAATTTTCGTCTTTTTTGTCTATTCTTTGCAGTCGTCCAATTGATATTTTTCGTCGTGCTGTAGCAAACGCGCTACAATTTTTTAAGTCGTGCATTGTAAAAAATAGTTGTGGGAACTGTCATTATTTTGATAACATATTTGTATATACTGTCGTCCAATTTTAATTAGAGACGTTCATTCTCTTTTGTAGCCGTGGTTCGTAATTATGTACTTATATCTTCGTACAACGTTCTCACATTCTTTTTTGTCGTAACTGTAAATGGTATCCAATTTCTTAGAATGCAAGTATGGAAAATGACGTGCTAAGTAGCACGCACTTCAAATTTCAGTGGTTAGCCTGTTTTTTCAACAGTAAAGACTGAAACTTATAAATCAAAACGAAACACAACATTATTTTGTTATTCTATAATATTTGCACCTTTTTGGGTACTTATATATATGAGCTGGAAAACTGTCACGAAAAATTCTTGGTCGCAACACATATAGAAGATAATGTATAATGTCTCAATTTAACCATGACAAGTGCAACAAGAACAAAAATTCTAGGTACGAGTACAAGATTTAATGAGATCTTGCAATCTCCGAGAAGAACTGAAGTATGTCTTCAATAGTAAATTCTAAACATATCATGGATCCAGGATAGCAACGTTGTATCAAATCTTCGATCGATTTGTACTGCTGAATGAATTCTTCCTGCATAGCGCGCCAAACAACCTGAAAGAATTTGAACGTACCTACCGTAAAATTGATTTATTTTGCACTAAATTGATGAACACCTTACCAGATACTTTCTTACTCTTGGGCACTTATACAGTATATTTCACTGATATACAGCATAGCCTACATACCTATAGCAGCGTTAGAGTCATAGAGTGTGAAATTTAATTGATGCATGTTGTTCTAGGTACCCGGTGTGCAAAATGTCGTCACAGTTGGGGAACAGAGGAGAATTGTGACGGTAAGGAACTATAAAGATAGGTATGCGCAAGTGATAAGAACGCATCCGTGACCATGCTGATAAAGTCGCAGGAGGAGCAATTTCAGTTACATCCCAAGAGAATTTAAATTGTCAAACCTCAAAATACAAGAATTCCAACTCCAAAATGAAGTGAAACTTGCTTATTGTTTTGTTTCTAATCATATAATCTATCTAAAATCAACCAAAATTCGATTTTGTGATTTAAATTTTTCTCACAGCATTCCTCAATCCTCTTGAAACGGCTCCTCCTTCAGCTTTATTAACATGGCGACGGTCCTTGTCTTATCACTTGCGCATACCTCTTTATAGTTCCTTAGTGACGGTAGTTAAGTTTGTGACGACAATCACCAATAATTTAAAAAGCATACTAATCCCTCTCTCTTTGTGACCCTACTGCGACGCAAATGTGCGCCGTCACAATGGGTCGTACGAAATAAAATTTTGTAGCAAACAAAATTCTGTACTCATCACTCTTTTTTGAGAATGAAAAATTTTTCACATCATCTTCGGCGCATAAAACAGAAATGAAAGGTTTCAAGAGGCGTAAAGTTGAATATGTCATCAGATAATTGAACACACAGAATAGGCCACGTTAACAGCTTCGAACTTGAGAAAATTTTATGGAGAAAAAATTTCGTGATTTGTATTTTTTATTCAGGTATTTTTCTTCTTTTTTTTTCTCTCTCTCTCTCTCTCTCTCTCTCTCTCTCTCTCTCTCTCTCTCTCTCTCTCTCTCTCTCTCTCTCTCTCTCTCTCTCTCTCTCTCTCTCTCTCTCTCTCTCTCTCGTAAAAATGAGTTTCTCGCGATACGCAGGATATACGAGTACGGTCAGTCTCTTCAGCGCGACAATGCGTTTCAAGTTCTAAGTAGTTCTTGTATTCAGAGGTGATGTTGGTCACACCACAATCTATTACTCCAATTCCCGTTCCCAAAGAGTACAGTACCTATTTCAAACATGGTAATTTTAATGACGAACCTGTAATAAGTTCTCTTCATCCGAGAGGTGTTTATCGACTTTCTTATAAAGATGATCCAGACCTCTTTTCACTTCACGAGCTGGATATTCCCGAATAACACGCCGTAATTCATGTTTACTGAAAGCCACTTGGTAACTTATTTCCGATTCTTTAACACCTTGGGCAACTTTACCCTGTACACCTTCAAAAAATAGCTGAAACGTCACAAAAATAATATTCAACGATAATGATAATACGTACGTGACGTGCTTACGGTATCTATCGAGGGAAAATACTATAATTGCAAGCTTGGGAAGATACGGTAGTTCTACAGCTAAGAAAGGAAGGTGAGCGCGCTAAATTTCTCCTAAAGAAACACCTAGGTACTTAATCAATAGGCTGAAACGTTAATACTGATTGAAGCAGACGTTAATTAATGCACGTTATTTCAAATAAGACAGATATCTCTCCATTTCACGTTATTTTAGATGTTTCGATTTTTGTTTTCTGATTATGATTCACAATACACGTTTTTACTAGATTTTCAATAATGAGTCAGTTTCCTTTAAGTTGAAATATTGATAAAGGAAGTGTAGTGTTTTTAACGAATGAAGCCGTAGTGTTTCTACGTAATTGTTTAACGTTTTATTTTAATTCATCAATTTATGGAAAAGGTATCTTTCAATCATGATTTTCATGATGATGAGTCTGACACAGATGATGGAGATGTGTGCGTGAGCCTATCTTAAAAAGAAAAGGTCCTATCCGTTTGTGGTTATTCAAAAAAGAGTTTAAATCGCCGAGTGACGCGGAAAAAGCTGTTGCTCCTGAAAAAAAAATTGAAATTGGACTTGGCGCGTCAACACAAAAAGTTTCGTACCATGCCCCTATTTCATCTGTAAACACTCCCCTTAGGTATGAAAATAAGATGACATCTGGTCGATGTTTCATCGGAGGAGGCGAAATCCGTCTCATTCGGGCAGAAACGACCGGCCAAAGCGAAAAGAACTCTCTTTGCAATAACAAGTAACATAAGACTGATTTTATTTGAATTTAAATTTAAATTTCTTTTTTTTTTTATCGTTCATCAAGAGTATTTCTTTCCTGGGATACCAACTTTCTTAGTGTTAATCAATTATTCAGACGTGATAAAATTTTTTTTTAACGTCAATTTCGATCATTTTAGTGTGGTTCTAATTAAGTATTATCGATGTAAATTATTTGATGTAAATGAGGTATTTATTTATTGAGATTTATAATTTATTCAGCGTTCCTTCCAATTAATTCCATCCAAAATCTATTTAAAACCAGAATAATTCACCGTGCAATACAGAATCAAGTACGGATAAAATGTAACGAATAATACTTATAGGGTACCTACCTATTCTGAAACTGACTCATAAGCAGATTTTATTGATCTTTTTAATCAAGATAAATGATGGCAAATTAATTTCATAAAAATAAAGAGATGTAATCGACTTAGAAAATAGCCGCATACCCGAATTTTAGGAAAATATTTGATGGCAGAATATTGTGTCATCTACCGAGCACGTTTACGGTAGATTGTACATCAATATCGCACTACATTGAATTGGTAAAACTACTACTATTCATTATAAACACTAGTTAATGGAAACAAAAAAAAAAAAAAAAAAACATCAAATACCTAGCCTATCGATCAAGTGTGTGAATTCGCTAGATTTGTGTTCGAGCTCACGCACTCGCGTCAAGCCGAGAAATCCGTTGATCCGAAGTTGTTATTATTTGTATCGACTTGAAAGAATCCCCAAATAAGAATTTTTGTTCTCATAGAGGGGAAGAGAATGCTGAGAAGATAAAACTTGGAGTTTGAGGTATTTGGGCAGGCCTGTGCAATGAAAAGGTGATCATGCACAATTTACCATTACACAACAACAACAACAACAACAACAACAACAACAACAACAACAACAACAAGGTTCAATTTCAATTCTGTTTTGTACTCGAGAGTACGAACATCATTGTAGATGAGAATAACGAGGACGAGGAACGCATAGGCACGTAACGATGGCATTACGTGCCTATGCGTTCCTCGTAATTCTCATCAGATTCAATTTCGTTTAAATTAATTACAAAGTCGGGTTGAAGAAAAATTCATCCTAAAATTTCTTCAAATGTCCCTGAATAATTGATTTCAGTCAATTCAGACCTAAAAAAAAACTCGATACTGACCATTCTTTTTTTTTTTCTCTCTCTCTCTCTCTCTCTCTCTCTCTCGTACCGTTGACTACAGGTTTTCCCATCAAAAGTGTACGTGATCACCCCTTCAGCTCTTCCTTCTGGTACGGGTAAATCTAAGTCTGCAGCGCTCTCTGGTATAAGTTTTATCGCTCATTTTTATCGACATTATTCTTGGGGTCGGAAAAAATCTGCGAGGAAACCTGCTGAAAACGTAAAATGTGCGAAATGAATATCATTCTCTTCTTCAACAACTAAATTTTCTCAAATCTAAAAATAAGAATAAATGCAATAAGTGTGTTCTTTTTCATCTATAAATTTCCAATAAATTGAACGAAGCGCAGAGAATTTCTAAATGACGTTGGAAGAGAATTGATTTTCAAAAATATACGCTCTGCATGTTCGCATATTCACGAGAATAGAAAACATACTACGGTATGCTTAGATTTTTCATTTTTAGTAACTTAGGTAAATACTCTCGCCAAACAGATTTGAGAACATTGAAATACTTTCCGAGACGGCCATCAAACTTGATAAACAATGCCAACATTTTAGGGAAAATTCCGATCACAAAAATGGGCAGTGGTCTAAAATGGGCTTCTTTCAGAACTCTACGTGTCGCGAACAACAGATTAAATGAGATTATAGCCACCACATTGAGGAGCCATTACAAGCAGTTTTCCACATTTACTTCTTGGAAATACCAATTAAGAAAGCAACTCCAGCACATCTAAAACTCTTTTGTTTGATTTAGACATAACGAAGATCCATCGTTCGTAAAATAGGTATGGTGGCTCTACAAAAACGTCCTACCTTTGGCTTCTGAGAGAATAATAGCAACTTTTGTTAAAAAGTACATCATTCGGCCAGCAAGACCGCCGCAGTAAAATCAAGGTTCGTAGCTCATTGTCCGGAAAACTATGAGATTTAATAAAAAATTAAGAGGAACACCTTCTGAGGCTCTCTTCCAGATGAAGCCAATACATCGTGTATTAGTATCCGCTACTGAGCTCATCCTTCTCAAAGGAAATTTTTCCAAAACATATAAACAGATCAACTGAAAAGAAATCACAAGGGCTTTGAATCGTTTTCTTTTAGATTACAAAACGTCCTTAGGGTACGCGGTATGCAGCACAGCACAACACAAAACTAAAAGCTTAATTGCTAAGACAAAAACGCACACGAAGAAAGATACACGCAAGAGAAAAAGTGTCGTACTATTGCAGCGAGGTGTGGAGGCAGAATTACAATTTTGAATTTACAACGTGAAGTAGAAATAATATATTTTTCAACAATTCGACGTCCGTCACAACACTCGAGTACTACTAGTTTGAAAATTATTTATTAGCGGGCGACCTCCCTTCCTTACCTTGACGATAAAATAGACAGACAGCCGAGTTCTTTACTCTCCTTCATTTGGTTTCAGTATTGGTTTTCTTAATGACTTCATTCTTAACGATCTCGCCCAATAAATTATCCCAATGTACTCGTATATTTTGTACTCTATTATGCATGCGTTTTTCCTGCTTTTTTGCTTTTTGTTTTTGTTTTTGTTTTTTTTTTTAGTTTCTATTCTGCATTGCATAGATAGAGATGACAATGATAAACAAATTTTTTACGGAATAGAAAGACTTCTTAAAAAAATCGAGAAAAAATAATATCAAATGAAAGAGCAAAGAAATATCGTACGGATCATCTTTATGCTAATGTATACTGTATACATACATCAGTACGATTTTAGCAGACCACCCCTTCCCACAAACACTTATACACACATAATGGGGGGGGGGCGCTTTCGGGCAGTTCTTATAAGCCAATGTGATACTCAAGCGCCTGCGTGTAGCTGCGGTATATCCGTATAACGCGGCCTCCTCCCCATGAATCAAACTCAGCTTGAAAATTGCCAACTAAAACGAGAAAATGAATTGGTTTTCTCGGTACAGTAATATTTTGAAAACACCAAGAGACATATTTCGTACTTGGATTATAATGATCCAATAAATTTCATTATGTTTACCCCTACTTCATATGTAGAATAGAAATCAATAAAATTGGTCTCTCGATGATTACATTAGAAGAGAAAGGTCAGTAAAAGGTATATCATCATTATTATTGTTACACAACGCACTTGACTGAATGACGATTATTGACAACAATTTGATTTTCGTTTTCAACCAATAACTTCACGTGAATGGTTTCGAATACGGATTTCTGTAAATTCAACCTACCACGACATAACCACACCACACCACACCACACCATCAACTTCCATACTTCCTACTTACGTTCAGTTTTTCTAAAGGCCGTCCAAAATAGCGAGTGACGTAGGCGCTCAAAGCTTCATTATATTTTTGTTTAGCCTCCTTTCGGGAACTGTCCAGCACGCCAATTTTGAGTTGAGATAGTAAGGCATACAGATGATGAAAATTCTCTGTAAACCAACGAATTCGATAATCAAAACCCTCAAAATTATCGTATGTTGGAGAAAAAAGTCAAGTAGAGACCCATTTTTACGACTTCGGTCGGTGTTTTTGGAGAATCTGCGGCAATAATGTGTATGGTTTCAAAAATGGTGCTCATCAATCGAATGTACCACTTGTCCAGATCAGTTCGTCGTTCCGAATTTTTGAATATGCTTTCGGCAGTATTTGAAAATTCCTAGAATTTATAATCAGTAATCATCGTAGTAGGCTATTTATTATGTTCGCATAAAATAAGAATGATGGATTTTCGATCTTTGCTACCTATGTTGTTTGCGAGTTTATTCAAAATCTACGAACCTCGAAATTTGCGACAAATGGTAATATTCCGCACTTGGATTTCTTTGGTAAACGCGAATCTATGATTGACTTTTCTTGCGCCTGCATATATTTATCAAAGTTACGCTTCACTTGAACTAAAATTGTACCGAAAGTCAAACTTAGAAACGAACCAGTATCTTGCGCAGACATTACATGTTCGCTAAGCCGTTTTAGAGCCGACATGCAGTACCTTCACAAATTACAGACAAGTCATCATTTAAAACTCTGTAAGGCAATTTTCGCAATAATTTACGCTTAATAACTATACTTACACACTGTCCAGTTTTTCGTGATATGTTATGAAGTTCAATAATTCAGTTTCGATACAGCCAAATATTTCACTCATCATTTTACGTACTTCTTCGTTGATTTTCTTATCAATCTTTTTCTGCGGAATAAAAACATTTTCTTCGGTACCATTGTGAGCTTCGGTAGTGAAACCATCTAATGTTGTCTGAGTATTCTGCGTTAGAATTCGATCGCGTAGATTTTGAAAGTATGTATTGGATAAATTTTACAGCATTGAACAATACGTATGTCAGCGAGTCTGTACCTTGGCAGACGGACTTAGAACATCCAATTGAAAGAACGATATACAAAAGTTCTGCTCGGAAAGGCAAACAGGCTCTAATTGGGATAGCACCACTTCAAGTATTTGGTCAAAGCGAGCTCTCTCTCCGGTGTCCACTTCTAAAGCGCCTGATTCTCGTTCCACCCCAAGTAGTCCATTTTGGCCGTACACTTTATTGGGGACAGACGTTCTTTTAGAATCCTCGATTGTCGCACTCGGTCTACCTAAAATGATTGACCACTTCAAGCACGCAGCTGAATAAACAGAAACTATGTGAACATGGAACTAATAGAGCAAAACGTTACTAGCAAGAATACGTTGTTTGGCTTCCTCTATAAATTGTTTGATATCACGCTCGTACAACTTCCCCAAAGATGAAGTGTAGATTCTCATTAACGCGACGTACGCTTTTCTATCCATTACTTTACACCAATGCATAAGAGGGGTGTAAGCAGTTAATTCTTCATGAAATTGAGAGCGTACAGGCAGACATAACTCGGAGCTATGCGACTTTAGTTTGCTGGTATCATTTCCCTATTGTGTATAATAAGAATATGTTTGAAAAGATTTTCGAGAGAAACTCTCAAGGTTGAAGAATACCACTCACGAAATGAATAAATAAATTATTCAAATGTCGAGATAACGTGTGAGAGAATTTCGACTTCCATTTATCAAACTGTTTCTTTTGATCTTGGACAGCAGTTAGCTGCACGAGAGCGGGATGAATTTCAGCATTCATTACGGATTGTAATTGTTTGGCAGCAATGATCGCAGCGCGAAGCCCATCGATACAGGTCAGATCAGCATCGATTAATGCTTTTTGATATTCAGACGATAATTCCAATTGAGTCTTGGAAACAAACACATCAAGAGTGAGCGCGAAATGATGCAGAAAATAAACGATGTTCTAACAATTGATACCGACCACAACTTTCTCTAAGCGTGATAGTAGTTTTCCGTTATTCTTGTTAACAACTTGAATCAAGATATTTTTATCTTCCATTTTCTTAATAGTGGTTTGCACGTGGCCGAGAATCTCGTCGCAAGAACTGATCTGAGCTTCCAAGTTCTCAACTTCGTTGATGACAGAATTTAGTTGATTTATCGATTCAGCCACCTTATGTTCAGACGAAAGCACACTCTGCAAATTTTCCTAACAACGCCAAGCGGTTGTACGATGTTATTATTCTTCCAAAAAAACAGAATATGGAAATTCTGTACAAGTGCACAACTTGTAAGTACATACTTCATCTAAAATCATGAGCTCGTTCGTTAATTTCTCCACAAATTCTTCCGCGTCGTTCGGATTGAATAGCAGTTCGTGCATCATCGATTCTATATCGTTTTCTTCTTTTTCAGTCAACGCTTGATATTCCTCCGGCTCAAATAAGACTACATTGTCACCTCCACTTCCCACATCTTCGTCAGCGAAAAAATAAAAAACAAAAACAAAAAGTAGAAATAGCCCTGAAAGATTCTACCAGCATCGTTTGATTTGAAAATTTTCTCCAAACCTGATCCACTCTTCAGAGTCACGGAGATACTGTTTGGACGCATCAACAATTCTTTCGGAAGATTCTTGAACTCTGGTTTAATCCCTGTCATAGAACTCATACATTGCTGCAAAACAAAAATGAACGAATAATAATGAAAGAGAGAGCACAGCCAGTCAGACGATATCCAACTGAACCTGGCTACAAATTCGATCAAGAAAATTACTCACTTTCCACAAGATTATCAGAAACTGTTGACGTTCTTGCAAATCAACTGCGCTCCACTTATAAACTTTATCGAAATGCAATTCGAATCCCTTTTCATCCTGAAAGAACAGAACTTGTCACTTTAAAACACAAAACGGTCGAGGTCCGAGTGACCCATCATACTCGCCATAGAATGATTTTTTTATCATTCTTCCCGCACAGTTTCTCTTTCATTTATGAATCGCAAAACTAAAAAATTCAAACATTACAAGGTATGTTTTACGATAAAATTTCACAAAAGTGTGTTAAGGCTCCTTAAGATGTTGGCTATTTTGATAATACAGCATATTCTGGAATCCGAACGGGAAATAACTATGTAGTAACAATGAAAGTTTTAATGATGAACGTTATCTCAGTCTACCGTTCGAGGGTCGAAAGAGTATGTTCTAGAAAATTCTTCAATATGTGGATACAAAATTTCAACATTTCGTTTCGGAATTACAAAACCAATGGACAAGAATTTTTCTCCAGGTCTAAAGATGGACCGCCTCTTGAACAAAATTCTGGAGATGTATACCATCATCACCCCCAGTTCCGATTGCCCTGGAGTTTATCTGAAAGGAACCCTTTAAATGTTATACAAAAACGATGTAAGGAATAGGACTCATCGAACGGCTTTGGCCACACGCAATATATATGTTACGTGCAAAGCACGAAACTGTACCATTCGGGGATTGTACAGCCATTTATGTACCATCTGCGAATGGCGACGCGTCTTTTGTACGAAGTTCAGTTGGTACAAAATTTTTCGGACAATTCGCGAAAAGTATAACACTGTTGTACTGAGCTGAAGATTTGATTAATATTGTACAAAATTTGGTGTACAAAGTCCGAAGTTGAAAGCACATATAGGTAAATTGTAGACAAATGAACATAAACTTGAATTGTTCTACTTATTGCAGCATGATGACGAATTATGGCACCTGGAATTACGTGGTAGGTTTTGTTTTTTACAAAGACACCTATTTGTTTTACACTTTGTAGTACAACTGCATCTCTGGAAGCCTTGACCACCAACCAACGATTCCTTTGTATTGGCACTACGTAAAGAAATTGTATTTCCTGGGACTTCCTCCTTCTTTAGGAAATTTGAAGCACACGGGAGGGGGGGGGCAAGACTTCCACGTAGACCCAATGTAGCTTTCCTACCGAATAAAACTTCAAATGGCGACTGTCGAATGCCAGAATAAAGTAGGTAATGTTTTTTTCGGACATTGCACAAAAATTCCTGTACAATGTAATTCATTTTTTCAACTCGGTACACAAACGCTGAACATTTCGCGGAATGTTGTACATTTCGGACTTAGTATGAAAAACGGCTGTTCATTTCGCACATGGTACAACAATCCCCGAATTGCACAATTTCGGGCTTTGCACGTAACATATATACGGGTCCTAAATTTAATTTCAACCTGGATTTCGAATTTAACCGCAAAAAGAGAAAAATTTCTCCAGTCATCAGCCTTATCTAAGGGTGACCTATGATTACGGGAGGCTTGGCAATAAGTATGAGTCCATTACTTGACGGCATTTCAAAAAATCTTTCATCAGAGCTTTCATTCCTGAGATTAGTTTCATCTTCTTTACAAAGTATTTACTGTACGTATTTGACGATAGTACGTGGTTTATTCACCGAGCCCGCAAGATAATATATCGGCATCAAACCGTCGATGGCCGAATTTATTCATCAAAATGATATGAAGTTACCGTTTCCCTCGATTTTTCAATTTCACCTACTGACACGCCTACATTCTTCGTTCAATTACTTCTCACTACTGGAAAATAAGAGGCCACTCGGTAGAATGTTTGATAACTTGGAAGAGAAACAGTTTCTCCCTAATAAAATATTGTGATCAACAGTTGAATCCAGTGACCTACCGTTGAATCGGATACACCATCGACCATTCTCAGGGAGGTCAAAATCCAACACCTTTTCTTCTTTAAAATGTTCTTCTCAGTTTTCTTTATCTAAACAAGAAATACATCGTTTTAAATATCGAAGCGGCAGGTGAATAGTTCATAGAATAAAATCGAAGTCATATTTATTTTACCAAATGGACGTAAAATACGATGGGAGGCTCTTTGGTAACAGTTAGACAAAGAAAATTTGAGGTTTTCTTCTTTTTAAAAGGTTTATAAACATGTACGAACGTGTTCAGACGTTCGTCTATAGGACGAAAAATTTCGGTTTGTAAAGAATGTCGAATCGTCGCCATTCCATTAAAATGAAAATGATACCAAACACATAAAGAGGCGCTAGAGTAGAAATTTTTATAGAAAGGAAGGTGTTACCGGTGTTACACCAAATAGATGCATTAATTAATTATAAAACGCTGCCCAAATCAAATCTTCATTATATTAAACTCTCAGTCACGGCCGACTATTCATCTTCTTGATCCAACAGGCAACTGATAACTTGACTCCCTTCAGAGTAGGGCGGTATAGTTTCACACGGGTATACCGGACCGCCATATTGGACCTAAGAGTGACTAGCGGAGCCTCGGAACGACACTCACGATAATGCGCGGAGCAACGAGTATCTCCCCTCGTGCACATCGGTCCGCGCAATGTTGCGGCCAGTGTGCTGCAGCTGAAAGATTCGGCTTTAGCTTTCGGCTTAAACTTTTGACCTTCAAAAATATAGCTTTGGCTTTGGCTTGTGCTTGTTCAAAAAAAATTTGGCTGGCTTTCAGCTTTTCAATTGATGGGAAAATCTGACACAATCAGGAGAAAAGGTTCTCTGTTAGAGATACAACGAGAACTTCAGAAGTCAAGAAGAAATTGAAGTTGAAAATTGATGATTGAAATTGATAAAATAATGTTGAAAGGCAAAAATAATGAATTTAGGTGTGTACTTGTAGTAAGGAAAAAAATTGAAGTGCGGAAAATTTCCTTTTATTTTTTAAAAATCCAAAAATTTAGCGCGACGCTAGCGCTATCTGAAAGTGGAAATGTAAAGTTGTAAAGTTTTCTTAGTAAAAAAACATGATTTTGAACAAACTTCTCAGAACTCAGAAGAGCCAAAAGCTAGCCAAAAAAATTTGGCTGAATTTGGCTTTTGGTTTCCAAAGGTGCGCTTAAAGCTGGCTCTTAGCTTCTGTCTTATCAGTAAAAATTTCGTTGAATTCAGCTTTCAGCTTTTGGCTTCGGCTGGCTGCAGCACACCGGTTGTGGCGTCGTTCAAACCTTCCGCTAGTCATTCTAAGGTCCAAAATGGCGGTCCGGTTTACTCGTGTGAAACTATACTGCCCTATTCAGTGAAGAGATGGCTAACTACAATTAAGGAGCTCGAGAGCGGGTAAAATGGGCATCCATTTTGTTTGTAACGTACTACAAGCTGACGGCTTCTCTACTGACTGCGAGCTCCTCGGGTGTTTGTGTGAGTGTTCGTTTACTCACAACTACTTACAATAAAATCAGTAGAGAAGCCGTCAGCCGCAAGTAAGTTACAAACAAAATGGATGCCCATTTTACCTGCTCTCGAGCTCCCTACTTCAATGCGAAAATTAGTGCCAATAAACGCATGTATTTGCCACGTTAGCGCGACGATCGCTTCGTTATAATTGGCTAATACGCACGCTGCAGTAAGGCGCTATTGGGGCAGGTATGCTGGACAGCAAATATTTTCGAGTGTGGTAGTAGAAAACACAGGTAGGTGTGTAGTAGTAGTGGTGATATACAACAGCGATTACAGCGCTAACGTGGCAAATATATGCGTTTTTAGTCTTTAAAATTAGCCAAGAGTTAAATATCTCTTCTCTGACTCCCTTTAGCATGAAGAGCGTTTCAACTTGGAGTTTCAAAGGTTGGCACCCTGCGTGTTATCACGGCCTACTTTATACCAGAAAATGACGCACATGACAACAGCGCGCAGTGAATTGTTATCAGTTATGTTTTGCGGCGGTTCACGTTCATCGGTGCGGTGTAACCCTTTGACTATATATTATGTGGACTGCGCTAACGTGTATAAAATGAGCGAAAAGCGCGTCCACAGATCTGATAACGTATATAAGGAGCAGACGGGTAAACCACAGCCATTTAAAATACACACGCCGCACCTTTCCTCCTTGCGCATTTGTGGTGTGTACTGTTCGCACCTCATATAAGTACGCCGTAAGCGTCACACAGTCGCACCACTCCCCTCACTTTACATATTGAACCGTAGTTTTTAATGCTTAGCGCAGTCCATATGATATATAGTCAAAGGTGTAACCATAATGAAACTGTACCGCACTTTGTCCCATGCCGTTTTTTGAATTTTAAAACAATGATAGCTTCTCTTGTACTGCACCAATTTTACTGAAATAGGGCTTCAAAAATAGAAACTTGTTTGCTCTTCAAGTTATATTCTCTTCATTTTTTTCAAAAACAGCGTTTTATCTGCGTATAAATCAAAACGTTTGTTTTTTTCTCATTTTTTTCCCATAAGCGTATATGTAAATCTGTATCCACTTCTTTTCGAGTGCGACGTTGTGACATTGCTGCATTGCTGCATTACGGCCTTGAATGAAGTAGGCCGTGGTTTCACCTGCGCAGGTAATTTTGCAGCGCCATGTAGTGCAGGTTTGAACCTTGGGTTTGAACCCCAATAGCAACAGACAAATTTCCTCTGACGTCATGTGAGGAGGGTTCTGGCAGAAGGGCTTCCGCAAGATTTAACACAGAAAAATGAATTTGAAATTGAGGACTTATCTGTCAAAAGGGCGTCCTCTGGTCAAAACATTGATTGAAAAAATTGTTTTAAAGTTTCAATGTGAAATAACTTTTGATAGAGTGATTTATTGTAAAAAAGTTATTCTTTGAAATTTGTTCAGTTTTTCTTTGTGAATATAACGCTCAATTATCTTCTTTGTTAAATGAGTAATACTTACTTAAAAAGGTTAGAAAGTAGAGTACCTCAGACGCCCTTTTAATTGAAATGAGGAAATTTAGAAATTTTTGGTTTGGGTGGCCATCTTGTTCTTGTTATAATTTTAATATTATTTTTATACATTTTTCACCAAATAAAACCTCATTGAAATTAATTATAATTATTAATTTAATTGAATTTAATAGATTAATCTTTTGAATTCTATCTATTTCTATACGATTAATAATTAATATAATAATGGGACATTCAATTTTTTTAATAATATCAATAAAAATTATAATTTATTTATAAATTATAATAATTGAAATTTTTATTATTTTTATTCAATCATATATTTTTAGTCTTCATGCTCTTTGAAGTTCAAACAGCTCTTTCATTATTGTCTAGTTTACTTCTTTTTGATAATATTTTTAAGAAATATATATAATCCTGGGCGACAATTTAACTAACAAAACTTCAACAAAGTACGCACGCACTTCCATAACTGAATAGGTACCTGCAAACAAAAGTTGAACAAAGTTTGCGGTCTTTGTGCGTACTTCCAAAGTTCTGATTTATGACCTGTACAAAGTTCAGCTAAAATTTTTGTATTTTAGCAGATATAAGGGTTCAAATATGATGTTTTGAAGTTTGAATATAATAGTTTGAATCATAAAGAATTCAAAAATTACAAATTTCCAAAAAAGGGCATCCGCCCAACCGACACCCTTTTGACAGATAACTCCTCAATTTTAGATGAATATAACTTTGCAACAATAAGTTTAATCAAAAAAAGTGTAAGAACAAAAGTTGAAGAGCAACTCTTCTTCTATAAGATACATAATTACATTGTCAATCTGTTGAATATTAAATTCAGAGGGACCGGGAGAAAAAAAGATAGCGGAGGCCCTTTTTGTAGAGTAGGGTAAAATCCCATACAAGAAAAAAAAAAAAAAAAAGATGCGCAATGAACTGAAACGTCAAAAAATCATGGTCTCTGCAAAAAGGGTTTCCGCCTGACTCACACCCTTTTGCCAGAACCCTCCTCATGTTGCTGACAGGGGTGTGAACCGTTATTATTTTTGTTTTTGGATTCCACTTCCATTTGTTCTTCAACTGAATCGCCGGATCCGCTTCCTTTTGGTTCCGCTTCCAAAAAGCAATTGCCGGATCTGCTTCCTTTTGGTTCCGCTTCCAAAAAGCAATTGCCGGATCCGCTTCCTTTTGGTTCCGCTTCCAAAAAGCAATCGCCGGATCCGCTTCCTTTTGGTTCCGCTTCCCAGCAGCAAGCACCGGATCCGCTTCCTTTTGGTTCCACTCCCAAGCAACAAGCACTGGATCCGCTTCCTTTTGGTTTTGTATCTTGATAGAAGAATCTTTCAGAAATTGCACAAAAAATTAAGGTTATCCTTTAAAAAAAGGCAAAAAATATCGGTTATCCTCTATTTTTTAGGGGATATCCGCTATTTTTCACTGATGAAATATTGATTACAGTTCTTTGGCCAGGTTTCAAGATCTGCTTCCTTTTGGTTCCACTTCCAAAGAGCAATTGCCGGATCCGCTACCTTTTGGTTCCGCTCCCAAAGAGCAATCTCCGGATCCGCTTCCTTTCAGTTCCACTTCCAAGGAGCCATCACAGTATCCACTTCCTTTTGATTCCGCTTCCAAGTAGCAATCACCGGATCCGCTTCCTTTCAGTTCCACTTCCAAGCGGCAATCATTGGATCCGCTTCCTTTTGGTTCTGCTTCCAAGCGGCAATCATTGGATGCGCTTCCTTTTGATTCCGCTTCCAAAACCCAAAAATTCAAGTCCGGATTCCAGATACCATTTGGGATAGCGATTCCGGTTCACACCCCTGGCTAGCTGATAACAATTGGCCAAAGTATCCGTTCTGGTGTTCACAAGCCTCTGAAATTTGTGAACTCCCAGGTTCTACCATAAGAATAACAGGGAGCAAAGATCATCAAGTAAATAAAAGAGAAGCCTACTATGAATGTTGGTTATAGTCAGAATTAATAATTTATAAGGGCCCTAGAACTTGTAAATAAACTTTTGGATACTAAGAAATGGTTTATTCACAATTAGTAACACAGTGATCTTTGCTCTCTGTGCTTTTCTTAGGGGAGTCAAAAAGTCTTTAAGCCAATTTCGACATCACCAGGAAATTTGTCTACTAGCTCCTTGTGTTATTCTTATGGGAGTCAACCTTTGACTATATAAACTACCAGTGAATGGGAGTATTGACTGATATTACAAGGCCTCTGTGGAGCGGTTGTTCAAAGCGGACATGAAGGTTACAACAAAATAGATTCGTATTGTTAGTTGCATAATCCATGTTACATCTAACTACGTGAGGCACAATTTTCACAAAATAGATTTGTGCATCTGGTTGCAGACCCCAACTACATGCTACGCGTTAGGCGCTATATTCCCTCCTTCCGCACCATGACGGAATTGACGCGTTGAATACTAATATCAGTCCATACACCCATTCACTGGTAGTTTTCTGTAGTCAAAGGAGTCAACATGTCAGTTGGATCAACGTTGGGTGGTTTTGCTTGCTAGCGGTTATTTGCTGTTTGACGTCACAGAAAACTGGGCTATTACTAGAGCCCTATAATAACAAACGAGGACATGGGCCGCCATATTTAGTCGTTACGGCATGAACAGCCCTATTCCTGCTCAACTGATACATTGTTATCAGTAACAGGAATAGGGCCGTTCATGCTGTAACGACTAAAATGACGGCCCATGTCCTCACTTGTTATTATAGGGCTCTACTATTACTGGCCTCACTGGTCTTTTACTTGACAATTTCACGCTGATGTCACAGTACCAATAGAAAAGTAAACTATCAATCTTTTAGTATTAGATATTTCCATCATGAATGTAAACATTTTTTTTTTGCACGTACTTACTCATAAGAAGAAATACAGTTTTGGAAATTGTTCAATATTTCCGGAAAAGATTGTTTGTAAGGAACCAAAATTGAATTTTCAATTATTACAACGTTCCTAGATCATAATATTACTAGCTTGTCCTTAAGAAATTGTGTGTTCTCCTAATATTCAACAATTTCTGGAACTTGATTTTTGCCTCTAAGGAAACACATATAAAAAAAGTTGTTTACATTTTTGTTGGAAATATTGATCTTATTCTCAGATGTATTTTGTTGATTTTTTCCACTGGATAGAGCCCTATCAATACCATCTGACGTCAACCGTGAATAGGTCTATTCTAGAAAACCTCTTGACAATTGGCTGCTTGATGCTTCGAAACAGGGTACATTATAGAGGTATTGACCTTCGACCATATAGTACATAGACCGCTGATAGCCTATGTAATTGACGTTATCAGTTGTCAGAACATAGGAGGTTGGCTGTAAGTTGGAAAGGTTTGGTATGGATGGTTCCGTGTATGCGACGTAAGGGGATATGAACGATGCCACGCCCACTCCCATTAACGCCGTGAGACCTTACCGACTTACAGAGTCTCCTGTGTTCCAACAAGCTTTTTATCATTATTAGCAGTCTATGTACTATATGGTCTAAGGTATTAACACAAATAGTAGCGGGGTTTGTTACTGTCGCCTGAGTTGTGTCAGTTGATACAATCTACGCTAGGATTGTTGCAAGGTAAAACTAAACAGGAGAACTACACAAATACTACATAGTGTAAATTCACCAATTTTTAGAAATTTGTACAAGTGTCAGGTATTGACCTAAAAATTTAAAACTTGGTACAAATGGACTATTTACTATGCTCTTCATATTTAAGAAAAATAAATCTTCCCATCTGAATTTCTTCATCTTCTACAACCCTTGGAAATTTTGGCAACATTAGGGTACCTCCGGTAAGCTTCTGTTACTGGTGGGGTGTGGAAGGTATACAAACAATTTCCACAAGCGTAGCGGAATTCTATATGAATTAGCACAACTTGGGCGACAGAAATTTTGCCTTGTGTCAATACCTTTATGATGTACCATGCTTCAAAAAAATCAAATTTGTCAAATTATCACAGTGGCAAATCCAGCGGTAATTTAAATATTCAAAAAAATAATTTATGATTTTGGCAATAGACCGTTTTTTTGTGACGTCACTCATTGCCAACTCCCTACCAACAGTACGCAAACACTTGCAAACACACTTCAAAAACCCTTGAGTGTGATTGATTGTATCGTTCTTGGTTCTATCACAATATCCATTCTCATAAGAAATACACTGGAACGTTTCGATCATAAGTTCAAATTGAAAAATTAGGAATAAATAAGCAATTACGTGTTTATATTCAGAAGTAGGAAGTTCTCAAGTATTTGAAAATATACCTGCGGTCCTTTATTTATTTCTGTTTTTCAAATCTGAACGTAGGATCAAAACGCTCCTGTGTATTTCTTATGGAGTTTTTTTTTGTTTGCGAACCAAGTTGGTAATTTAGGGTAAGATTGACGATTTTGACGGGCTGTAGGGTACGTTGGAGTAAACAGATGTGGAGTTTGTGACGTCACAAAAAAACGGTCTATTAATTGGTTATTGCGCTCTATTAACCGGTTTTTTGTCCATCACAAATAAACCAGTTATTTGGTTAAATTGCACCAGAATAAACTGATTAATTGGTTATATAACCAATAACCGCCAATCACTGCTGCCCTACAACGTGAGATGGACGTATATCCAAAATACAAATCTAGAGAAATGTATCTTCTGTTTGGTTTACCTTTGAGTGTGTGCGTGTGTGCTCTGTCTGTGAAATCATTCAAAAATGGATATACGCCCTATTCCTTTGTCGGCAAGTGGGGCGTATATCCAATTAAGTGAATATTAGTGAATTTATCCAAAACTAGAGCTGTTAACAAGAATTTGAAACGACCATTGGATTCTTAGATAAAAAAACCCAGAAATTTGCAGGATTGTACAATAATTGTTTTGTTCTAATTCAACTTTCTGAAAGTAATATACCATTTTCCAAATCGTTGTTCTGGATATACGCCCATCTCACTTTCTAGGGCAGCACTAGTATTATGCAAGCCGGCGTGGCGTCGGCACGTTCTGAAAACATGAATGACCCCATCCATGGCCTACTTTATGCAAGGCTGTAACCCCTAATGCAGCAATGTCACAATGTCACACTCAAAAAGAAGTGGATACAGATTTACACGCACGCTTATGGGAAAAAGTTAGAATAAACCGAACTTTTGATTTGTACACAATTAAACCGCTGTTTTTGAAAAAAATGAATAGAATATAACTTGAAGAGCAAACAATTCTCTATTTTTAAGTCTTATTTCAGTAAAATTGGTGCAGTACAAGAGAAGTTATCATCGTTCTAAAATTCAAAAAACGGTAGGGGACAAAGTGCAGTACAGTTTCATCATTGTTACACCCCACCAATGAACGTGAACCGCCCCAAAATGTAACTGATAACAATCCAATGCCGCGCTGTCGTCATTTTCCAAGATCAGTAGACATACAAATGGGTCTGCTCATTCAAAAGCGGCACAATCAGAGAAAACAAGTAGGGCTTGCAGCTACGTCATGCTTCATTTTCCCGTCATTTTCCCGTGTATTTTAAATGGGTGACGTCACTGCAAGCCCAAACCGCGTTGACACTCCCGGCCTCACCCGCCGCTAAAATCGTTCGAATGAGCCATTGATTATACATGTACCAGACAAATACTTGCATTGTTGAAAAAGTTGTCACTTTGAAGGATACTGACACCAGAGTGTGCTGCGTGTTAACCGGCAGAGTTGAAGAGACAGACATCTTTCCCTCTCTCTTACACCAACGTATTAACACACAGCACACTCTGATGTCAGTATCCTTCAAAGTGACAACTTTTTCAACAATGCGAGTATTTGTCTGGTACGTGTATAGTCAATGGAATGAGCACACCTATCTGCACACACCTTGGTCATTTTCTACATTACGGCCTTGTATAAAGTAGGCCGTGACGTGAACCGCCCCAAAACGTAACTGATAACAATCCACTGCCGCGCTGTTGTCATTTTCTACATTATGGCCTTGTATAAAGTAGGCCGTGCCCCATCCATATTTGTGAAGCACCACTTACCCCAGTTTACCATATTTGTTCAACTATCGATTCCCCTAAGAAATGCTAGGGAACGTTTTGATCATACACTCTTATTTGAACGTAAGAAAAAAATAAGAAAAGAAGAGCTCTTATTTAGAAACTGGAAATTCTGAAGTATTCATAAACGTATCTGTAATTCTTTATTCATTGTTTGTTTCAAAATATCAACAAATGATCAAAACGTCCTGTGTATTTCTTATGGAGTTAATTTTTGTTTGGAACACAAACGGTAAACTGGGATAAGACTGTGTTGAGGTGGGGCTGGTATGCGTGTGGCATAGTATTGAAGTACCGCATTGCATCCCTTATTGAACTTTCAATTTTAAAATCATTATAACTCCTTCAATAGAGAACATATTTCATCAAAGCTAGGCTTCAAAAATTGTAATTTTGTTTGATTTTCAAACAAGATTCTCTTCACTTTTCTATAAAACGGCAAAATAAACAATTTTTTGATATTTTTATTGTTCTCCAAGGTTTTTCCATAAGAGTGTGTAGCAACATTCTACCTACTATAACAACAGCTGATGCGCAAGTGTCAAATTTACAACAGCACAGTATTTGGACCTAGTAATAATGTGGCTGACACCTCCACAGTACAAAGTTGAATTGACCTATATCCTAGGGCTTTTGACCAAAATAATTTTTAATGGGCAGCGGGCATTTCTGTAAATGATCAGTCTTGTTATGACTGGCAGCGGGCATTTCTTGCCACAGTGTAATACTCAAACAAGCATAACTGGCTGCGCAGGCAGCCCGTTACGCGCACGCTGGGGGGGGGGTTGCAAATACGCATTTGCAGCACTTGAGAACACATTTTTGGCCAGTTGACAACCAGTTTTTGTGGCCAAATCAGTTCTGACGGTTGATGATTAGAGCCTCATGAAGGATTTTCTTTCCAACTTTTTTTAAAATTGGGTTTGGTTAAAGTTTAGCAATATGTTTTTTTTTTTTTTAGAAATGCTTTTGAAGTATGATATATTTTGTAAAAAGGTCTAGCAAGCGTGTTTTGAAAGAGAGATTGAACAAATCAACACGGCAACATTGAATAACAACATACAAATAGAAACATACAACAGAAACAAACAAAAAACCAAACAATAGAGGAAGGGTCCAACGTACTGTCCAAATTGTCTTCTGTTTTGTTAATCTTTGAATTGGATCACAAGAAATGGGGTTTAACTAGGGCTTTTGACCAAAATAATTTTTATCAGGCAGCGAGCATTTCTGGCAACAGTACAACACTCAAACGGGCATAACTGGCTGCCCAGGCAGCTTGTTATGCCCGTTTTGCCAGTTATTTTCAAATAAGTAGCTGGCATAACGGGCCACAAGCCTGTAACAACGCGTTATGCAGAAACACCAATAGTTTTTACCTTTTTTTTGAATTCCCAACTTATAATAATAGTTTCATTTTTCATATTTTTCATACTTCTTCTTTTCTTTCTCTGTTTGTCCTCTTTTTTTCTTTAAACACCACACTGCAATGGACTGATTTCCTGTAATGTCATCATTTATATCTTGTTCAGCAGAAGGTAGATATATCCGTAGGTACTATTTGTACAATATGAGAGTACATACCCTGCTGTTCATTTTACCCAGGTGTTCTGCCTCGCAAATGTTTATCGTTCATTCTAGTTTGTTTGAAAATATTGCAAGGTTTATCTTCATCTCATGAACTTTTAGCTCTTTCTGTTGTGTTTTTGTCCGCATTGCCAGTTTTGATGAACGGGCGGGCTGCAAGTTATGCCAGCCTGCTCGAAATTTATAACGGGCATACCGGGCAGTGGGCAACGCGTCGTTCCAAAATAACCATCCCCGGACATTTTCCTGAATTTTTTACCCTGAAAACCAAAAGCCTGAATGACTTCTCTCTGGAAATTGTTTCCTGAAAATCTTCTCCGGAATGTACAAGTATCCTGAAAAAATTATCCTGGAAAAAAAAGAACCTGAACAAACAAAATTCTGAAGAAATATCCTGAAAAAAAAAAGTTTGAAAGGTTGTTCTACTGAATGAATTTTCTTGGCAAAGTACATTCAATAACGGTGGTACAATGTATACCTAGGTTTTACAACAATTTAATAGAATGTGCTAAAGTACAAAGGTATTAATTGTTTATGGTGTTGTCATTTTTGCCAAATACAAATCAAGGTTTGTTTGTAACATTCAGGCAGGTCCCTTAGTTGTGACAGCTTCTGAAGGTTTGGCGGAAGTTCAGCTGCGTGTGTCCTTAGTCCTTCTTGTTGTACGCAATAATACTTCCTGTTCTGGAGGCCGACTGAGCACGCTTTTGTCAACGTCCAAGATTGTATCATGTACAATTTGGGCAGGAGTTTTTTCAGGACGTGAAGCAGCCTTGTCTCTTATTTTCTGCTTGATCCCTTCAGCGGTCACCTCTTCTTGGTCGGGAGGATGCAGGTGTGTAGATTCCTTTGGTCCCTTGTATACGGTTGTCACTTTTCCATCTGCTGTGGGTTCACTAGTAACAGCCCGCACCCGCAGTGCCCGCCTGCGCTCTCGCGTATACGGTATACCTGGTGACCCAGTCTACATTAGAAGAAACAGATACTAAAAGTCTCAAACTAGAAACTTGGAAAGACTTACCAAAAGTAGAGATGTGAGCTCAATGGCCTTTGGCTGTTTTTCCAATGAACTTGGAAGTTTTAATTTTGCAGACTCCCATACCCGCGCCCTCAGGTGGACAAAAACTACTGTTCAATGCCCGCGGGCGTGCTTACAGTAGATGCGGGAACCCATCACTACAACAGAAAACATGTAGGAGTGCTAGTGTGCATTTGTATTTGGCCAAAATGAATTTTTACTGCCCACCCACCCGTAATAAGTGGGCACCCGCCAACCACCTGTGGACGGTGGGCATTCCTTTTTCACTGCCCGCGCTTGCAGGCATGGGCGCCTTTGAGAAAAAATCTGTTGTGGGCGTTTGCCTTCCTCAAACTGTACCCACTATGCTCAATCCTTGTTTAGCATGAAAACATTTTGAGGCAGACTGTACATGGTCAATGGAAATGATCATTATTTGAGTACTTGGTCAATAATATTGAAGAACGTACCAAAAAAATGACAAAGAGTCATAAATAATTTTAATTGTTTTGAATCTTGATATTTTATTCATGCTTGGTCACTTTTTTGGTCCTTCATTTTTATTGACAGTAATTCATTTGTTCACTCCACATGTATGGATAACAAATTACCTCATTTTCATATAGCCTACAGAAAAGTTTAAAGATTGTGAATTCAAAGTTTCTATCCTGAATATTTCAGCTCCCTGAGCATTTCAAAAATAATCATACTAAAGCAACAAGATAATGATACTAATGATAGTGTTGATGAAAAATTAGTAAATTATAAATTTGTTCCTGTGGGGAAAAGACCAATTTCCCAATGACGTCACATAACACTGCTGCACGCTGTTGCTGCAGTTCCCCTTTCCCTTGGCTCCATGCCGCGTGAACAAACAAATATTCGCTCTCATAAGAATAACATAGGGAGCAAAGATCATTACATTATCAAATAGGAATGAGAAATTTCTTACGTTGTAGAAATTTAGTTTTTATAATACATGCAGCAAAAGTGCCGCGTATATTAGGTCTATTTGTTTTACCGGAACTATTGAACCTGGAGCAAAAAAATCCCTGGGCTCCTTCATCATCCTACTCATTTTACCTCGAGGCTTGTTAGTGACGTCATCAAAGAAACTGCGAGCCATTTGTTTTACTCTTTGAACATAAAGATACATGGAATGCGTGTATCACGTTTTGCTTGACGCTCACATGTACCTAGGCTTCTTACTTTGGCTTTTTACTGTGTTAAAGTAATGGGAAGAAAATGGTGAGCCGAAGCGAAATAAGGAGCCAAGTACATTACACGCATTCCATGTATCTCTATGTACAAAGGTTTTACTTTGCCCAATGGAGTTCCACAGTAATTCTCGCCTGTTAGGTTCAAAAAGGTTAGAACCGGCACTTATAGAACCTGCTTTGGAGTAAGTTCTGTTCTCTTCTTTGGTTCTCTCCCGAGGAAACCTGAACCCAACCCGGACAAGTTTTCTTTCTAACTGGAACCCCTCCATTCCATTTTTATGTTGTAAAACAAATAGACCTATTGTGTTTGTTTTTTGAAGCAAAACTTGCCGTTATCAGAACCGTGGCAAAATTAGTAGATTGCTTAACTAGTTACAGAAGCGGGTGTTTGTACAAGAGTGTGGAGTTTACTGCGCGAGCATTAGGCGCAAACTACATAAGCGGCAACCAACGCAGGCAACGAGCAACTGGGCGACAAATTCAAATTAGTTTGAATTTGTCGCTTGTTGCTTACACAAACAGTCAGTGAGTGTGCGTAGGTTGCTTGTTGCGAGTTGCCAAGTTGCCGCTTATGTAGTTTGCGCCTTAGCAAGTGCTGCAATCACACCGAGTACAAACGCTTGCTTTTGTATGTAGTCAAGCAAGTTACTTTTTCCAACAAATACAACAAAAAAGCTCCAAAAACATCAAAAAAGCTTCAAAAACATCACAACAAAAATTTACACTAGTGCAGAAAAACACTTTCAATGACTGGAATTATTGCGTAAGTAAATTTTCACTAGCGAAAAAACACTTTCCGTGACTCATGTTACGTTTTTTGCCACAGTTGACAGTTTTGAGGGTTACAGATGAAGGCCACTTTTTCCTCCCAAAACTATTGCAGAATAGTACATTTTGTATCGAGTGGCGAAAACAAGCAATATTGGAAGGAGCAAAGTGTAGCCGCACGAGCAAAGCGAGTGCGGATAGTGAGCGAGTTACAATATTGTTTTTTGACACGAATTACAAACAGTACTTTTTATAATACATGAAGCAAAATTAGACTCTCAAAAGTAGAATTTGTTATAGTTTTGATGTTCAATTATTGTTTAAATGGCACCACTGACGCGATTTTCGCTAGGGGTAAAACACTTTCGCCACGGGAAAAATATTTTCGCCAGGGTTCTGATAACGGCGAGTTTTGCTTCAAAAAACAAACACAATACGCGGCACTTTCGCTGCATGTATTATAAAAAGAGTGTTTTTATAATACATGCAGCAAAAGTGCCTTGTATTGTGTTTGTTTTTTGTAGCAAAACTTGCCGTTATCAGAACTGTGGCATAAATGTTTTTCCTGTGGCAAAAGTGTTTCACCCATAGCGAAAATTGCGTCAGTGGTACCATTCAAACAATAATTGCACATTAAAACCACAGTATAAGAAAAGAGGTATAGACCGTTTTTTTGTGACGTCACTCATTGCCAACTCCTACCAACAATACGCAAACACTTGCAAACACACTTCAAAAACCCTTGAGTGTGATCGATTGTATTGTTCTTGGTTCTATCACAATATCCATTCTCATAAGAAATACACTGGAACGTTTTGATCATAAGTTCAAATTGAAAAATTAGGTATAAATAAGCAATTACGTGTTTATATTCAGAAGTAGGAAGTTCTCAAGTATTTGAAAATATACCTGCGGTCCTTTATTTATTTCTGTTTTTCAAATCTGAACGTAAGATCAAAACGCTCCCGTGTATTTCTTATGGAGTTTTTTTTTGTTTACAAACCAAGTTGGTAATTTAGGGTAAGATTGACGATTTTGACAGGCTGTAGGGTACGTTGGAGTAAACAGATGTGGAGTTTGTGACGTCACAAATAAACGGTCCATTGACGGGAAACAAAAAACGTGTCACAGGTTTTGTGATAGTTCATATTTTGAACGCAAGGCAGCGCTAAAAGACAGTGCCCGCTGTTATCATGCCATAGTAATGGAAGAGGATCAATTGGACGCTTTTAAGCAAAACCCAACCAAGCGACATGATAACGATCTGGGGAATAGGATAATCTCCACTTGTAGTAAATGAACATTATTCTCCTGTTCTCCAGATTGTTATCATGTCGCTTGGTTGGGTTTTGCTCAAAAGCGTCCAATTATTTTCTCGGATTCTCATTTCTTTAGGTTTTCTAAACTTTTCTGTCAGTTTTTTGTTACATGTTATTGAAGAAGAATGATGTCTCTAATTATTTGTTGTTGAAATTGGAAACTGAATGATGTAGTTTGATCACTAGATAATAGCCTATTTCTATTTCCCCAATCGTTTATTGAAATGTGACATCTGTTGTGCAGTATTATTCACAAAAGTAGATACCTCAGGAGTAGATGTTGCTGTGTTGGTGAATTGCGAAACAAAAGGATTTTTGTTGTATTGCAACCTACATTTGTATCATCTACAGTCAAATCTGTCTAAGTCAAAACCACATACAGTACATAACTATAAAGAAAATGCGTTTCCCTTGAAATATCCATAACACTCGATACAAATTAGTCTGTATATCTCAAATCACGTCAGAAATGATGTTCCTACAACTTGAAGCAATTTTTTGTATTTTTTTGTCATGGTTCTCAAAAATTGACCAGAAAATGCGTAAAGAAAAAGGCAAGTTCTTCTCTTTGCAGATAATGCTACACCTCATGCTAATGTTCCTCCATTGCAAGCAGTTACCGTCAAATTTTTCCCTTAGATTTAGGGCTCATTCAAAATTTCAAAACAATGAAGCGTACTGAAGCGGTGAAAATCATCTCTCGATGATAGACAATCATCTCTCGATGATAGACGCTGGTAAGGAAAATCTAATCTGTCGACGTTCTTCAAGCCATTTGCAAAGGGTACCGCGTTTTTTTGAAAGCTGTGAAGAAGCAGAAGAAACTGTATTTGATGCTACTGTGAATGTGGAGAATAATTTGGACAAGCACATCTGCGCTAACTTTAAACAATTACCAATTACTGTTTTTTTTTTTTTTTTTTGTAAGCGATGACATTTGACGTACCTACATAATCAACAAATCACTGCAAAAAAACAGGCTATGTAAGTTGAAATTTTTTTGAATAAATCTTGCTATCAGCTCAAAATCATTTTACTCAAAAATCTCTATACCTAACTCAAATTGGAAAGGAAAAGTGTTTCCCTTTGATTTTCAACTTGGACAGATTTGACTGTACTTTGAAGAACTGAGGATTTTTTTGCAAAAAACTCCAAATTTAGTAACTGTTATGATTGAATACTTGATGATATTTTTGAAAATCTTTGTCTTTCGTTTCCGTGTCAAACTCCTAAGAGAGACATTATTACTGCCGCTATTCATTATTACATCCTCATGGGTATGGCAATACAAAAGCACCCAAAATCAATCAACTAAAAAACTATCCCAGATAAGAAGAAGAAAGAAGCGAAAGTATAAAGGGAATAAATTTTTACTCAAATTTTGAAATAAGTTTTCCACTTTAACTTTCTACAAAAATTTACTGTTTGATTTGCTTGATTTTATTTTTTCTTTCTTTTCAATATTAGAACGACCTTGCTTGAAAGTATTTCAATTATTGTGGATATTTGTTGAATTGACTAGGAAGCTTCCTGTAATACCGCCACTGGTAACAAGAAAATTTCTCTTCAGAATTGTAATTAAACATTGCCTTCCTTCCAAATAAGGAATTCTTTGTAGGTACAGTTTGGGGGTGCCTTATTTACATTGCCAGATAATTTTATGCGGCTACAGCTCTTCCCAAAATGAGGAATTTTGAGAATCTTTTGTGAAAACTGTTTCTGATGATAAGTACCATTAACAGGAAATGCTGGAGCAAAATTAATCAATTTTTCATCTTACAATCTAAAATAATATCCAAGGATGAATTATAAAGCGCTGCCGCTATGATGGGCAAAATATGTGTTCCTAAATTTTGTCCAACTCAAATGAAAAACTGAAATTAATTATTTATAATTAATTATGTTCTTAAAAGATTTCTCTGAGAGATTTCTTTATAACATTTGATAATCAAATTATTCTAAACGCTTCAAATATCCGTTCCTGAATTTTTTATTACATTTATTTTTGCCATAAGACTCCATGCATTACTGAATAGAAGCGGGCGCTGATTGTCAACGCCCTCTATCAACGCGTAATGGAACTGGCACAACATTGGCGACAACACTTTGTACAGTGGTAATAGGCGCGTGTCAATACCTCTTTTCTTATACTGTGATTATTTAAAACTATAACAAATTCTACTTTTGAGAGTCTAATTTTGCTTCATGTATTATAAAAAGTACTGTTTGTAATTTGTGTCAAGAAACAATATTGTAACTCGCTCACTATCCGCACTTGCTTTGCTCGTTCCAATATTGCTTGTTTTCGCCACTTGATACAAAATTAATGTACTATTTTGTTGTATGTGTTGGGAAAATGTTTTTCCCGCGGCAGAAGTGTTTTACCCGTAGCGAAAATCGCGTCAGTGGTGCCATTTAAACAACAATTGAACATTAAAACTATATTTAATTCTACTTTTGAGAGTCTAATTTTGCTTCATATATCATAAAAAGTACTATTGTAATTTGTGTCAAAAAAAAATATTGTAACTCGCTCACTATCCGCACTAAAGCATCTAGAACACCCGAGTATTGACACGCGCCATTTTGACTCCCAGAAAGAACGTACTCCCATAAGAGCCCATGTTAAATTTGTGATTTTCAAGAGAGGATTGCTCGAGAACGGCTCGATGGATTTTTTTGAAGTTACCCTCTTTAAAAAGGAAATTTTATGTAGAATAAATCATGTCCTCTTCGTTTTTACTCGCCGAAGCTCATTTCCCGAGTTATCGATTGATGATTTGAACTCTTATTTCTGTACAAGCGCACGCAACCGCGCGTAGTAAAACAGGGCGTGAAGCAAAACGAAAGTGAAAGGTACAAAAAACAGAGTTTGAATCATCAATCGATAACTCGGGAAATGAGCTTCGGCGAGTAAAAACGAAGAGGACATGATTTATTCTACATAAAATTTCCTTTTTAAAGAGGGTAACTTCAAAAAAATCCATCGAGCCGTTCTCGAGCAATCCTCTCTTGAAAATTACAAATTTAACATGGGCTCTTATGGGAGTACGTTCTTTCTAGGAGTCAAAATGGCGCGTGTCAATACTTGGGTGTACTACATGCTCTATCCGCACTTGCTTTGCTTGTGTGGCTCCACTTTTCTTGTTCCAATCCAATTTTTGCCACTTGATACAAAATGTACTATTAAAGGCTAAAGCTCTGTAGATCACAAACATAAACAAAGATATAAACTCCAATTCCTTGACAATTTCACTATTCTCGATTGGTAAGATAATCATCTTTCCTCTCTGTGTTATTCTTTTATGGGAGCATATCAGCTCTTGTTCACTCAGACCGCAGATGCAGCAGTAAGGCATGATTTCTGACATCACAGGATATCGGTCCATTCTTCTCAGGTTTGACGTCATACGAATCGGTCTTCCATTATTTTTCGGAAAAGAATCATTCCGCTCGAGTCTCGATTCCTTTCAATTTGAAGAAAAATTAAGGAAACCATTACAACTGGTGTTCAGATGATGTTGTTTTGATAGGGGATTGATTATTGAATTGGTAGAATATTATTAAAATTTTTGTAATTTTCGATTATGCTGAAAAATGAATAATTTTTTCTTCGAGTTTAAATGTTTTTATCATTTAACCTTGTTTAACTATTAGTTGGAAGCTCAGCCATTGCTCTAGTTTCTTTTATGCCATAATGATAAAGAGAATTCGTCAACTCCATCGTTCTCATCCGTAGTTAATTTGATTAATTTCGTTCGAAATCAAGATTTTGTTTCATTCTGATGCCGTTTCCTAACCAGATTCTACCAGATGACGCTATCGTTCGAAAAATTTTGACTGGGTTTTCTATTTTCAGGTACTGTTCTTCAAAATACCCAATTTTAACTGATATTATTACATCAATAACCTTAGAGCTGAACTAACTAGAACTCTGTTAACAAGATACCATGCGAATTTATTTCGCTGAATCGATTTTTTGATTCGCGTGTCAAACCGTATTCTGATTTCACTTTTTTCAATTTCTAGATGGTCATGACTATTTAAAATCCAGCATGGATTCTCTGCTTTCAAAAATCGGCAATGTTACCGTCCAGCGTCTTCTACCGAAGCCGACTGATTCCGATAGTTTTGAAGAATCAACGACAGTATCGACGCCGTCCTCTCCCGAAGCTTCTACGCGAAAGGTACAAGTTCCAAAATTACCCCCTGGAATTGACATCACGATCAAGTCGATGGACGTTTCGCTATCGAATCCAGAAGGCAATAATGAAGAAGTGCAGGAATTTCGTAAAACTGAAAATTTTGGTTTCGATCGTCGCGAAAATGCTACCGATGAGGACGAAAATAATCTTGGTGTTTCTGAAACGGAGATTCGTGTTAATTCTGATACTAACGTTTTAAGCAATGAAAAACTATTGCAAGATATGGTTAGTGAAACGAATTTCCGTAAGAAAGTCGGTCTCGATGGTTTGACCGCCGTTGAGATACTTCAGTCAGCGGCAATCATTGATGAGCTACCCAGTATTAAAGAAGAATTGATGGATGCTGAAGAATTCCATCGAACTCAATTTGAAGATGATGAAAAAGGAAATCCCTCGGTGGACGCGGTTACCGACAAAGTTTCCGAAAGTAGAACTTGTAAGGAAGAGGAGATCTTCGATGACGATGAAGATGAGACGGAATGGGAGGATGAGAGTGAGTCCGAAGAGGCAGACGACGAACACGACAATCGACCATCTGGGGAGAAACGAGTTTGTAAGAAAAAAAGGAAACCCAGGTTGGGAGATGAAAACAACAAAGAGCCAAAGAAACAAAAAATATCGCAAGGTGAATATTTTCGCTGCTTAGATGTAAATTGATTAATTTTTTATGTTTTCATTTACATTTCTCTTCTCGCCTTTTTCAGACGAAGAAAGTTCAGATTCTGAAAATAGGGAAAAAGTTCCAGAAATTAAAGTTGGTAATTTGAGGAAGAATATTAGAGAAGTAATGGATGAAACGAAATTGGATGAGGCTACGTTGGCCGCTCAAATGCTCGAAAAAGAACGTTTACGAAGAGTACAGGAACAGTTGCGAGCCAATAGAGATGTTAGTTCTGGGATTACTTTCCTCTCCAGCATTCATTTCAAACAATTCGCATAATTTAAAATAATTCTCTAAATAATTATACAGATTCACCGACAAGCGCGTGTCATTTCACGGTTTGAAAAAACGTTCGGCGCTCCGATCAAAGAAGAAACGCTGGAACCTTCGGAAACTGAAGAACAAAAACCAAATACAGTTGTTGTAAAATTGACGACTGGCTCGTCCAATGTAAGCTTCTTATTATTTCTTCAGCGAGTGGATGCACATATTTTATTTGATTATTGTATGTTTTCTTAATTCCTTATATTTTAATGGCTGTACAGCAAATGTTGGATATGTTGAAAAAACATCGAAGCTCTTCAACTTCTGGAGACGAAGATGTAGCATTGGAGAAATTTAAAAATCTATCGAACAATTTGAACAAGCCTCATATGATGACTTCATCTGTATCCATTGTTCCAGTAAATCGTGATTTGAAGTCCGAGGATGTACCGAAACCGAAAATAGAAAGCGAAAGTGATGGTATGACGAGAGGGAGAGGTACGATTATGATTTGAAAATTTCACGATTTTTATATTGAACATAATTTGTGGGTTGAGAGTCGACATCTCAAAACTCTTAATTTAAATGTTGAGTCCATGGCCAATTTTTGGCTGAATATTTTATCATTCGGGTTTTCTTTCAACTTTTTTTTTGGTGATTAGAGTGGATCAAGTTCATTTGGCAAAAGTGGCACTATGAACGCCTCTCTTATACCGCGTTCAACAGAGTGTATGAAAGACGATTTCTTATACACTACAATAATATTCAAATTGCTGCATCAAAATTTTCGATCGGTCTCTTTTAAGTCAATACTACATTAATTTGACGATTTTTCATTTTTTTTTTTCTCAGAAATTGAATTTTCAAATGTATAACTATCATTTGTAGGGCATACTTCTTCTACGATTAAAATTGGACTTTCATTTTCTGTGTCCCAAACGTAGTGAGAGTGCATTCATCCCCCCCCCCCCCCATTCGTCCTCGCAAAGCCATTAACTTCGCAACTTGGGTGAAGATCGCAATGGTAACGATGTTACTATCGTAAAATCATTTTTTTTTTTCATCATTTTTTTTTTTTCTTTAGAGTAATTGGAATCATTCATTATACTGGGTCCTTCTACCATAATTCTCGTGTATCGGGTTGGCTGAAATTTGGGTTACGCATCGTGCACATTTACTTGCATAGTATTAAAAATAATTCCAATAATAGGGGTTATGAGGTTTCTGTTTTACGTCCGCAGAACGTTTCCAAATGAGGGATTTTGTTTGAACAGTACCAAGCCCGATAGTAGAAAACGTAATCGTGCTTTCTGAAAATAATCTGGAATTTTGCCTTCGTCCCTACCGCGATGATTGAAAAGTTTACATTTGACGTTTTATGGTTTGCATTATTAGGATAGGGCGATGAATATAATTTATTGTTACGATGTAGTAGTGCTCAGGCTGTTTTTATTTTTACTTTCCTAATTTTAAATAATCGCCTTCTAGAAACAATATTAATGGGTAGACGTGTTCGATTGCTTGCGTAATAAGTGAATTCACGTTTTTGATCAATGGTCGTTCACTTCTGAAACAATATATGATTCTCATACCGTATCAACAATTTTTCGTAACTTATGGAACAAGAATGGTATGAGAGCTGAACGACCTTTACTTCCAAATTGTCGTTCAAAAAATGAAAACATAGTACCTATAAGTATTGAACAAATATTATATGAATCCATTTTGTCGCTCTTCTTCTTCTTCTTCTTGGGGGTATACCTCGCTAATGATACAAAATCAATCTTCATATTATCCTTCTTGAAAGAGCGCTACGCTGCCCGTCTTAGCATTGAATGAAATCAAAATGAACATGGTCCGTCAAAAAGTAGTAGATATTTCTGTAACAGTGGTGTTCAGCGTAAGCCGGGCCGGCGAGAACATTTCAAATTTGGAGTGAGAAGAAAAAAGTTGAACTGTGGTCCACACACCCTCTGAGAGAGTATCTGTAGTGTTGGCCCGACAATGAAAGTAGGTTAAACTCCATTATTCTTCAGTGTAATATGTGCGTTTTTTTCTAGACGTGGTGATGATAAGCTCAGATGAGGACGACTGTATTGTGATCTCGGAGGGTGAAGAAAGCGAACCGGAAGAAGATGCATCAAACAGTGGTATGCATACAAACGATCTGTATAATGTGCCGGATGCGCAAGGACGCGTACTCATTAATGTAGGACACACAGAAACTGAGGAGGATGTATTTTTAGCGCCGCAAATCGCACGTATTATAAAACCTCATCAGGTAAAAGAATAAAAAACATCGCTAGTATTATTTATACTACAGTACGTATAATTATTTCACTCTTGTCGTTAACGCTCATTGTCCTGTGTTTCAGATCGGCGGTGTCAGGTTCCTTTTTGATAATATTGTCGAATCTTTAGATCGATATCGAATGTCTGAAGGTTTTGGTTGCATATTGGCGCATTCTATGGGCTTGGGAAAAACATTACAAGTAAGAAGATGGTCGAGAAATTCATTGTATGTATTATGAACTTCTCTACTTATTGTCGAACTGACTGTAAACGTTATTCCTCGATAGGTGATCTCATTCAGCGACGTTTTTCTGAGATATACCGAAGGTAGAACCATCTTATGTATTATGCCCATAAACACGCTTCAAAATTGGGTCTCTGAGTTCAATATGTGGTTACCAGTCGATCCCGAAACTTCGCCTATGAAGGAGCAGGGTGAGGTTTTGGGCCGTAAATTTCCTTTATTCGTTTTGAACGACAATCATAAAACGTTGTCGGCCAGATCTAATGTGAGTATAATATAATGAAACAGGAATTTTTCTGCTGCCAAGACTCGCCTTCTTAACATTTTTTTTTTTTTTTTTTTTTTCTTCTTTCGGCTTAGGTTATATCTCAGTGGCACAAAGAAGGTGGGGTTTTACTCATAGGCTATGAACTGTATAGACAATTGAGCTTGAAAAAACCGCCGAAACTACGAACTCGCTCGAAAAAACGTGGCTTCGTACAAGAAGAAAATATTAGCGACGAGAAATCTAAAACGTTGTTAGAAAGTAAGTTGCGTCAGATCTGCCGTTGTTCACTCCGTAAGCGTTGTTCTCCTGCTCACGTGTAAAATTTTTATCAACTTCGAATTCGTAGCCATGTATGGTGCGTTGGTGAAACCGGGACCCGATTTAGTCATCTGTGACGAAGGTCACCGTATTAAAAACAGTCATGCGTCTATATCCCAGGCGTTGAAGCAGATTAGGAGTAAACGTCGAGTGGTATTGACAGGATATCCTTTGCAAAATAATCTTCTCGAATATTGGTCGGTATTCCACAATTTGATCGCTCATTGTTTTCTACAATACCTATAAAAAGATGAATACCTAATTTTTTAAATTTATTTATACCTTCTTAGGTGTATGGTAGATTTTGTTCGACCCAATTACTTGGGTACAAAAACAGAATTTTCAAATATGTTCGAAAGGCCGATTCAAAATGGTCAGTGTATAGACAGTACTCCGCAAGATGTGAAACTTATGCGCTATCGAGCTCACGTTCTACATTCTCTCCTCGAAGGTTTCGTTCAGAGGTGACGTTTTTGGATTTGAAAATTCGTATAATCTGGCAGAGTATGAGCGTTCTCATTTATTTTTCGTATTCCTGCATTTTCTACTCCAGGCGAAGTCATTCGGTGTTGCAACAAACATTACCTACGAAATACGAGTTTGTTATTCTGTTACGTTTCACGCCATTCCAGCGCCAGCTCTATAACACATTCATGAACGAAGTAGTTCGTACGAGAGCAGTTCCTAATCCTTTGAAGGCATTTGCAGTTTGTTGTAAGGTGAGTGGCTCCTTTGGGCTTCTTCTTTTTCTTCTTATCTCTTCCTCATTTTCCACTTCGATTAGAGAAGGCATAAATGCAATGTTTTCGGGTTTCTTTTCTCTTTTTTTTTCTCTTTTTTTTTCTCTCTCTCTTTTTCTTTTTCACGGGTATCCAGCTTTATTTCTTGTCTTCGTAAACAACTGATGTGATATTTTCTAACTAACTCAAACAATCAATAAAATACCGCTTCGAATTACGCAACAAGCGATGGAAAACGAGCGATTGATCTACCGCAGTCGAGTACTCACAGGAGCGGAGCGCAGCGCGTGTGAGTACTTGGCTGCGTTCAGACAAGTGAAGCGATCGCGAGTTCTCACCCACCGCTCGTTCTGTATCGAACTTTTTGCAACACCGGCAGTAAAAGATGATTTGTGATTCAGAATTTAATAAAAAAAATACCTGTTGGATAAACTTTTATCTAATGTAAATGTAGGCATCAAAATTCAGATAACACATCACCTGTGCGCTCCTAATCAACGACAATATCAGATGACTAAAAGTAGTCTACGATCGCGCGCGCGCGCGCAGATACCCGGCAGTTGCGTCGTAGAAAATGAACGTTGTTAAACCTTGTTCGCCACCTGATCATCAGACAACTGCCGTCCAGATAAATAAAGACGTTCGACTGCAGCGTTTACAATCTGGAAAAGAAGGTCTTTGACACGACGAAATGTTTTAGTGTGTGTATGTGTGAATCAAATAGCGCTCCGTCTTCTCACGATGCACGCACGTCATGATTCGTTGAAATCATTTTGAAGTGCGTGCATTCATCAAGTTTTTCGGAAATTGAACGTATAGTTATCCTGAAGCCTCCAACTTCATAATCGAATTAGTTTCGGAAACTCGTGTATTATATTCCATATATTTCATCTTCCTTCTACAATTATTTTCAAGCAAAATACGTCTATCTTGATCCATGGTAGTCATTGTTTATTTAGATGGCATGGCAGGAAGAGACCAAATTGTGGCAAAAATCACTGTAGCAATTTTCTACTTTTTGTCACACAGTTTGAGTGAACGAACAGTGGTGCTTTCGTCATTGTTTCGCTACTGAACCCGCGCGGCGGTAAGGGTTCGAAACCGGTAGTGTTCAAGTACCTACATTATTTTCTTATGATGTGTGCGTGTCTGTACCGATTTTTTCTCTACCCTAAGCTACTCTTATCATTTCCAATCCTCATCGATTCTCTGTATCTGTATTCTACCCTTTGTTTATTTATTTATTTATTTATTTATTTATTTATTTATTTATTTATTCTCTCTTCTTTTATGTAGATATGGAATCATCCCGATATACTGTACAACTTTTTGAAAAAACGAGCTGGCGAGGAAGATATTGATTTAGATTTGGATGATACAACATCCAATTTGGGTGTATCGGCATCTGGTCCGAGCACTCCTAGCACTCCGGTTACGCCCTCTCAACGATTGAGTAGTAAGCGTGGTCGACTTCGTTCTGCCAAAGGATCTCAAAATAAAACCGGGAAAATATCTCGTAAGGTAATGGGAAAATATTATTTTTCGTACGTAGGTAGTAATACTCTGCCAGCTTCAAGAATAGTTTTTTTTTTTTATTATTATTATTATTAATTCTAATCATTTTGTTTTTGTTTTTGCATTGCAGAAAGTCAACGTAGATGTTGCTCAACCAGCTCTTAAATCACCCTCTACCACGACTACATTCCCGACGACCACCTTAATCAGCAACAGCGTTGATGAAACGATCGCTTCGGTGGTCAATAATGAAGCGACGACGTCATTCGATTCGTTTGAGAGCAACAGTAGTGGTGCTAAAAATAGCGGTAACGTTACAAATAAGTTTAATCAAGGCAACAACACTCCGAGTGAGATGAACGTTAGTTGTGGATATAGTTCCCATCAATCCAATAGTTCGAGTCAAAATTTCTCCAATCAGTACAATAATCAGCAGCAAGCACTCGAGCAGCCGCAACATCATTCAAACGTTAGTCTACAACCGACCTCTACTACGAGTGCTGACTTCTCGTCGACGGCGGCCAATGTCGAGTTTCAGTCGAATTATAATGTTAGCAATTACTATTCATCGGAGTACGTCGCCGCGCAGAATAACTATTGGCAGGGAAATGATAACGATTTCGCTGCACCTACCACGGTCAGAAATGATGATTATTTTCAAAATACTACTCAAAATTATGATTCTGCGAACGAATCTTTGCCCCGGACGAGCTATGATGATCACATTGATTATAATTACGATTTGAATCGACAGCAACAGCAGCAAAAACAACAAATGTACTCAGATACGTCAACAACGGTTACCGCTGGAGATTTTGCGGTCAAGGCTGAAATTAACACCTTTCCTGTTACCAATAACGATGTACATGTATCGAACGATAACCTCTTTGGAGACAGTGCAATGAATTACGATACCAGTTTGAAGTTAGCCCATTTAAACGAGTTTCAGAACGCAGTCGATTCGGCTCCGCCGCCGCCAACATTCATCAATAATGTTGTCGGCCTTCCTATTACTCCCCAGCCGCCGCCGCCGCGCTCTAAACGACCCGGTAGACCGCCCTTATCGCAATCACGATCCAGAGGCGAAGCCAATATGAATCCTAGGTCCGGTGTTGCCGGCAGAAAGCGAGGCGCCGATCGAGCTGGTTCATTAGTGCCTACCGCCGCTGCCAATCCCAATGTTACTAGTTTTACGCCTGGTTTACCCGGCGGCGTACCTATTCTCAAGGCGGCGGCGGCGGCGGATGACCAGCAGAATTTTTCGTTAAGAGATAACGATACCGGAGGTTCGTTTCTCAATCATACTTTCAATTTAGATAGTATTAATGACGACGAATTGTGGCATCCGCCCTCGGGTCAAAATGACCAGAACACAATGTTTGCTGATCAATCGTTCAGAAGCATGTATGGCGACAGTCCTGCAGACTCCGAGTCAAATCAGTCTTTCGTACCTGCAGACGCCAACAGTTTGCTGAGCAGCGTTCGAGGCTCACGCAATTTGCTCAATGATTTACAAAGTAACGAAATGTTTAATCCTGACTCGTCGCAGCATGCTCAAACGGATTTGTTCGTCGGTAATTACAACAACTATTTGGAGGATATTCATATGTCAACGCAGTCGAGTTTTATGGGTCTACTGCAAGGCAATGAAGACGGTTTGAACGCTCATCAAAACCCGCAAATTGCGACGCAGAGTATCGAAAATTTAGCTCGTAATGGGCAGATATCGTTGAAGGTTGTGGATAAAAAGTGTGAAACGAATAAGTTGTCGTCGGTGGAACAGCACCACCGTACTTCAACTTCTACTTTGGCGGCGGCGGCAGCGGCGGCGGCGGGAAAAAGTCATGAAAAAAAATCGCGGAATCCTCTTCCATCTATGAATGTATTTGATTCGAAACAGCCGCAAAATTTCGTTGGAAACCCGAGCTTGTACAGTTACCAGGATAAGGAGCAGAACGCTGTCGATGAGGTTGATCAGTTGAAATGGACTCCATTTGAGCCTATCGACGAAACGACGCAAACCTCGCAACTATCGACTTTCGCCTATCAAAAAGAAATGAGATCACAAAACATCAAGAATGATACAAATGTGAAGAGCAGATTCGAAACAAATAGAAATGTTAGTTTACTCAATGTTACCACCGAACAGCAGAAGAAACAGACGATCGATCGAATGTTAGAGAAAGATACAGAATCATCGATGATCCAGTCGCCCATCGCAACTCGTCCTCTACGATGTGGTTCTGTTGCCAGTCACAGCGCTGCAGGCGCTTCTGTTTCAATTACCTGTAATGCGGACGACACCCAGTCAGAACAGGTGGCTTTGCCTTTGCAACGAAGTTCAAATTTCATTCCCTGCAACAACGACGATACGGATTTGGAAGCGAAAACAGCCACCGCACGTGAACTACCGTCAATGAGAGTCGGTAAAGATACCGAGCCGGGTATTCCTTATGAATGGGTAAGGATTGCGTGTTTTTCAACAAATTACTTACTGTCTGTCGATTCCCCCAAACATTTACGTGTAGTGTGAATTTTTAAAATGCTCGAAATCTCTACTCCTTATTTCCGCGTAGACTTTTTTTTTTTTTTTTTTTTTTTTTTTTCATTTTCCAGATGTGTGATCGGAAAATTTTTAAATGACTACCCGAACTTAAATTCTGTACAAAATTCGGGTTTTGGTTTTTGTTTTTTTTTTGTTTTTCTTGTTTTTTTTTCTCCTCTTTTCTAAATTCGCGAGCCCCGCTTGAAAAATATGAAAATCTTTCAACTTTCTGTCAAAGCCTTATTCGATACGTTCCATGAACAAATCTGACCTACGGGTGAAACCATTTACCATTGCAGACTGAACGGTATTTGTACTCTGCGTACTTTAAAACGGCGAAAACGTAACGTAAGTGTGTAGTTGGAGTAAATGCGGTTCAATTTGGGCAGAAGATCAGGGTCCTCATTCAAGCAGTCTGAATGTTTTGACGTAAGATGACGACGAGAATCGGTAGAGATCATTCCGACAAGGATTTCCATCATACGTTCACGCAACACTACTTAAGGCTGCAAGGCGGCTATAATCTTGCAAGTTGATGTCATTTGTCGTTTTTTAATGAAATCACTGCTGTTACGTTATTGACCTGCAAAAGGTGTAAAGAGTTCGAGAGTAGGTGAAATAGGACATCCATTTTGTTTTTTTTTTTTGTTTTTTTTGTTTTTGTTTTTTTTTTTTTTGTTTTTTTTCTCTTTAGCTGAACTAAGCATTCTTGGCTAACATCTGGTTTGTTAGAAAACAAGAAGGATGCCTCGTCGTATCTGCGCTTCATCCCCGTAAGCCGAATTCAAGTTCACTTGAAAACAAGATGAATGCCCATTTCACCTGCTCTCGATCCCCTTAGAAGCAGAAGAAAAGAAACACAAATTAATTCCCGACATGGTTATGGAAGTTTGTATTAAGTACGGCCCTGTCAACAATTCCTTATGATCCTCTGTGGTCAAATCGCGAGAGTAAACACGGACCGCGATCTTCTGCGATCTCACGCTAAAATTTATGTACAATATGTAAACGACTTTTACCGCTGCATAAAGATGAAGAAGTACAAATGATTTTTGCTGCACATTTTATTTCAGTCGCCAAGGTACGCCGAGTACTCAAGAATACTGTTGAACCTGCTGTAATTCTATCTGTCTATTGAACCTATTTTCCTTGAAGTGTACTACATTAATTACAAATACTCGCCTAATATCGTGTAGGTGTCCAGTTTTTTTATAGTTGAATTTGAGCAGTGCGAATAATGAACCCTGTTAGAATTGAATGAAAAGAAAGAGAGAGAAAAAAAAAGGAGGGAGGGAGGGAGGGGGAAATTAGAGAACGAATTTAGAAATGAGATGTAGAATCGTAATACAGTACGTAATTTTTTTTTTTTTTTTTTTTTTTTTTTCAAAAAACTTCAACTGAATTTTTATTATTTTAATCTTTAGTAGACTCTACCCATTTGTTGAACGTAGAAGAAACAATTTCCACCTTTTCTCCCATCCCAATTCTTTTATTTAATTCTCGCTCTCTTTTTCAGGCCAACGATTTCTTCAAGAATTACGACCCCGGACAAATTGAAGCCTCCGCCAAAATGTTGATTTTCTTTTGTATGCTCGACGAGATAATAAGACTTGGCGATCGTCTGCTGCTCTTCAGTCAGTCGTTGTTTACATTGGATCTAATCGAAGATTTTCTACACTTGTTCAATATTCCAAATACAGAAGAAAAGTGGACTCGAAATAAGAGTTATTTCCGTGAGTAATTTCAATCGCGTTTGTTAAGTTTACCTTACGGCAGGCAATCCATGATAACATAATGGGTCCAAATTAATAGCCCAACAACGAGAGGGAAAATCACGACCAAAAAAAAAAAAAAAAAAAAAAAAAAAAAAAAAAAAAAAAAAAAAAACTATCATAGAAAGATTTCAACAGTAAGTAATTCAATAAGTTAGTATGTACCCGACAAAGGTATGAAATACACTACAAGAAAATGGAATTAAATATAAATACGAGTAGAAAAATGTGCCCAGCAAAAAACTCTGATCACGACAGGTAAAATACGTATAAACACTGCAAAAAATTACTCTTCACGATGACTGCTAACGTAAAAATTGGTTGTACAGTATTTTTCTTCGGGGTACAGTAGGTATACTACGTAAAGTGCACGACAAAAAATTGAAAATTGATTGTTGCAAATTAAAGATCAAAAATGGGTGGGTATAAGCGACTAATTGAAATGAAACGCACTACTACTACGTTCATGAGATTTATATGTAAAGAAAACGATATTCAAACATGTATGTACCTACCTACAAAAGAAAAAAAAAACTACGTAAAAATATATGCTCGGCATATTATTTCGTTTTTTTGCGCAGTACCTACATGAATTTGATCTGGAATAGCATCCACCAACAATACTCCTGGGTGATGGTAGTGATGCCATTACCGCGGGGTTCACCCAAGTTTTTGGCCCCCGTAAAGTACGTTTGATGTGTTACTCTACCATGTTTTCATCAACTGTGAAAAGTATTTCTCCTTATTCAATAAAAGTGCATTCATCCGATTCGTTTTGACTCTTCACTTATCAAGATTCACGATCTTTCGTCGTATCTTATATGTATAATTATGTTACCGGTAATTCGTGAAAGTCAGTACTCGTAATTTCATAAATAAACTAGGGATTTCATGAAAATACGATCAGTTTTAGTAAGAACATGAAAATCGGTTTTTATTACACATCATAACTAGGTAATTCATGCGCAAACACTAGGCTAGTAATTTTATGAAATCGCGACAGGTATGTACAGTAGTTATTTTCATGAAATATAAAATAAAATTGCGTTTCGACTTCTACATATGAAGTACTTAAGTGGTTCAAAAAAAATGAAAATTGAAATGAGAATTATCGAATCGTTTCTATTATTTTGTTGGTACCCGGATTGCTGTGGTGACCCCTCGAGTTACACAACATGTTATTTTTTCACACACACACACCTTTTAGTAACGCATTTTTGAGAACAAGAGCATCAAATGAAATCTTGTCGGTGACCAAGAGCTTGAGAGGATGCAACTGAACAAAACGAAACCAGTTTGTCAGTCAGCGGGAATTTCGTTAACATTGATAAATTTTTAATGACATAGTGAAAATTGAGGCCGCGAATACAATTGCTTCAATATTCAATTTGGCGTACCAAGACAAAAGAAATACTTAGTCTTCAGTCCTCTCCAAGACAGCGACACACGGTAATAATGAGCGGGCGTCGGTATTTGACCTTTGAATATCAGGGATTTGAACTCAAACAGTCTCCCCAATTTATGGGTTTGGAAAGTTAGCAATCAGATCGACTTAGGGCTAGCATTTTATTCGCTCGTTTCTGCAACAAAGTATTTGTGATTTCTTTAATGGCTGCCAATCGTTTACAGAGTTTGCATAGGTACTGCTAACTCTGAAAACCAACGACGCATCGAGCAGGAATTACTTTCTTCAACTGGCGGATGGGGGATGGGGGGTTTGGGAGACGCGATGGCGTCAACATCAGGAAGCATATGCTTTCCGAGCTATTTACATCTACGAGATTCTTTATAACATTCTCCAATTCCTCCTCCGACTGCAACAATGATACACAATCTGGTAATCTGGTGGCAACGGGAATGATTGTAGACCCACGCCACGGCGTCGACAGAGTCTGATGTATGAAGATAACAAATATTGACTTATGCTTTTCACGTCCTTACTAACTGGCGCGGCGTTCGTAATAAATTACATGAATTTCCTAGTTCACGGGTATAATCGCGTATATTATTATACATTCTTATTGATGTCAATGGTAATTTCATGAACTCCCTACTCACTTCATGAAATTACGGATTTCATGAATTACCGGTAACATATACATACGTAATATCTATTATACATACCTACATGAGTTTAATGAAAAATATTTAAGCCAATGGCTTTTGGGTAGCTCCTCCTTCCTCCTTGATCTAGTGTAAGTCCAGTTTAAGACTAATAAAAACCGTCCATAGTATGTATAAAGCTATTATACGTATACCGGTAGCTAGTATATTAGTATACGAGACTAGATCCTTTTTTTACAGTAAACTAGGTAGCTGTAGCTAAACTGAGTACCCCAGCGGAATGAACTCGCGGGATAAATTTGCAGAATTTTCAATCATTCGCGGAGTAACGAGGGTGAGGGAGGGGGCACTCGCAAAATTTCAAATTAGTGGTTGGGAGCTCAGTAAAGACATGAAAAAACATGTCAAATAAAACATACACGTACAGTATTTAAAAAAAAAAAAGCTCACGCAGTAGCGTAAGCAACACACGACTTTTCATTTTTCTTTTCCACTTCTTCTGAGAAATTTCATCTATTGTCGTAGTATTGTCTGTGGCAAATTTTAATATCTCCTAACATATTTTATTCCGATGATAAATAAATAAATAAATAAATAAATAAATAAATAAATAAATAAATAAATAAATAAATAAATAAATAAAAAAAAAAAAAACGCAGCCCATTAAATATTATTTTGAAATGCGTTCGATTGCCTGCAAGCCTTGTCTTGATTTTCAAATACCTACGTCACGTTGAATAAGTACAACCAACAAAAAAACTTTTAAATACCGGTACCGGTACGTATTCGCGTCGCGTCGCAATTACCTACTCAACTGTATAGCGAAGAACAACACAAACGAAGCGCAGCGCACTTCCCTACGTACTCGTCTCGGTAGCCTAACGTAACGTGCTTTTATATTTAGTCCCGCTCTATCTTTATAACTCTTAAGAGAATAACACTCATAAACTACTCATCATCCAATCCTACCCCGACAACATTATGTCAACATTTGAGAAAAATTGTATCACTAGTTTCCGAGAAGAAGAGCTGACAAAATTTGATCTATACCTATATAGGTATCCCTATAATATGTACTACAGACCCCTAACTAGGTGTCTTTAATATGTACCTACACTGTATAAGGAAATCTGAAATATTTTTAACAGTTTAGGAGTTGTCTACGACCCCACAATGTCGAGAAAAATCATTCCCCGCTCCCGCTCCCGCTCCCGCTCCCACTGCCATGCCTCCACTGTGGCGATTGTAATATTATACCTCCTTTCTTCGAAAAGTCGGTAAAAATGAATGAAATTATTCTGAATAGTGCAGTGTTGCGTTTACCGAAGAAGGATAGGTAGGGATACAGTACACAAGTTTAGGATCTGATTTTTTGTATAACCTCTAAAATGCTCAACTGCTGCCCAGGCCTAAGAAAGGAATGAAGCGCAACCTCTGACTAGCTAGTCCGTGTTTTTGTTTTTTTTTTTTGTCATTCAGCTCTCTTTTCTCTATCTCGCAGTTTGCCCAATCGATTTTAGTATGTACCTAGGTATACAGTATAACCATTTAACTATAAATTAATAGGTATTTAATCTTGTTTTTTAACAGGTCTCGACGGCAGTACGACAGCTTTGGAACGCGAGAAATTAATAAACGAATTCAATAACAATTCAAATGTTCATCTTTTTTTGGTATCAACTCGAGCCGGTTCTTTAGGAATAAATTTAGTCGGTGCTAATCGCGTGGTTGTGTTTGATGCGTCTTGGAATCCGTGCCATGATACTCAAGCTGTATGTCGTGTTTATCGGTAAGCTAGAGTAGTACCTGCGTACATATGGGAATAAGTACCTAATATTTTCGTCGATTATTTTATTTTCGAGAGGAATTTTTCTACTTTCCGAAATATAAACGATGCGCAGGAGGAGAACGACGACCGTTTAAGTAAAACGAAAAGGCAAAAAACTCATCAGTTCAATATTGAAAAATAACAGTCGGATTGCTCTTTTTTTTTTTTTTACATTAAATATGTATTATGTTAACGCGTCAAATTGCGCAGCCTGCGCGCGTCTCGAGTCGTCTGTGGTGCGTGCAATGAATTTGGTCGTAAAACTACCCAAAGTTAAGTTACCGTACGCAAATCATTTACCAATTAGGTATATTTGATTTTCATAAAATATAGTAGGAACGGATAATACTGTAGGCTATTTGAAATGAGAGAAAGCATTCGGAATCCGGTGAGATCGGGTGAGAGAAGTGGTAGAAGTAGTTTCAAGTAAGTATTTGAGTACGCGCGTTCGTTACGAAAGAGGATGAAAGCAACAAACTTGAAAAGAACATAACAGTTGACGTGCGAAAGAAAAATACTTATTCGGAAAACATAATATTCGAATAATACGTATTACAGAGTACATATTTGAATTCGTGAGTAGCCTACAACAAAAGTAAAATTGATGAGACATCGTCCTCTCATTCATGCAGGCATACGTAAAAAAATATCCTTCAAAAACGTTGTATGTATTCGATCTTCGAGTATGCGTAGATCACTCAAAACTGCAGAGATTTCTTGGATGGACTCGAAGAGGAGGGAAGCAAGAGGTGATGATGTGCGTGTTCAGTAATGTTCATTAAATTCGGGAAAAGATGTTGCGCGGTACCGCCGGCCGCGCCGCGCCGTAGGTACAATATACTAAGTATACGTGCAACGTCGCGCAAACGATAAAGAAAGCATTTCACTACTAGACGTACACTATCACGTTTCATGTCCACCTGTCGTTCAACACAACTTTATTCTGCACAGGTGCGGAATGCATCGCATCGGTACCCTAAAGGAAAACCTGTACACGCCCGATTTTCTTCTCTGCTCACAATCTGAGATTAATCCTAGGTATTATGTAGTACGAACGCAGTATCATTAATCTCAGCGAGTCACACAATAAGTAGGTACCTACACACAGCAGTCTCGTCCGCTCAGTCTCAGAACCCTAATTAAGGATTCACGCGATAATAAATAATTTAGTTACTGTACACTGCACTGTGTACAGTTGTGTACGTGTACTCGCGCACCCTGCATCTGCATTAAACGTTTCACTATACGACGACACGTGACGTGTAGGTACCTACCTACCTACCTACCTACCTACCTACCTACCTACGGTACAGCTGCATTATAGAAATGCCTAAACACCAAAATTGCAAAAAATAATGTCAATCTAGGCCTACCGTAGGTGATAAAATCGAGCATGTTTTTAGGTTCGTTTAGTTGTTTGCACTCCGCCTGCGCCATACCTCAAGCATGACTCGAAAACGTTCTTGAAACTTGAAATCATTCGCGAGGAGTTGGATGCACGTTTCTGAAAGAATAATAAATACTTTAACAATAAATCGTAAATTATTACATATCATTATTATTATTATTATTATTATTATGAGGTGAAAGCGAAGGAAAAATACGCTTTGATAAAAATGAAAATGTTCAAAGCGTAGGTATAGTGTGACGACTGCGAGATGAGATTCCTATTTCGTAACAGTTGCGTCGTTATTCTTCTTAGCGAAAAAAAGTCAAAATAAAAATAAGCATAAATTAGTCGGTCATACTCGATAATTTTTCGTTCAAGTTTTCCACGTCGACCTGAACGTTACGCAACCGCTCACAATCCATGTTTTTATTTATTTTGGTACCTACCTACCTACATACGGTACAGTACATATTAGAATTCGTAATCCTTTTTATTGGTAGAACACGTAGACACGTATGTAGGCTATTGTAGGTAATTAGGTATTTCAACGAAATGGTGAACGGTGTTTTATTTAGAGTTTGCCTTGCCTTGCCTTGCCTTGCCTTGACTTCTCATCAACGCGTCTCTAGCTCCATTGCTGTCAGAAGTGGTACTCGCTCGTATACCGGTGGGTAGTACGAGCGAGTACATTGCATTGTACATATCACATTGTCGGTCAGTCGATTGATGAATTGACGATATTTTTTGTATTCTGCAATTGCAGGTATGGTCAACAAAAAAATTGTTACGTCTACCGATTCGTGATGGACAATTGTCTTGAGAAGAAAATTTACGACCGTCAAATTAACAAACAAGGCATGTCCGATCGCATAGTTGACGAATGCAATCCAGAAGCACATCTGACGATGAAAGATGTATCTAGTCTGTGTTGGGACGAAGAGGATGTTCCCGAGAGTAGAAGAGATTACGGAGATTGCTTACATAAATATGATGACGTAGTGATCAAGAAAGTTATCGAAAAGCACGGCTCTCATTTGTCCAAGGTATTTTTTTTTTTTTTGCGCTTCATGTTAATAACCCCCTTTTGAAATATTGATATGTGTGTGTGTGTGTGTATGTGAGATACTTACTTACGTAACATAATAAAATTTTTAACACATCATGAGATTTGTTTGGCTCGGCCAGGCCTAGAGCCAAACAAACCTCATGTGTTAATTATGTACCTAATTCCTTGCACGAATAAATTTCAAAATTATGTATCAATAAAATTTTTTTGGTTCTTCTCGATTTTGTAGGAACCATTTATCCACGAATCTTTGCTAATCGATAGAAAAGAAACTAAATTATCGCAGGCTGAAAAACGAATGGCTAAGAGAGGTTACGAATTAGAAAAGCAAGCAAATGCTCGGCCAACGTATGTGAATTTTTATAATCCATCTCAAACATCCATGAACATGAATAATAGGTATGTACCTAGAAAAGATTCGGTATAATGATACGCCTAGGCTACGTCGCGTCGTGAAGTGCTACGCTATTTATGATAACGTACGTGTATTATTATGTGGCGCAGATTGATTAAACCGTTGAATAATGTTAGACCCATCATCGAACAACAAAGAGAACCGATTAGACGTTGGATTCCGGCCGAAGTTTGGAAAAAACAGGGAATGAGTGCCCAAGAAATGACCTTACCGCTAGGTACGTCTGTCTGTGTTACATATACTGTATACCTAACAATAATAATACGTAATATTTTTTTACACGTACGTACAGTACAGTACTGCGATTCAGTCGTCGCGCCCGTCGCCTCGCGTCGTCTAGGTAGATACTTCCAATACACACTTATTTTTCACATGACGTGTATAAAATGTGTAAGTATGTCTTTGAGCGGAAATGTTTTATCAGAAATCTGCGTAACCGTAACGTGGTCGTGAAACTTTTGTGTACGCAACGTCATCTTTTGGAACTTTGATAAATTCTCCGACTTCTAGCCTCCCAGTATACATTTATGTATGTACAGTAATACCTATGTATCTAGGCCTAATATGTACCGTACCCTCTAAGCCTTAACACTAAGCTAAGAAGGGGTATGTGACTGTGTGTGTGGGGGTCGGGGGGTCGAACAAACGGAGCGAAATGAGCCCTCGAAAGGTGGTAGCTTGAAATATTATATTGTATGCTAGACTTTTACGAAGTTATATGTATACGGTCTAATTGCGTACAGGGCCTATAAGAGAAAGCTAAACTTACCATAACAATAGAGAATAATTATACGTAGTCGATATTTCGATACAATCGAGTTCGATATATCCGGTATAATCGAGATTTATGTAGGTATAATTATATTTTTACATTGTATCAGCGGGGAACCCGCTATCCCTTTTGTTGGGGGTACTTCCCGGAATTTTTTGCGAGCGCGAGCGCGTCCGCGTCACAAAAAGTTCGATGACGTCACGGAAAATTTGATGACGTCACGGAAAGATTGATGACGTCACGGAGAGGTCGTTGACGTTGTGGATAGGTTGATGACGTCATGGAGAGGGACTTGAAGAAATTTCGATACCCTAGCCCTATTGTCCGCGAGCGGGGTTGATGACGTCACGGAGGGGGACTTGGAAAATTCCAACCCTTAGGCATATATGATAGGAAGTGGACTTAGAAGAAGCGCGAGCGCGTCCGCGTCACGGAATTGTTGGAGGGTACTCCCAAAATTTTTTTCCGAGCGCGATCGCGAAGGTTGATGACGTCACAGAGAAGTTAGGTTAGGTTATGTTAGGGGACTTGGAAAAAGTTCTACCTCTGAGCTATGGGTATATGATAGAAGAGGGACTTGGAAGAATTTCGAATCTCGAGGTTAGGTTAGGGGACCTTGAAAATTTCTTACCTCTGAGCTATATAGAAGGGGGACTTGGAAAGAATTTTGAATCTTGAGGTTAGGTTAGGGGACTAGGAAAAATTCTTACTACTGAGCTATATATGATAGAAGGGGGACTTAGAAGAATTCCAAATCTCCAGTTCTCCCCTTAATAATGGGCTTGGAAAGTTTTCAAGAAGCGCGAGCGCGTCCGCGAAGGTTGATGACGTCACAGCGAAGTTAGGTTAGGTTAGGTTAGGTTAGGGGACTTGGAAAAATTCTTACCTCTGAGCTATACAATATGATAGAAGGGGGACTTGGAAGAATTTTGAATCTTGAGGTTAGGTTAGGAGACTGGTCTAATGGACTCGGGACAGCGGGTTCCCCGCTACCATTGCATTCTGCAATGGCATCTAATTTTTCTTGACAAACGCCCAAAGATCAAATCAATGTTTTTCTATGAAGTGATGAGAAATATTTACATCATTTTTCGATTCGATTCACACTCTTTTTTTATTTGTTACAGACGTTGTGATACCAACGGGTACGATAGATTCACGTTCCTCTATCGTACTGCAGGCTGGTGAAAAAGTGATGGTATTGAAGAGTCATAAAGGCATATACATGCAGTTGGAGAATGGTAAAATTGTGGCAATCAAGACCCAGCTTAAGCCTGATGGGGCCGAACTTGGTCGAACTGGAAATGACAACCGCGTATCCGTTACCCACGACAATAAGGTCGTAAATATGGCTTCTCGAAATAATTCAGCTACCCCTATACATGGTGGTCCTAGTGGGATGCCGCCACGAATGGTGCAGCGACCGTCGCCGCAGCTTGTTGATCGTAGTAGACGAGGTGAACTTGGACGTCGTGAATACGTGCTCAAATTTTATTCTCGAAGCATCGTCGCATCGCAGTATAATGGTAGTTATATTTACTTTTGCACAGATATGGCCGTTTCGCAATTACGTAATCGGTTCGTTCGTCCGAGCCAGAATGCACAAGGACCTCTAGCAATGGGAGTACCGTCGAGTTCGAAAAAATCGACATCAGGCTCGCATCTCATGAATCGCTCGCCGAACATGCTACCACGTTCGCTCGCGGGAATGTTGCCACGGCCATCGCCGCCGCCGCCGCCGCCGCAGCAGCAGCAACAGCAGCAGCAGCAGCAACTTCAATTACGCCACCAAAATCAGTTACCACTATCGCAGACTGCGGTTAGCGAAAAACCCTTGTTCGGACCAAACTCGGCCGTTACCCTCAGCGTTTCGAGTACTAGAAAAATCGAACACCAACTGAGTCACGAAAAAGAACGTAAGTAGCGTTTTTTTTTTTTTTTTCTTTTTTGTTTCTCGAATTAATAATTATTATTTGTTGTGTTGTGTAACGTTACAAAGAGCGTGTTTAACTTTTATAGTAGGTTATTACGCATAGCAAAGGGGCGACTTTCGAAGATGAAACTCAGTGTCCGAAAAACACTACTTTATAACGTTTTGAGGATTGGTCTCCGGTATCACCGGAACACCCATTTTAACGAAAACTTGAGCTACAAATCTATAGTCTAAGGCAGAATGAGTTGAAACACTTGCACTGGAAAACACGGAGAAGAGGGTCACGCTTGACCGTATCTCAGGAACTTGGATTCTTATCTGAAATGGATAAAATTATAGATTAAAATGAATAATAGGAAAAAGTAAGACTCGAATAGACTTATACGGTCGCAAAAGCAGATCAGAGAAAGAGACTAGAGACTTGTATTTTATTTATCTCGGGGAATGAAATGAATGTTCGATGTGACCAGAGACTATACAGACTTCTAGCTACGTAATTCTCTTCGTGTTACAAAACCCGGCCAAGATCTTTTTCGCCAGTTGGACGCTTCCATTACGTTTGCCTTCAATGAATCAGAAACCCTACTTTTGTAAATCTAAATTTGATAACATTGAATACGGTAGTTTACGTGCGGTTAAACCTACGAAACGTTCAACTACTGGCGAAAAAGATCTTACCCGGGTACCGAGTGCTGTTGTTAGAAGTCTGTAATAGTCTGTGAATACTGAATGTGACGAAAAAAGCGATACTCTTATAAAGGAGTAACTACCTACCGTAAATACAGAAACCTTCGAAGCGCTATCATCGACTAAACAGTCATCCTCAGCGAAAGACAAGAATACAACTAGCGCTTCGAAGGTTTTTGTATTTTCTGCGGTTTTCTGTATTTACGGTAGGTAGTTACTCCTTTATAAGAGTAACGCTTTTTTCGTTATTTAATGGAATAGCGGTAGGTAACATTACAGTCTCGCATCAACTCGAATAAGTGTTCGAGTTTGCACCGAGTACTAAGTACATATTATAGGCTTACCTGAAGGTAATGAAAGTAAAATATAAAAGGTGGAGAGGGGGAGGGGAAGGGGGGGGGGGTTCAAAAATCATTGTCGATGCTCAATGGGAAATGAATGCTAAATTCAAGTGGTATGGTTATTTACGAATTTGTTTTCTCTTTTTCACCGAGGAAATGTGAGACAGAAAATCAACGAAAATAGTTGGCTAGAAGACTTGTGGTAGGGGTTTGAATAAACTTCTTCTTTTTTTTCTTTCTTTCTTTCTTTTTCTTATGTTTTTATTATCATTATCATTATTATTATTATTTCTCGTCTTCGCGGGTACACGACGTGTGTATCCCAGTTCTACTGAGCCGTAGAAGATATTCCTATATCAGGTCTACGTGGCTAGTGTGCGCCTTCGTCGCCGATTATTCTTCGGACCGCCCGTATGGGTGGTGTGTAGTATTACCGCTTTCTGTGCTGCCCGAATTTCTTGTATTCCTCCTCCAAGCTTTTCCTGATTTTCTAACGTTACTTTTGGAACTATTCCCATCGTTGTGATTATTATTGGCAGTATTTTCGTTCTCATTTTCCACTGCTTCTGGATCTCCGTGGCCAATTCTCGGTATTCGTTCGTCTTCTCCTTATTATTATTATTATCATTATTATTATTCGTAGAGTATCGCCCGTAAATGGCTTGAGGGGCTGTAAAGCGGCAGTATAAATTTCTTTATTGATAAAAATGAATAAATAAATATCGCAATTTTACAGGAAACGTGCATTTGACCGAAGTCGATTATGGCGACTACAATGCGAATGGATTGGCGCAGTACAACGACTACGCCGTGTCTCCGTCGAGTGGTGAAAGTTCGCGTCATACATCTTCGTATAACGCTAGTACGAGAAGTAATAAAGATGTTTATCAAACACCGCGTAAACCTCCTCTTCCCGTTTCAACATCGAAAATGATTCCGGAATCCTTACTCCATAAAAAAGATATAAATTTAACGCCGGTTGTACAGAAGTCGTCGGTAGCGGATAGTGGTCTTCAATTGCAACTTCAACGACCAACCGCAGGAAGAGTACGTTCTCCATCCATGTACCCGTCTGTCAGTAGAACCGTAGAAGGAGCCTCAAAAAATCCAACTAAAACACCATCTCTTTCAAAATCGGGGAGTGCTATCAGTATTTTTCCAGTAACCAAGAAAACGACCGAGGATGATACTTTGCAGTGTTACGAACGAGACACATTTCACCAATCTCAGCAGCAGCAGCAGCAGCAACAGCAACAACTACAACACGTTAAAAGTGCACCATTTTATGCTGAATATTCTGAAAAACAGCCGCAACAGCAGCAGCAACAACAACAACAACAAATTTATTCGCAAACATATCAGGACAGTTCAAATACGTCGTACTTCCCATCACTCGCATTTAATCATCATCATCATCAGCAGCAACAGCAACAGCAACAACAACAACAACAACAACAACAATCGCCTCAGAATTTCGCCTCTTATTCTAATAGTAGTAGTAGTAGGGGTAATGATTTCACGACTGCTTCGTATCAGGAAGGTGGCGGTGACTTCACCAGTAATGCGACGATATTTAGTAGTGCTACGCAAGCGGGTTCGACTTTTCCTAACCATCAATATAATTCTTTGTCCTACTATCAGAACTTTCAGCCGCAGGTGTTGAAGCCTAGTGATTCCATGCAATCGTCGTCGCAGTAAACGATCCGTCCGAAATTGCAACGATCGTGTCAGTGTTCATGAAACATGGAGAAAATCCGCAGTTTGTTACCTTGCATTGACGGATCAAGCATCTTCGTCGACGGAAATGTGTCATTTAATGTTTGAAAGTTCCTATCAGCTCCATTACGGCAAACTTTTTGCAAATAATTCTTATGAATAGTGATACTTGCCATTTATGATTTTGGCTAGATAATATGTAATTATTGTTTTCTCCTCGTGGAACATCAATAATTGAGGTTGTACTAGTAGTAGAACAAACGTCAGCACGATTCCCATGGTTTATTCATTTTATACTTTCGTTATTTTTTTTTTCCCAATTTTATCTATTTAATATATATATATATATATTTTTTTTTTTTCCAATTTTAATATGTCTTCAATATTTTTGTTTTCTCATTGATCTATGCAATGGATTGCCGCGCCTGAAATTTTTGTTTTTTCTACAAATGACATTTTGTCTACTATGACTTCATTCTGGCCGGGTATATTGTCCTCTTCACTCTTACGATTTTTTTTTTCTTTCTTTCTTTTCTTCTTCTTATTTTTCAGAACCTTGACTCGGTCTCTCCATTTTCTATCTATTCTTTTTACACTGATAATTGTCTTCACTCAATTAGCCAATTTTGAAAATGTCGAGTTATTTATCGATGGTCGGAATATAAAATCGTAATGCGCTAGAATTTTATATTTTCGAACAGTTTATGATATTATTGTTGCGCAAAATTGTCCTTAACTAATTCTTTTCTGCCAATACAATTTTTATTAGGTACCTATTATTATTTCTCGTTGTATGCTTTGTCTGAAGAAATCCTATCGTTAAATGAAAGGTTATAAACCAGGTATTTGTTGATCAATATATTGTACTTGTACTGTCGACCAGTTCTTATACTGTAAAAAAACTGTATTACTGATTATTATTATATTATTATTACTAGTAATAGTATTAGTATCATTATCATCTTCATTACTATTGGACTATGTTTGTACAGTTTAATTTTGTTGTCTTCGTGTAAATGATATTTTTTGTACTATAATGTGTTCTCATCCTTCTCATGTGGCTTTTAGAACAGTTTTCGGTGTTCGTTCCATAGAGTCACAAAAATAAAAATGAGATCACTTTTAGTTGTTGAGTTATTGTATCAATGACTACCAATTACAAAATGAAACAAATTGTGTATTGAGGCATGATTGAGGACTACCTACCAGAAATGGAAAACTTCATCGTTCTTCATCCTTGACATGAAAATCGTAGGTATATTATTACTAAAGAAAGGAATAATATGCACTGTAAATCTGAAAATATGCACATATTTTATGCTTTTTGAACAGCTGAAATATGCGAAAAATATGCGTTTTGACTCAAAAATATGCAAAATATGCAATTTCAATATGGGTGTCAAACGACAGCATTTTTAGTACTGAACGAGACGCGCGCCAGAAACGCACCTAATTTCATTCCACCTTGTTTTCTTATCATTTTTCATCGGCGAAGACTCACAGAATGAAGTGCGATGCGTGTCCATTAATACACAACCCTCGAATCGGTCAACATTCGTTATCAGCGTCTTTTTTGTGAAATCTAGAGTTTTCAGTCGCAAAATAACACCAGTGTAGGTAACAGCGATAATGAAAAATGTAATCTTGTTCATCAAAAATTTCATCAGTGTGTAATACAGTTCAATAAAACTCCCACATTGCCCTAGGATGGTAGATTTTCCATAATTGCATACCCTATCATATATAAATGAGAGAAAATAATTCTGGGTATACAATTACACTGCTTTGAACATGTCTTACGGTTTTGCGTTCTTTGCGGTCAACATCGGCCACACTGATCACTGAACCGCTGATAAGTGATAACGTCATGTTGACTCGTTTTGGGTGTTGACTTGAAATATTCAAGTCTCTACTTAGACAACAGCGCTCCATCTGAACGCTAAATACTGCCTTTTTGCTTCTACACTGCCGGAGTAGATTGCAGCATTGTCCCGTCAGTTTGTTGTCTGTGAAAGAAGTAAAACTCCGCAGTAAATAATTCTATTCGATAAATACGCACTGATAATAAATACTTCATCTCTTGTTGCGTAATTGAGTTTTTCTTTTCAAATTCAATCTCCAATTTTCTACATTGGGTTGTGTATTATTTCAATTCCAAACTTCCACACCATGCGACAGACCATAGGCTTATAAGATCACGTTCGTTGAGATAACATATTAGGAAAAATGTAAGCAACACGGCAATAGTGTGAAAGGCTTATATTCCCTCTTTCCGCACCATGACGACATTGATGCCTGGAATACTAATATCAGTCCATACTCCCCTTCACTGGTAGTTTACATAGTCAAAGGGTACAGCGCATTAATTCATTAATTTCTTGTTTTCCTAGAAAAAAATCAAATGCAAGCGTGGTCAAAGAGTGTTTAAAATAGAAGAAGCAAACTACATGGCATCTTTTGTATATCTCATTTTTTTTTTTTTTAAATAATGAAAAAGCAACAAAAACAAGTCGTTTGAGAATGAGCCCTGGGCCACGGCCTACTTTATACAAGGCCGTAATGTAGAAAATGACAACAGCGCGCATGTGGATTGTTATCAGTTATGTTTTGGGGCGGTTCACGTTCATCCGTGCGGTGTAACAATGATGAAACTGTACCGCACTTTGTCCCCTATCCAATTTTTAATTTTAAAACAATGATAACTTCTCTTGTACTGCACCAATTTTACTGAAATGGGGCTTCAAAAATAGAGAATTGTTTGCTCTTCAAGTTATGTTCTCTTCATTTTTTTTTTTTCAAAAACAGCGTTTTCATTGCGTACAAATCAAAACTTTGGTTTTTTTTTCACTGTTTCCTAGGGTTCTTGACCAAAATAATTTTTTTGGGTTTTGGGCAATTGGGCAGAAGTTTCCCCGGAGTAAAACGGGCATAACTGATTTCTGGCAAGGGTAAAATCTTAAACGGGCATAATGGGATACCAGGTATGCCCGTTATGTCAATAGGAGCATTTTTTTTGGGCAATTTGGTTTGGGCAATAACTTTTTTTGAAGTAAGATGTGCTTGACTCGATATAATCAATTACTAAAGAGGTCCACTTGCCAAAAAAACAAGAATGATATATTTCTTTTCCCGCTCAACTTCAAATACTTTGATTGTCAGCCAGTCAGCCTCACCTCAGACCAGCGCGCAGCCCCAGTTATGCCACTTATCTTAAATGGGCGGGTACCAGTTATTGCCCGTTTGCCCAAAATTTTTTTTGGGCATAACGGGTACCGGGCAATTGATCATTTTACAATAACGCAGGGCTTGCGACTGAAATTTTTTTATCAGTTAACAGTTATTGGTCATATGATGTCACAAATTTTTTTGGTCATTGGTTATCGGTCAAGCTGTATTTTGACCAATAACTGTTAAATGTTGAAAAATATGTAAGACTCAGAGGTTTGTTGAGCAAACTTGTTCTTACGCCGTTAAGACAGTTCAGAGGTGGATTTATTATTTTATTATTCTTATTATTATTACCACTTGACTATCCGGCTATGCTACCGCAAAATCAATAAGCACCGGCGCTATGACGCTTGGTTGCTTATATACTTGCCACTTCAAATCTTATTGGCAAGTTTTGATGCAATGCCACCAACACAAAATTGTGAGAACGGCAGCGTTCTTACAAATATTTTGGTCCTAAAATTTTTGGTTAACGTTGTTAGAAGCCCTAGAACTTTTGTCAAATAACAGTTATAACCAAAAAAATAACGGTTAATGGTCAATCTGTCAAGATTGATCATCAATTATAACAGTTGACGGTCAATCGGTCAAAATTAATATTTTCATTTTGGTCATAACAGTTGACCAAAAAATAACTGTTATTGTGCAAGCCCTGCAATAACGGGTATTGGGTACCGGGCAAAATCAATATTTTTCATTTGGTAATGGGCAGTGACCAAAAAATAACTGTTATTTGCAGAACCCTACTTTTTCCCATAAGCTTAGGTGTAAATCTGTATCCACTTCTTTTTGAGTGCGACGTTGTGACATTGTTGCATTACAGCCTTGTATAAAGTAGGCCGTGCCTGGGCACGGCCTACTTTATATGAGGCTGTAATGTAGAAAATGACAACAGCGCGCATGTGGATTGTTATCAGTTACGTTTTGGGGCGGTTCAGGTTCATTGGTGATGATGAAACTGTACCGCACTTTGTCCCCTATCCGATTTTTAATCATAAAACGATGATAACTTCTCTTGTACTGCACCAATTTTACTAAAGTAGGACTTAAAAAATGGAAAATTGTTTGCTCTTCAAATTATATTCTCTTCATTTTTTCCAAAAACACCGTTTTATTTGTGTACAAATCAAAATTCTTGTTTTCTCCCATAAGCGTACGTGTAAATCTGTATCCACATCTTTTTGAGTGTGACGTTGTGACATTGCTGCATTACGGCCTTATATAAAGTAGGCCGTGGCCTGGGCGTATTATTTTAAGTGGACCAAAAATATATATCATGTTTTTGTGCGTTCTTTTCCACGTGGAAACTACCGCTCCTACTGGACATCACTTGTGCAAATAAAGTAGGCCGTGGTCGGTCGTACTTTGTTTGCGCAAAAGTCAAAAAACATTTTGAATTGATAAGCGGAGGCTCAAGGCCAACTACACTATGAAGTTTGGAAATAATACAGAACCAAAAACGAGTCAACATGACGTTATCAGCCGTTCAGTGATCAGTGTGGCAGAGGTTGACCGCAAAAAACATGGTGAAACCTTAAGACATATGTTTGAAGCAGTGTAATTGTGTACATAGAATTATTTCCTCTCATTTATTTATGATAGGGTATGAAATTATGGTGACTTACTTCTGAGTTCTGTGCAGTGTGCATTACAGACTGCTGCAAAATTACTGAAATGATTATATTATAGGTGGGAACGTAGTCTTACAAAAAATAACCAAACTTCCATGTAATGACCACAAAGTACAAATAATTTTATAATTTTCATTACTCTGCAGTACCTAATACATTGTGAATAAACGTTCTGGCTTTTCAAGGTTACAAGGAACAGAGACCAAGGATTTTAATTATTATTGAAGGGCAATGGCGTTCCGATGTTGAAGACTGAATTGCTGAGCGAGTCATTGATTGAACTCCAGAACGCGTTACGTTATAACCTACGTGTGTTTTGACATGTTTCATGTGTCTCTTCTGACACCCTATGGCCTATACACTACCAAAACTTCGCGAGTACTACCCCCTCCCCCCTTATAATGGACTTGGAAAATTTTTGTGAATTACCTGGAAGGTTATTGAGGAATCTGCAAGTACCACCCTCTTTCAAAAAAATAAAATAAAATAAAAATGAAATTCAAAATAAAGAATACCTGGGAGGTGATTGTGAAATCTATGTGTACCATCCTCTTTCGGAAAAAAAATTAAATAAAAATATAATAAAATAAAATAAAATAAAATAAAATAATATTGAGTTAAATTGATTTAAAATAAAAGAAAAAAGAAAAAATACTTCGGAGGTTACTGAGAAATCTGTGAGTACCACTCTCTTTCAAAAAAACAAAATGAAATGAAAATGAAATAAAAATAAAATAAAGATAAAATAAAATGAAATGAAAATAAAATTAAATTGAAAATAAAAAATACCTGGCAGGTGATTGAGAAATCTGCGAGTACCACCATAAGAGCGCATGTAAACGTCAGCTGAGCTGTTGTCATTTTTCAGCCTACAAGCCTATTACAAGAGATGGCCACAGGGAAGCCACACACAGGATGTATACTGGGCTTGGTCCAAATTGGTCAATATTTAGGGTTTGATGTGCTCACTCCCCGTGAAGGGGGTGGGGGAGAGGGCTCTAACGTAGGAATGTTGTCGAGGAACCACACACAAGATTTATATCAAGTTTGGTCCAAATTGGTCAATTTTTAGGGTTGGATATGCTCACTCCCTGTGAAGGGGGTGGGGGAGGGGGCTCTAACGTATGAATGTTGTTGGAGGAGTCATGTACAAAAGAGATGACACATAGGGTAAATTACAAGACATTTGCGTCTCAGATGGCATCTCAAGAGAGGAAATAATAAGAAATTACGCACAGTTTACTGCTTACAGCGCTATGATGCCCGCCCCGGTCAAGCATAAAAATAACTAGCTTCACATTTCACATTAATTCAATTAACATGGAAAATTTACCGTCCTACAGCGATGCGGGAATTTTATTGAACTGTACTACACACTGATGAAATTTTCGATGAAGATTACATTTTTCACTACCGCTGTTACCTACATTGGTGTTATTTTTCGACTGGAAACTCTAAATATCACGAAAAAAGACGCTGATAACGCATGTTGACGGATGTTGACCTTTGACTATATGGACTGCGCTAAGCATTAAAAACTACGGTTCAATATCTACAGTGAGGGGAGTGATGCGACTGTGCTACGCTTACGGCGTACGTATATGAGGAGCAAACGGAACACACCACGAATGGAGCGAGGAGAAAGGTGCGACGTGTGTATTTTAAATAGTCGTGGTTTTTCCCGTCTGGCTTATCAGATCTGTGGACGCGCTTTTCGCTCATTTTATACACGTTAGCGCAGTCCACATAATATATAGTCAAAGATGTTGACCGATTCGAGGGTTGTGTATTAATGGACACGCACCGCACCGCACCGCACACTACACTATTCGTTTAATAATATAGATAAAAGAAGACAGATAGCTTTATTACGATAAATAGTAAAATGTTGCTCGTGATCACTATTATTAATTAATTGGTAATTCTCATACAATACGAGTCCTTACTCGTCAGTATCATGAATAGTGTAACTATTTCGACGGTTCGCCCAAAAACTTGTATTCTAGATAAGTCCCTGAGCAAAGGAAAAAGTGAATTGAGTCTTACATGTTTCGCGTTACTGTTTTCCGAAGTCGTTCAATATTGTCAAAATCGATCATCAAGTATTCCAGAATTGCAGAATAAGTAATTGAATTGTTGTCGACAGAAAGGATGACCCGACCTTATTTTATGCCATTTCTTTTAGGCTTACAGATTTCGGAAAAGACGTGGGTTCTAAATTCATTGATATCGTCTATTTGCGAGAAAGAAGTTACAAACGTGACATCAAACTTCTAGACATTCTCATCTTCATTAAATCCAATTTCTGGAAAGTATGAAATATTACAATTATTTGCCAAGGTTTGATGTGATTATATTGATTTAAATTATGAAATTGTAGAGTTTATTCGGCAAAGAGGCTGACAAATTGGAACATGCCAATGACGATGAACGGATGTATTACTTGAAGGAGAAGGATCCTCTCGTTAATAAATTCATATCGGTTCCCAAAGACAAGTCCGTTCTGAACTGTGCCGTTTTTATTGCTGGAATTATTGAAGCTGTTTTAAATTCTTGTGGATTCGTAAGTGTTTCGATCTTTTTTCCTAATAAGGCCAAGTGAGATCATTTCCTTCATCTCTACATTGTTTTAGGCATCAAAAGTTACTGCTCATTGGTACAATGGTACAACCTACATGATCAAATTCGATGATTCAGTAATAACAAGAAATAAACAGCTTGATGATCGATAACAGAAAATTATTTAGACCGTGTATTTCATTCGGCAGAGGAAAGTTAACATATAGTAATTTGTATTTTTATAAACATCTCTTCTAGAATCAGAACCGGCGATCTAATTACATCTTTCCTGAATAATCGATGGGGTACTACTTTTCACTCTTTTTCGATTTACGATACATGTAAATTCCAAAGCCTACAGCAAATGCGATTCCAAGATTGATTTGAGCGCACTAAACACAGAATACATTACAATGACACTGTGTACTTGTGGCATAATACGCCGGAATTTGATAATTTCCCGTAGAAGTTTACCTTGGCTCGTCCAAAAGGTGTATCAGTATTATAATATTTCCAAAAACCTTTGAACTTATTCGGATCATCTCCATAAATATTGTCCCACTTTGAATACCCCGGTCCTTCGTCGCCAGCCATCTAGAATACCGTAACTCCCACTCTGAAATGTCAACCAGAATTGAAACTTACAGCAAGTCGATCGACAGTAACAATCAACGAAAGAAAAGAAAAAAAATCAAGGCGATTCTACCGAAAAAATGTACAGGTGAATGAAATATACCGAAGATGTGAGCAGTATTGAGTACTATTCTTCCAAAAATAACATTTTCTATTTGTCAAACGCAAACCCAACCCTCTTGGTCTGGGATTTCAAAGCTATTATAATTATAGTTTTTTTCTTTCCCAATTTATATATTCAGTCAGAAGAAAAAATCCTACTCGCTCTTCATTTATGCTCCAGTGTGCAGTAGAATCAGTGGCGGATTAAGGCCTAGGCAAACTAGGCATATGCGTAGGGACGCAAAGCTTTTGGGGGAGGGGGGGGGGGGTACCAAATTTTTAAGAAACAGTTTGAAAATTTGAGATTGGCAAAAAATTCATTAAATAAATGAATAAAATGAAAGAAGCGAGTTCGGTAAATAATCCATGAATGAGGCTTGAAAATTAAAATCCACCAGTATACTTATCGGTAGGTGGGTAGGTACGTATTCTTCACGTTCATACTTGTGCAGGCTACACATTATACTCGTATCAGTGGGCTGAATGGGCATTCCCTCCTTTGATTGTCCGAATCAAAGCTTTGAAATTAAACTGTGTTTCCGTTTTTAATAATTTTTACGAGACTGGACTCTTTTTTCTCATGTTCTAAATCAGTATCAGAGGGTATCACTAATGAGTTCTTAATTTTGTAATCATTCATTTTGGATTTTGCATCTACATGTTTTTTTGGTCTTGTATTAAAGATGGAGCAAACGCGAGTGAACATCCAAATTTCAAAGTAGGGTTGGATGTCAGTAGTACGGCTCCTTATTTGGGTGACCTGGCCTCAATAGAATTGAATCCAGATAATGCGTGTCCAACGAATTGAAACATATCTCCGTTCTACCCTTGGCGAAAAAAATTGAATGATTTGGCTATCCTTTGCATAGAATCCGACCTAGTGAATAGTACATATTGATTTTGATAACCCCCAAAAGCCGAAAAAAAATTATGTAATTTCACACATTAGCTCTTAGACATAGGTCTATGGGTACTCGATTATAATTGCAAAATAAAAATTTTTTCGCATCAATAATTTGGACCCTTTTTAGCCAAACCCAACAAAGCGACATGATAACAATCTGGAGAACAGGAGAAATGTTTATTCACTATAAGTGGAGATTATCCTATTCCCCAGATCGTTATCATGTCGCAAAGGTTGGGTTTGGCTAAAAAGGGTCCATTTAATCAGCGGTTGAAAAGGGGGAAGGGAGCGGCGCTAACTTTTGCTTTACCTAGGGGCGCAAAATGGCTCAATCCGCCACTGAGTAGAATAAGGACTCACTCTATACGTTGGCAGCTGTCGTCAATCACTTGCTCACAAAATTTCTTGCCCGGTTCTAACTTATCATTAAAATGATTAATCCAAAGTGATAACATCTTCCTGATATCGTCGTTCAACTAGAACAGATTTTTAAATCCTTGTTTTTCAACTAAAGTAAGGAACAAATCGCATTCGTTGAATGAACTGCCCATTGAAGCATCATAGAAATTATACATTCGACTTGCATAATACTGCATACCGTCGAATTGATGCGAGATTGCATATTACGAAAAAAGGCGATACTCCTAAAGAAAGAAGTAACTAAATGCAAAAAACCGCAGAAAAATACCAAGTCGTCATCATCAGCGAAAGACAAGAACGATAGATCTTCGAAGGTTTTTAGTATTTTTCTGCGGTTTTTTGCATTTGGTTACTTCTTTCTTTAGGAGTATCGCCTTTTTTCGTAACTGCATACCGTATTGAATGATTTTGAATTGGAATGTTATTAGCAGTTTACCAGTTATACTTTGACACTGAAATGTATGGTAGGCGCACATTCGCAAAGATATAATAAAATACGAGCAAATATTAATCAAATTGAGTTTCAATCTTATTTTACCGACTCCTATTTTTGTTATCAACTAAAAATACCTCATAAACGACTTGTTCGACTTCCAATTAAATTGCATAACCAGGAAGTTTTGATGCTTTCCTACATCATCAATTTATCGGGTACTGCGCGAGTAATTATTCCTCAGAAAATACTCAGCTCTTCCTCACACAAATTTCACACGCACACCTTCTAGTAGACCACTGCAATGTACAAAATTTCTTAATCAATCAAGATATTTTTCTCGAAAATTACCCTCGGGCATGAAATATGTATACAGAAACCTAAAATTCAGATAGCTGTTCAGATGTTCACTACTCTGAAACGTAGAGAAAAAGTTCTACCAGCTACTTTCCATAGAATTGGCTCGTGTGTACCTATACTTTCCGAGGTCGGTAAGTATTTTTCAACACAAGTTTCTCGTTGCCACGCCACAATTGATAAGTTTAGCAACAATCATGGATAATTGTACGAACGAATGGAAAGTAGCTCCGAGTTTAGTATTGAGGAATATTTCACAGAATAAGGTATTCACACTCGTGAAACCAGAATTTTTCTCAATTTTTTCTCATTTTAACGTCAAAATACCGAATGCGGCAGGTCAAGAAAGGAAATTGTTTCTTATCAAGCACATACCCTAATCAGCGCCGAGTTATCGGTAAACGCTTCAAATGCCATCAGTTTTCTCATTGTCAACAGATTCTCAATTCAATCATGAAGATGAATTATCATATAACAATAACTCGTGTGAAATGGAATCCGCGCAAGGTTAGGATGGAACTTGTGACAAAGAAGAACCTTCACAGCGGAAGTTATTCGCTCACAAGATTACTTCTGTCAGACGCATCAAGAGATAGAGATATGATGTACGAGTGAAATTTTCAAAAATGAGGATACGATGATTCTCGAAAGCTCACTTTTCAAAGAGGAAAATCTAGGAACAGTGATATTTGTCATAGTCAGTTTTCATTCTTACCTGAATATTTGAAAAATGTGAATTCTAATGAACTCTCTGTGCTGATGAGACAAAATACAGTAGACCATGAATCACAGTTTTCAATAAGGAATTATGATGGCTTTGATAGTCATACATTCGTTGAAGGTGAACACAATGAACAGAAAAGGGGTGTCGAGTCGAGACTTGACCTAGAACATCAACAATATAGAACACGACAATAGGATAGTTCGAGCGTTTTACCAGTTTTTACAGATTCGGACTCGACTCGACAGGGCGAACGCGCGCTAGCATCGCGACTTCCTCTCTTATCGCACCTTGTTATCAATGTTAGCCGTTAGGGTACAATTCTCGCTCCCGTACCTTCGACATTGATTTTCTTCAATGAGCTTTCGCCTTTGACTATATATTATATGGACTGCGCTAAGCATTAAAAACTACGGTTCAATATCTACAGTGAGGGGAGTGGTGCGACTGTGTTACGCTTACAGCGTACGTATATAAGGCGCAAACGGTACTCACCACAGATGCGGCGAGGAGGAAAGGTGCGACGTGTGTATTTTGAATGGTCGTGGTCCCTCATATACGCTTATCAGGTCTGTGGACGCGCTTTTCGCTCATTTTATACACGTTTGCGCAGTCCACATAATATATAGTCAAAGGCTCTCACTCGATTATAATTCAATTTATTGGAAAAGTGTTCCCTAGAAGATATTGATACAGTGGTTCAAAATTACGTATTTTTGTTTTCATTTATCTTGTGAATGAAGTTCTGGTAAAATGGTGACAAACTGGAAATGTTTCTTCCATCAACACATGTGTATTTTGATTGTAGATTTGCTATATAGAAAATACTGATAAGCAATGGCACCGGTGATTGTGACTTGAAACTAAAGGTGATTTAGTTTTCCTCTTTGAGTATGAATAGTAATGGAGAGACAAAAATTGTAGTTTGTTGATGTTGTGATAGAGCGCGTTGAAATGGGTGTTTTGTACAACTGAAAAAATTTCAGTTGTACAAAATGAAATACACGAGAAATACTATTTAAAAAAAAACTGCGACGCGAATGCAACAAGCTCTATCAATATAACACGCAAACTACCAAAAACTATTGTCTTTCGTGATTTCTGTCCCTCCATTACTGTTCATACTCAAAGGTTTTCCTAAATTTCTCCAAAAATAATGAATTTAGGCGTGTACTTTGTAAGGAACAAAATTGAAGAGCAGAAAATTTTCTTTCAGATGGTAATAATATTCTCAAACAATTTTGAAAATTTGAAAATTTTTGTGCGATGCTAGCGCTGCCTGGTCCAAATCATGATGATTTCACCATTGAACTACAGCAAAATTTGAATATTTTCATTGACTATACATGTACCAGACAAATACTCGCATTGTTGAAAAAGTTGTCACTTTGAAGGATACTGACACCAGAGTGTGCTGCGGGTTAATACGTTGGTGTAAGAGAGAGGGAAAGATGTTCTGTCTCTTTCACTCTGCTGGTTAACACGCAGCACACTCTGGTGTCAGTATCCACCAAAGTGACAACTTTTTTAACAATGCGAGTATTTGTCTGGTACGTGTATAGTCAATGATATTTTTCAATGAACTAGAACTTAATTTTAAAAGAAAACTTATCCTTCATTTATTGCACTGTTGGTAAAAAATTGAATTATAATCAATTCAACTTCGCAGAACAATTTTCCATTATTTTTTGCCCTCCTGAAGTTTACCGTATTTCAGATTAAAACTATCCACAATCACTCACTCACTCAGTTTCACCCATGCAGGTAATTTTGTAGCGCCATCTAGTGCAGGTTTAAAGCCTAATAGAAGAACTCAAATTGGGAGCCAAATGGAAACATAAGATACACTCCAGGTACACTGAGCTGAATACAATCATCATAGCTCAATTATAGTCAATATTGATTTCATGATAAGGATAATCAACAATTGTTCATCTTCACTAGTGATGGGCGACCAAAAACCAATACTTGATGTAACCTTTTTACAAGCTTAGAGCCAGTTAATTCATCGCATCAAGAACATTGATTTTCCTAATACATGATGTCAAAACGCCGTTCTGATCATCAAATACATGCAGGTAAAATTGATTTTTACCATTGACTATGAAAGTGTGGAGAAAAAATGAATTAGCTAATAGATCTTTTCCCAGTGACGTGTAAATAGGCTGCTAACTGCAGCTGTGGGCCAGCTACCTTTTTGCTCCATTGAATGCCCTCATCTTTCTTCCAGATGAAATACTTTTGTACAAGTGTATTCACTTCAGTCGGCATTGTTTATTTTTGTTTTCTATGTAATGTTATTTTCAGTCTTTCAGAGTTATTTTCAGAATTATCGTGAACTGAATAATATACATCCATGTAAGCAACTACCTTCTACCTATCAAACGTGTTTGAAGAGGCAAGGACCAGAAAAAAACGTGTAGAAGTAGAAATCAGCAGGTAGCCTTGTTGTAATTCAGAAATCAAAAGCCGAAAATCTCAAAATATTTAAATTTTAAATAACCAATAAGCGTTAAAATATTGATGGTCCATTGGTCCAATACAATGATAATTTTTCTTCTTCAAAGCCAATCAGCTCTTTTCTTATGACTTGCTTTACGCTTCATAGAGAAGCCAACAGCTTGCGCTTGAAGCGCTTAAAAGCCACTCAATAATGAGCTTTTGCTTCCGCTTTTGCTTTCATTGGCTTGAACTTTCCACCTCAGTAGATAAGAGATATTCTTTCTGGCGCACTTACTCATTTCTCTTGCGCAGAGCACAATTTCCCCATTTTTTCAACCTCTTTGAAAATCCTTGAAATCTTCCAATGTGTGAATATTTAGTTGTTTTTAAAACCAATATAGGAGATATTCCTTGTAGCATACTTACTCATTTCTCTGACACAGGTTAGCGGCTAGCGCAATCACAGATTTCTTCATCTTTGACCTGATATTTGAGATAATTTAATACTTTCAACAATTCCAAACTAATGTATAAAAATCACAGACTTCTTCATTATCTTCAAAAATTCCAAACTAATATTTCCGATGTATAAAAAATCCTTCCTGGCGCACTAACTAATTTCTCTATAACGCAGAGGACAATTTTCTCATTTTTCAGCCTCTCAAAAAGTCATTGAATTTCCTCAAGTTTTCTCTCTGAATATTTAGCTATTTTTGAACCAAATATGAAAATTTGAGAGTTTTTGTATCAATTCTACATAAATTTTCTATCCTTTTACCATAAATTCGACTATTTTGTTTTATTTCTTCAATTTTTTACTTGATTTTATAAGCTTTTTAAAACATTTTATTTTAATGAATTTTTCCACTAATTCTGAACACTCGAAATTCTTAGCGCAGTCATGGACTACACTCAAATATCATTTTTTGTCCTTGACAAGGAAGTGTACTTCCACATAACTCGTAGGTATGCGTCAGTGCAGTGCGGTAGCCCTTGGAAGCGGAACCAACATGTACGTTGGTCGCACCCATCGTGACTCGTGAGTTGTGAGCCAAACGCCCAAGCCCCGCTAGTGCCCCACTAGCTTTTGGTTTGATATACCTAGCCTGGATAACTAGAAGTCCAAATTACCATGCTATTATATTTATGTGTATACGAAGTGTCTGAAGCGAATGGGCAACTGGGAAATGATTAGACAACTTTTAAAATTCTCACTGGTTTCATGCACAATTGTAGAACTGGAAGTTATTTTCGCAGTCCTACCCGTAGTTTTTCCTTCTCTTCCTTTGTCGAACTCTGACCCAGTGTCCTACAGTCTTGAATTCTTAGATTAAAAGTTCAATTATGGTAAATATATCTTGCCAGAACAGAATTACTTTTTTCTCGCTTAATTTTTGTGATCAAAATATAACCACGGCTTGTTGATATTTTAATTGAATGGTCAACTGCGTAAAACACAATACTGAATTTTGTTTCTTTTGTACAGTTTCGGAATCAGTATGACAGTGATGTGACGGTGTGGAGTCCTCAAGGGCGGCTTCATCAAGTGGAATACGCTATGGAGGCTGTGAAGTTGGGCTCTGCTACTGTAGGATTGAAGAACAAAACGCACGCAATTTTAGTTGCTCTCAAACGTGCCGCTTCTGAGCTATCGGCGTATCAAAAGAAATTGTTTCCTATCGACGATCATTTGGGAATATCAATATCTGGATTGACAGCCGATGCTCGCATGCTGAGGTAAAGTTACCGGCCTCGATTCGTGAATCGTGTGATAATGTTATGAAAGTATTGAAATATTTTGTGTCAGCTATTTTGTCATTATATTTATTGGTTTTACTTTTTTATTTTCTAGTCGTTACATGCGAACAGAATGTTTAAATTATAAATTTGCTCACAATGCTCTTCTGCCGATCAATCGATTGCTTGTCAAGTTGGGAAACAAAATGCAAGTTTGCACTCAACGATACGACAAAAGACCGTACGGCGTAGGCCTGTTGATAGCTGGATCGGACGTAAGTTCTTGTCACTCTTATTTGATAGTTTATTTTCTTGTTCATTATAGAGAATATGACATAGAATCCCTATCAAAAAAATTTTCATAAATGTCAGCAGCTGGAAAGCTACTGATTTCGGCACACTTTTCAGTACCTCAAGCAGCTGATGAGCTGCTAAAGAGCTACTGTTCAGCTACTGAAACGCACATCATGTAATTACCCTCCTCCCCCCCCCCTTAATTAATGATATGCGTTTCAGTTGTTGATCAGCAGTTCTTTGGCAGCTCATCAGCTGCTGAAAAACTGTGCCAAATTCGGTACTATCTTTCAGTAGCTAATTAGTCAATTTTTTTGGTAGGGATGCTGTAAACCAAGGAATCCGAACTAGCTTTTAAAAGTCGTGTCCGAGAACTTTAGATGTATGAGTAAATGATGAAATGATTTGTAGATCTGGTTTCAGTTCGTTAATGAACCATGTATCTTTATTTTAGTCTTTATCTCTCTCATTGACTTTTCCCATTTCACCGTAACTTTGGCAGAAGACCATGATTAATTATTGATTTCCTTTTTATCTTTATTCTACTGTACAACGGTGAAATTGTTTTCGAAGTACATCGTTGTATTAGGTCTAGTAAACCTATTATAATCATATGAATTCATGTTTTCTAGGACTCTGGACCTCACATATACCAATCGTGTCCTTCCGCCAATTATTACGATTGCAAAGCCATGGCGATTGGTTCGCGATCACAGAGCGCTCGAACGTATCTGGAAAAGCATTTAGATGTGTTCATTAATTGCTCCACGGATGAACTCATCGCTCACGGCTTGAGAGCTTTGCGGGATACTTTACCTAATGAAATAGAATTAACTATCAAGGTGAGCGTAAGAGAAAGTAGACCTTTCGTTTAAAATATCATTCATATCTCATGATGAATTCAGATAAATGAGATTTATAAAATTACCTAAGGAGTTTTTATCGACCTGTTCATTTTAACAAATTCCTGAATTTTTACGAAAGGAAAGCAAATGATACAAGTACAATTTTTAGCGTTGCCGTTTTAGCAATAGGCCTACAAAACTTTTCTATGATAGAAATGTTTTGATCTTTCACTTTTGTCATCAAATCGACGAATGGATACTCACTCATCGATGATGACAGAAAGTTATACGAACTGATACTGTGTGAGTGAGGTACACTCAACGAAGCCATTGATATTATGATATGAATTAGAAAAATTACATTTTTTCAGGTTAGTTGACTGTAAAAGCGATCAAGTCTTTATCGAAGAGCGTAAAGTCAATTTTTAGTGAACTTGATGGACGTTGTTATGCCTCAGTTTTGCGGGTGAAAGATGTCGCTTTCAAGACGAGAAGTGAGATTTAGTGATGAGAAAGGAAGCGAGATTAAGAGTATGACATTGTATGTATTACTTTCTGCGTTAAAAACAAGGCAATAATGCGAGTTACTTGTAGTTACGATTGAGTTTGCATGCTGTATGTCACCCGAAATGAAAAGTATTCGAACTCGACAGCGGAGTGGCCGACATCTGGTCGACGTTGTCCAAAGAAGAGAGTTTGGGTGGGACTTTTGAGGTGTGTTGTGATTGGAGGTTATCAGTGTCAGAATATTTTCCTAACTTTACGTAAGAATTGTGAATAATTCATTCGTAACTTTTTTCCATTTCCTTGAATTGCAATAAAATAGGATTTGAATTAAGGATACACGCATAGGTAAACTTTTATTGTGTAAGACCGCAGTTTCGCGGAAATTACGCAGTCATTACAATCATCTTGGAATATTAACACCAGTTTGCATGAAGAGAAGTTGGTGCGGTGGGATTTTTACGCTGGGAGATAGAGCTTAAGTTATGTAGAATAATGAACGGCTTCGTATCCTACATGTCGTATCCTTAGACGTCGTATCACTCTCAAAATTTCAGAAGAAATGTTACCCATGAAGAAGGATATTTTGAGCCGTTTGTTATCATACGCTTACTAGTATTATTGAGAAATTATCAAGAGATTAATTATTAAAAACAGAATTACGGAAAATGGATTGACATTTCTTCTTAATGATTTTATCAATATCGATTTGAATACCGTTACGTTAAGCAATATATTTCATGGTACTAATCTCTTTATGAAAATTGTATTGACTAAGAGGTAAGTTGATAGCTCTGTGTTCGTATTTATAATAGCTGTAATTCCTCTCTCGCATCAACACTTTGAACTCGAATCATTCTGATATCCGATTTACACTTGAAACCGATGGAAGAACTTCCGAGTTTTTTCGATGTAACTATTTCTATTATTAATGATGACGTCAATCACCAATGCTTCGAATAGGATATTTATAGAGAGCCAACTTCCACTAATATTACTATTGACAATCATTCCCTCCACCTCCATAATCATGAGAATGCTTGTTTCTTTTAACATAGTACACAGAGCTATTAACGTTCAGAAACTGCTTTATTCGTGCCTTACAGGTAGCGTAACTTGCTATTTTCACGCTCGATTGATTTTTTTTTTTTTTTTTTTTTTTTTTTTTTGCTCTTTCTAATGAGCAGGAAATTTTCTCTTCGATTTGGACGGGGCTGATGAGACTTGAATTATTTCGCGCCAAGTCAACTTACTTCATCGCTGGCAATTGCGTATTACTAATTTCAGCAAGTTCTTAGCAACTTGATATTATGTTTTTATTTGGAGGCTTACAATAAAAAAAAACAAACGTTCATGATTTTGCTTACGGCGCTTCAGTCGATGCAAATTTTTTATAGATACGCAACGTATCTGCCGGAAAGTTACTCATATTTATCAAAAATATGAAACAGTGGAAGGCTTATAAGTCATTGCTTCGAAAGTATTGGCGTCGAATTTAGTGTATAAGTACTTATACTTACGGTCGACTGAATCTCGTAAAATTAAGGAAATTTTTGTCTCCAAACCAACTAGTACTTTGTTTGTAGAATATATCCATCGGTATTGTGGGAGAAGGCACGACGTATCGCGAATTCAGCGAGGAAGAAACCTGTCGCTATTTGGCCATGATTCAGGGAGAGGAACGTCGTGGAGCTCCTGCTACCACTGTCGATATACCGATTGAAGAGAAGTCTCCAGGAAACTCCCCCACTGATCCTGAACCACAAGTAGCCATGGAGACCGAGTAAATGTATTCAAATCGTTGAAGCGTATTGTGCGGTGAAAAAATTCGAGATCCAACGTGATTGAATTCCTAATTTCGGGACGTCTTTCAACAATCGGAAATTACGGTTAATGCAATGATTACTATTATTATTATTATTATTTTTTTTTTTTTCTTTTTTTTTAATAAGAATTATTATTTTTCAAATTTGATCGATTCCATGTTCCTTATTTTTAATTGAAGAGTAATAAAACATTGAATCTTCTGAAGGAATGGTTTGTTGTGATGAAAATTTTTTAGAATGATTGCTGAAAGTTGGACTACGATTAAATTCTGTCAGAAGTTTCTTAAGACAAACTTTTTGGTGTTTCCTCGTGTGAAGTGAAGGGTTGAGATGAAACGATCTATGAAAAACAATAATCATCTTTATTTCGCAAATTAGATCTTGAAATACTAACACGATCCTTGAAGCGATTACCGCAACGGTTGCTCCTCAGAGGGTTGACGTGATAAAATTCGTTAAAATTTGAACTTCGGCGATCATCACGTATTTGTACGAGTCGAACAACGTTACACTGTATTCAAAAAAAACGGTAAATTAAGACCTCGCGATTCCCTGAGTACTATTCAATTAAAAGGCTAGAATCAACTCTGGTCTTGATTTTTCTTTTATTATTTTTTTACTTCTACCTTTCGTAATCTTATTAATGTTGGAGGATCGCCAAGTGCAGAAAAAAGTTAGTGCTATCAGAGATTAAAGAGTTTGTTTATCGCGTGCAAGAATAAAATATTCAAAACTGAATGAATCCAAGGCTTTTCTCGCACAGAATTTGTTGTATTCTGTACGTTTCGGTCGAGCTGGTGGCCTTCATCAAGATGAAAGATGAATCGTACTGAAAAAACGTAACGAAGACCACGGGGATGCAACGTTGTTAGTCGTGAGTCTTAATAAATAGGACTATATTTAAGATAGTGGTAGTGTAGGTATAGAGAGGCCACAAAATTCGCAGTATCGCTGCAGTTGTAGTTTACAGTAGTGTCGGCGCGTTTTATCATTTCGATGACTTGTCCAGTCATTATAGCTCATGTACGGAATCCTGATATTCCAAGTCGAGAAAAAAAAAAAAGAAAGAGGGAAATGGAGGAAAACAATTTAAAATTACTCACACACAGGAGTTTCATCTGGTGACAAGAATGTGTAATTCTTTATTATTATGAGTAATAATATTTATTCAGAACCAAATAATGATGTACAAAATTTGGAAATTGAACAATTTCAAATAATATCTTCTCGGCATCAGTAGCTTCCACAACTTGAGGTAGAATCTCTTGAACTTCTCCCAACGTCTTCCAAGTTCTTTGTCGTTGCTAATTGATTAGGAATCCAACATCAACTTCCTCATGAACTAGATTGGTTTGGCGGTTATACCTTCTTCTAGGTTCTTCATCAGTATCGGGCTTCTTCTTCAATAATGCACATTTTCTTCGGACCACTCCCGGACTGGAACTGATTACTTAGGCAAAACGATCCTACTTATATACAGTTCAACATGATTTCCAACTACCAATCACTATCGCGGAGAACGGCGGTGTTTAGAGCTTGTTGTTGATTGGTTCATATAGATGAAAAATGCGATTTGCCTCATTAGCCAATGATCATCGTGAAAAGCATTAGGTAACCGAGCTCACTTCTGATTGGTCGACGAACGCAAAAAGTGGTTGACGCGGAATTCTCACTTAATATTCAGAATAGACTAGTTCAGAAGGTAGTGCCGTATTGTGGACTGATAATTATAGGTGCTATGAAGATATGATTGAAGATATGATCGTAACATTATGAAAATAATGATGGATTGAGAGTTTTCCTCTGAAATTACTATCATTCTAGGTATGTACTGACGAAAAATCGAATTGAAATTCATAACAGAAATTCTGGCCTGAATATTGAATTTTTTCAGGCGTTTGCCGATAACGCAAATTTTTGAACACAGCATCCTAATACAAAAATACCCACTACTTTTATTGCGCTGTGGACTACTGTACGTGACGCCCGTGACATCACGTGAGCGTTTTAACTGATCCGAAGAAGAAAAAAGTGATTACAATACGGTCGGGCCCGTAGAACGGGCCGACCCTAAAAAAATGAAATGCTTGATCTCAACAACCTCTGTTTTCACTTTGATAATATAGGTACCGGTACATGAAACCTGAGTTTCTTGAACTTGAAGAAACCCTATCAAAAAAATTGACTAAATCAGCTACTGAAAAGTAGTACCGAATTTGGTACAGTTTTTCAGCAGCTGATAAGCTGCTGAAGAACTGCTGACCAACTACTGAAACGCATATCATTAATTGAGGGGGGGGGGGGGAATCACATGATGTGCGTTTCAGTAGCTGAACAGTAGCTCTTCAGCAGCTCATCAGTTGCTTGAGGCACTAAAAAGTGTGCCAAAATCTGTAGCTTTCCAGCTGCTGACATTTATGAAAAATTTTTTGATAGGGAACTTATGAAACATAAAATTGATTGATGACTTACCGAGTAGGGAGTAACATTCAACACACAAGTGGCAAAATCCAGCTTGTAACCTTTCACACTTAATTGGTTCTATTATATTAGGTATAGTTTAATTTCCTTTTCCTTTTGTTTATCTATCGACTAGATTCATTTTTTTTTTTTTTTTTATTATATATGTAAGATTCACGCTTCACTATCTTATAAGGGTGAACGATATCGCCGGTCGTGTATACAGGGTGGACCACAATGATGTTACCAGTTAGATGGGAGTTTGCGCTAAATCGGCCATAGCGTGAAAACGCAAAACGTTAGATGTATACTTCAAATGTACGAAATGTGTAGCTCAATTTTATCTTTAATTTGCGCCACATACGAAGTCTCTACGATTTTTCTGAGCCGAGTTATGGACCAAAATGTGCCCAAAATTCACCAATTTGCCAAGCTTCCCAAAATAGGGCTTGAAAATGAATTAATTTACAGTATTGAACTGAATTTTGAAAATTTTGATGATAAGTTTATTGTTTCTTCGACGGAGAAAACGAAAAAAGTGTTAACCAAAATTTTCGAAGCACCAAAATGGGTTAATGGGCCCAAGAAGGGTCAAATTTTCCCCGTATTGGAAAATTGTTCAAACTTTCAAATTGTAGTTTGGTTTCAAAATGAAATTTCGCGCCGAGTCCAAAAAAAATGCTTTAAAAATTCTTCGAAGCACGAAAATGGGTCAGTGGGCGCAAAAAGGGTCAAAATTTCCCCAGATTGGAAAATTGTTCAAACTTTCAAATTCTAGTTTAATTTCTAAGTGAAATTTCGCGCCGAGTCCGAAAAAAATGCTTGAAAAATTCTTTGAAGTACCAAAATGGGTTAATGGGCCCAAAAAGGGTCAAAGTTTCCCCAGATTGGAGAATTGTTCAAACTTTCAAATTCTAATTTGATTTTTAAGTGAAATTTCGCGCCAAGTCCAAAAACAATGCTTACAAAATTCTTCGAAGCACCAAAATGAATTATTGGATCCAAAAATGGTCAAAATTTCCCCAGAATGGTAAATTATTCAAACTTTCAAATTCTAATTTGCTTTTCAAGTGGATTTTTTCGCTGAGTCCGAGAAAAAATAATGCTCAAAAAATGATTTGGAGCACCAAGGACACAAAGAGAATCAAAATTCCTCCAAGTTGAAAAACTGCGTAATCTTTAGCTGTTGTTTTCAATTCTAAAAGAAATTTAGCGCCGAGTCCAAGAAAAATACTGAAATGGCCCTAGAGGAACATCACAATTTTTTCAAAACTAAGAATAAAAATATTTCTCATTCTGTAGTAAAATTGTTGATTCAGGGGATGGACGGAGTCCGCTTAAGGGATCCGAGACTAGGAAACTCACTTTTTGTTGTGAACTCGCGGCGAGAAATTGACGAGGGCCCCGTCTTCCATCAAGAAAGGAAAATGTACAGAAATTCGCGTTGTGTTTGCCGCTGGAGGGAACCGAGACTATGAAACTTGCTTTCTGTTGTGAACTCGCGGTGAGAGTTGGAGAAGGGCCCCGTCTTCCATCAAGAAGGGAAAACATACAGAAATTGCGTTGTGTCAGCCGCCAGAGGGATTCGAGGCTACGAAGCTCACTTTCTGTTGTGAACTCGCGGTGAGAGATTCAAGGAGGCCGCGTCCTCAATCAAGGAAAGAAAACGTACAGACATGTGCGTTTTCTCGGCCGTCAGAAGGAATCGTGACTAGGAGGCTCACTGTCCGTTGTTGAAGACGGGACCTCTTTCAATCTCTTACCGCGTGTTTACAAGAGAAAGTGAGCTTCTTAGACTCAAATCCTTCTGGCGGCCGCGCACATATCTATACGTTTTCCCTGCTTGATGGAAGACGGGGCCCTCGTCAATTTTTCACCGCGAGTTCACAACAGAAAGCGAGTTTCTTTGTCTCGGTTCCCTTTGGCGGACGACACAACGCAAATTTCTGTACATTTTCCCTTCTTGATGGATGACGGAGCCCTCTTCAATCTCTCACCGCGAGTTCACAACAGGAAGTGAGTTTCCTAGTCTCGGTTCCCTTTAGCGGACGGCACTACGCAAAATTCTCTACGTTTTCCCTTCTTGATCAAAGACGGGGCCTCCTTCAATCTCTCGCCACGAGTTCACAACAGAAAGCGAGCTTCCAGTCTCAGTTGCCTCTAGCGGCCGACACAACGGAAATTTCTGAACGTTTTCCCTTCTCGATCCTTGACGGGGCCTCTTTCAATCTCTCGCCGCGAGTTCAGTCATTTTGGTGCTTTGTCGAGTCATTCTACCTGTTTTTTCTTCAGACACAGCGCGAAATTTCATTGAGGTACCACAAAAAATGTTGAAAAGGACCACGTTTTCAATTTTAGGAGATTTTAACCCTCCTTGGGCCCGTTCAGTCATTTTGGTGCTTCGTCGAGTCTTCCTACCTTTTTTTTTCAGACTCAGCGCGAAATTTCATCGAGGTATCGCAAAAAATATTGAAAAGGACCCCATTTTTGATTTTGGGAAATTTCGACCCTCCTTTGGCCCATTCAGCCATTTTGGTGCTTCTTCAAGTAATTCCATCATATTTTTCAGACTCCTCGCGAAATTTCATTGAGGTATTGCCAAAAGTGTCAGAAAGGACTGCATTTTCAATTTTTGGAAATTTGGACCCTCCTTGGGCCCATTCAGTCATTTAGGTGCTTTGTCAAGTCATTCTACCTTCTTTTTCAGACTCGGCGCAAAATTTCGTTGCAGGTGCGAGGAAAAATATTAGAAGACACGCTATTCCTCATTCCAAAAACATTTTTACTTGATAATTAACAACTTTTGGAACCCCTGCAGCAAAATTTTGGCACATTTAGGTCCATAACTCGGCTCAGAAAAATCGTAGAGACTTCGTATTTGGCGCAAATTAAAGATAAAATTGAGCTACACATTTCGTACATTTGAAGTATACATCTAACGTTTCGCGTTTTCAAGCTATGGCCGATTTAGCGCAAACTCCCATCTAACTGGTAACATCATTGTGGTCCACCCTGTATACCGGTAACTTCCTTTACGCTATCGTTGTTGTATTAATGATAAGGTACTATCTGATTTTATAGTATAATGTACAGCTGTTCGATGATTTCCTGAAATATTCTGTTCAACGTTTCTTGTCATTTTTGCTTACAGCATATAGACCACTGGTCATGCGATAATCTTATTCTTTATAATATAATATTAAGTACTGCGAACGCGAACATTCGTTTGAATTCTGTTTTTTAATAAAATTGCATTCAACCTCTTCGTTTATTTGTAGTTCATCGTACGTTACACTCGTAACTTATATATATTTTCAAAATTGTTAATGTAGGATAATGGAAATAAAAGTGTGTTGATGATCTATTTTGATATCATAATAAATCATGTACCTAAATTTATAGGGAACCAAATATAATGTGTCAGATTCTTTCAGTGGGAAACGATTAATTTGAATGAATCAGATAAAAAGACTTATTGAAATGAAGAATAAGCGTCCTTCTTTTGTACTGTGTGGTGAGAAGATAAAATTTGATACAAAAATGTGGCAATTTTCAAGTTTATGAATGAAATCATAAGAAATTAAATCAATATACCTAGTACTTATAAGTTATTAGATATGGTTTAGTCATCAAACACAGCGAAAAAATCAATGAAATATTGTAGACCTTGTAATAAAACAATTAAACAGTCAATTGCAGTGGGAGGACTGAATGTAAAATCACCCTTGCTAGAGTAAAAAGTATGTACCTTCCTACTTCTATAATGAAGATAAAATCACATTTGTCTGTTATAATTGTTATAAATGTAAAGAAACGGAAAAGTGAGAGCGGAAGAATGATTGCGGGAGTTGTAGAGCGGAAAAATAAATGCGGGCAAATACTTGCAGAAGAATGATTGCGGAAGAGTACCTGCAAAAGAGTGAGAGTGGAAGAGTGAGAACGGAAGAATGATTGTGGAAAAATGATTGCGGAAGAGTGTGTCAGGTGGGTTCTAGGGCAATATGATCCTGACAGTTGGGTTTGATGAGGATAGCTTAGCAAAGCAAGGGATGCTTTATTAGGAGTATAATTATTACTAGTTCAAGAATGCAGAGTGCAGTGGCGAAGAAAATGGGACCTATAAATCTGATTGATCAGAAAGGATCAGACAACACTTATGTGAAATGACAAGACAAAAAGGCACTTTACAAATATTCTATTACATTAAATATTTTGATAGATTCACAATAATTATATATACTTTTACAAAAATACAAAATATAGGTCACAGTTACAATAAATATGCTCTCATGAATGAATAATTGAAAAAAACGCAAACTCAACTATTTGTACACTCTAATTGTCAAAGCGTTGTACGTCAAAAACTCTGCTTGCTCCATATTGGACAATGCTCGCTTTTATAGGGTACATAGAGTACCTATATGAATATATCAACGGCGTTGCAAAACGGCACCAAAATATGCCAGTATTCAGGCTTTGGGGGTTCTTGATTTTTTGTGTTTGGTTCTGAGGAAGGGTATCGGTTAACAGCATATCGGTTGACAGCATATTGTCGTTGTCACAAAAAAACCTCCCATGTGTAAGAAAGTGATATTTTCAGGAGACGAAAAAAACGGTTCTGTAAGCTGTAAGTGTCTAATGCTGAGGGAATTTTGGCTTTCCATGGTGCAAATGTATTCAGTAAGACGTATAAAAACAAGTTATAAAGATTTGCCAAATGGAAGTTGTGTTTTTGTAATGTATACGCACATAGGAGATTTTTAGTCCGCCGTCCATACACATGGGAGAATTTCATTAGCACATAGGAGATTTTAATGTTCTATCAGCGCACATAGGAGAAATTATATTGAACACGTGGGAGATTTTTCATGACAGTCAATACACATGAGAGATTTTTCGCGACAATTGCAGTTACACATAGGAGATGTATATTAACGCCTCTACAGGCGGTAGGAGTAATCAAACACACTGGAGACTTTTCACGACTGTGCGGACACCCGATGTGAACACAAAAATGCAAAAAAGTGGATTTCGAAAAAAGTGACACATAGGAGGTTTTTTTGTGACAACGATGATATGGACATTGAAAAAGAAAGATGTTGCGGAGACTCTTCCACATTTTAGGAGACAATTCTTGAAAAAGATTGTGATTGAATAGATTGCTGGGTATTTGGCTGATGCAATAATAGAGTTCTTCGAGGGATGCAATAATAAATCAAAAATAGAATTTATAGCCTGGACAAGAATTTATATTCCACACAAATAAGACAAAAATAGGTACGTAAAATTGAGGAAAACAGAGGAATGGCTGCTTCGATTGAAGGAAAAGAAAAGTGGATGCGTACACTAATCAGAGATCTACCTGGGGGAGTAAATGATGAATTGGTGACATAGAAGAGTGAGAGCGGAAGCATACTTGCGGAAAAGTACTTGAGAAGAGTGAGAATGGAAAAGTGAGAGTGGAAGAGTCAGTGTGGAAGAAGGCTTGCAGAAGTTGTAGAGCGGAAAAATGAATGCAGAAGAGCACTTGCGGAAGAGGTGGAGCGGAAGAATGATTCCGGAAGATTGAGTGTGGAAGAATGATTGCAGAAGAGTGAGAACAGAAAAGTGAGAGTGGAAGAATGATTGCGGGAGTTGTAGAGTGGAAAAATGAATGCAAATAAATACTTGCAGAAGAATGATTGCGGAAGAATGCTTGCGGGAGTTGTAAAGCATAAAAATTAATGCAGAGGAGTACTTGCGGAAAAGATGGAGCGGAAGAATGTTTGCAGACAAGTGAGTGCGGAAGAATGCTTGCGGGAGTTGTAATAAGCGTAAAAATTAATGCAGAGGAGTACTTGCAGAAGAGAGCATTTGATGAAGCTCCACCAAAATTAGGTGCTTGGCACCTAACGGCAGAAAAAAATATCATACCGTCAATCACAGACTTGAGAAAATATTCTCAAGCCTACGAGGCAAAGAGAAGATAAAGGTCCTTACAAGGATTTTGAGACAATATTTCATGACCGCATAGAAATTTAGGTTAGCGTTTTCAAAATACTGTAATAGCAGACATGTCAGACAGAGACGTGAAGGAAATTCGCCGAGCGAGGGTAAGAATATTCACCGGAATAAAGTACTGAATACTTAATAAACAAATATAATTCTGACCTGTTCATCCGACGTGGACATCTTCTAAGTGGTGTAAGCGTATAGCAGTTGCAAGATATCAGACGCGAAAATATTGTAATAGCGAACACGAATACGCAAATGTCGAGGGCGAATTCTGATATGACGCCAGCTCAAGTTTTAAAGGCCGTCGAGACCAAAAAATTGTCTTCCCCTACCAGTTGTAGTCGAAAATAAAGGAAGAGAAAGCTGGCGATTGTAGGGATATTCCGGTCCGATCGTGATCTGTAATCAAGGACCCTTTCTAACAGGGCGAACTTTACACTAACTTGTATTTTCAGCGGTAAGGTCATCTACAAGATAATTAAGCGAAATAATGATTAATAATCCAATCAATCATAAATAATAATAATAATAATAATAATAATAATTCAATTCAATTCAATTCAATTCAAAGACGCCTTTATTTTGATTTTACATTTTATAATTCCAACATAATTATGATTGCCGATGCCCCGTAATTGTGGGGCGAGTGGCAGGCGCTGATTATTATTATTATTTAATGAAAACAAACAAAAACAAAAACAAAAATATGGGGGGGGGGGAGAACAAAGGTGCTTAACAAAACAAAACAGAAGGCACCAATACATGAATGAGTTACAAAAATAAAAACAATTTTTAAGGTAACAAGTAGAATAATAACAAATTAAATAAATCACATTACAATAGCAACAATAATGAAAATAATAACAGGAATAAGAGCACAATCATCTTATTTACAACCACTCAAACAGGAAGAGCAACAATACATTAATTTAAGGTTTAATTTCAACAACAGCAATAGCAATAAGAAGAATTTGGATTTAAATTTTAAATTTTTAGATTTTTGAATTTTTAGGAAGCGCTGCTAAATTTAAATGAGTTTTTAGAGGCCTACAGATTCTTTTATTTGTTTTTTAAACAGAGACATTTTAAGCTCATTTCTGGTAAAGGCAGGTAATTTTTCAAATATTTTATAACCCATGTATCGCAGCTGTATTCGGGAATGATGTTTTTTCCACCCTGGATAGGTTGCAACTAAGCCGCCACCAGTGCGCGTGTAGGAGACTGAGTTATGGACTCCAAAGTCAATTTTATGTTTGTAAACAAACATAGCCACTTTAAGTTTATACAGGTTCTGTAGTCTTGGTATTGACATCTTTGAGTATATTAGATTTTCTGTTGTTCTTCTCTCTAATGAGAGAATACTTCTACCTACTTTATTTTGCAGGACTTTCAGTGGCATCAAATGAGCACTAGCACCCCAATGTATTACTCCGTAGTTCAGCACTGGCTCATATAATGATTTATACAACATACGCAAGTATTTTTGTCCAAAAAAGCCCTTCATTTTATAGAAAAGATAATTCAGTTTTCTTAGCTTACCTTGCAGATACAATGAGTGATACTTCCAAGTTAGTCCGCAATCTAGAATGAGACCCAAATATTTCATTGTATCTGTAATTTCAATTTTGCCATTCTCCCATTCAAATTTTGGCGTTTGCGTCCATCGAGGTTTCTTGTAGGCATATATTACTATTTTACATTTATTAATATTGAGGTGCAGTTGATTTTCCTTAAGCCATGGTATTAAAATATTTCTATCATGTTCATACTCAGTCTCCAATTCACGCCACTTGGACGGACTGTATACCAAAGAGGTATCATCTGCATATCCTGTCACAAACGCATGTAGTGGCAGCTGGAACAAGTCATTTATATATATATGTTAAATAGTATAGGGCCTAAAACACTACCTTGGGGCACACCATACTTTATCGGTAACTCCTTACTCACCCTACCTTCTATCCTTACACAGTGCGTTCTTTCACTCAGGTAGCTAGCAAACCAAGTGAGCAGACATCCTCTAATACCTGTATTTTTGAGTTTAATTACCAACCGTTTATGACAAACTGTGTCGAAAGCTTTGGCTAGATCTAAATAAAGCCCTGCAGCATAATTATTCATTTCAACTCCTTCAGTAATGCTATTTATGTGATGAAAGAGAGCTTCATCAGTAGATCTATTTTTCATAAATCCAAATTGATTTTCAGCAAAAAATTTTATATGCTCCAAGTAATTAAGCAATTTCTCCTTTACACATACTTCAAAAACCTTTGTTAGAGCTGGCAGAATGGATATAGGTCTATAATTTTGGATATCAGTTTTTATCCCCTGCTTGTAAACTGGAGTGATAAATGCCTTTTTAAAGCTGCTAGGAAATATTCCTTTTTTTAGTGAGGAATTGAAAAGAGGAGTCAGCACTCTTGTGAATAATTTTTTATTATTTTTAATGACTACCGCTGATATTCCGTCGTATCCCACCGACTTTTTGTTCTTCAGTCTACATATAGCTCTTTCTATGTCGTCTTCTGTTAAATTGAAGCCATCTAATGTTTGACCCTCATAGCATTCCTCATTCTCAGCTATCATTTCTTTCACCATATAATTACAATCAATATTACTGTCCAGAGAGAACCCATTGGTCAAAAGTAATTGCTCGGGTACTCTATTAAAATAAATATTAAATTCTTCGCATATTTTATAGGCGTCTTTACTGACTTCATATATATTATTTCTAATTTTTACTTCTTTTATTTCTCTGTTCTCATGTACCCCTCTAACCTTGTTCACTGTATTCCAAAATTTTTTGGGATTAGTCTCATTTCCTTCCAGCAGTTTTGTGTAGTACTCTACCTTTGCTTTCCGAATTTCTTTTTTAACAGTGTTAGATATAATTTTAAAACTTTTCTTCAATTCAGCATTATTTTTATTTCCCTGATACAGTTTATACTTTATCGATTTCTCCTTCACTAAAGACATGAGCGCTGACGTCATCCACAGTTTTCTCTTTCTCTCACAACCTTTGCTTTTATCTATCTTAATAACTCTTGTGGATGCGGTTTGGCAACGCTGCACTGTTTCTATTAGCCGTTCAAACTTGGTGTTTATGTTTTCATCTTCACTATTATGATAAAGCCATTCCCAATTTTCTTTTTGCAAAGTGCATTGTAACTTTTTTTGGTCAAGATACTTTATTTCCTCATGCAAACTACTTTTATCAATCCCTATTTCCTCAGAAAATAAAATCTCAACATTTACAATAGCGTGATCACTAATCTGTATATCCAACAGATTTACCTTTGCTTTGAGATTGTTGTTACTTCTTACCATGACATGATCCAAGCAGCTGTTCTCTCGTGAAGGAGAATTTTGCATTGATATAAAGCCATTGGATGCCAACATGTTAAGATAATTTGCCGAGCATAATTCATCTATAATGTCGATGTTAATATCACCTATAATTATTTCATTCTGTTTATTCAAATCAATAATTTCTTCCAGCTCTTCAACAAAGGTTTTTTTTGAGGATGTGCAGTCTCTATAAATTACAACAAAACTTACATCGCTGTTTGCATTCGAGTCATTTGGATTACAGGGTTTGATGGTGAATTTTAGTACATTGGATGTCTTAGCCTGGTGTGAGTTGATATCAGTAACTGTTAGGTTCTTCTTTACATAAATTACAACGCCTCCAGATCGTCTACCGTCAATTCTTGGGCATATATGAGCATTATACCCATCGATTTTGTAAAATTTTAGTTGGTCTGCAGTCACCCAGGTTTCTGTTAACGCCAAAATGTTGTAGTCTATTGAAGTGTTTTTAAGGTAAACCAATAAATGATCAAAGTGCTTCCCAATGCTTTGAATATTAGTATGCAAGATTTTGAGTGTGTTATTATTTGGCATTGGATTTTGTACACTAAACATTGCTTAAATATCTAAGGGTTGCCATGGTGTCCAAGTATCTTAATTTTAAACAGATATGAATAGAAAGCCTGATTGAAGTATAGCTGTTCCCCCCCAGGAACAAATTTAGAGTAATAATAAATTATAAATATTGTTAGTATCTGTTGGTACTCACATTGACCTCTTAGTTTTTGCCATTGAATAATAATAATCCTCTCAGTGGAAGCTTTAATCCAGTATTGCTATGTGGCTTCCTGCATTGATTCAGAAGATGTTGTTTCCACCTGTGATTGAGTATTTGCTGAGCTCTTGTTTAATAACTCGTAGATTTGCTGAATGGAACCCAGTTTATATTTTTCCTCACCTCTTCTTGCAAAAATACTGCAATCTCGACTTTCTATGAAGAACCCTTTTGGCTTCAGCATTCTTCTAGCCTCTAGCTTTATTTGCGTAGTGTGATAAGTTAAATGATCGTTCACATATATCCCATTTGGCTTATTAGCTTTCAAACGTATAAGCAGATCACGTTTGACATGACGATTTACAAAGCGAATAATGAAAGGCCTTGGAGACTGCGGTAGGGCATTTTTCCTCCTAGGTAGGCGGTGGCAATCATCAATTAGTTCTTTTTTCAGCTCATATCCCACCTGGCGACCAAAACGCAACGCTGCATCCAATGGATATTCACCCTTCGCCTCATTGAATCCGTCAATTATTAAATTATTTCGCCGAGAATATTGATTCATCTCCAGCACCAGTTCCTCACATTTCTCCAATTCGATCACCTTCTCCTCTAGTTCCAGAACACGATTCTGCAGATGTTGGTTTTCTTCTTTGATCTTACTAATTTCACTTCCTAGTGTTTCTTCTATTTTACTTTGTATCTCCTGAACAACGCCGTCTTTAAATCTTCCAAATTGCTCTTCCATCATAGTTTTAATCGCATCTAGCGTTAGCGTGCCCATTTTTTGGTCTTGTGTTAATATACGCTTGGAACTTACGGTTGCCTCTCCCTTAGGTGTCAAAGAAAGGCTTCTTTTTCTTTTATTCTGGCAGGATAAAGTATCGTCAGCACAAAATTCGCAGATCCATTTTTTCCTTTCTTCAGTTTTCCAAGTACTAAACGTTCGTACAGGCGGGCCGACTGATAGACACTTAAAATGATACGTCTTGTGACACTTCTGGCAAGTTGGGAACGATCGATTTGGTGACAAATTCGCCTTACAATTACCACAGTTCAGCCGTTCAATATCGGTCAATTCATTTGCCGGAGGCGTCCGTAAAAACATCAATGCAACTTGAATTGCACGTCAATTTATCAACTGATAACACCGAAAATAATTTTCAAATAAATACCTATAGGATGTTGTACACTTGTAAGAACTCAAGTACCAATATCTTTTAAAATATAGAACGAAATGCCACAAACGAAGTTCGAGATGAAACTAGAAGTTTAGCTCTTTCAAATGGGAAGAATTTCCGAATGAATAAGATCAAAAACACTTTTAAATCACCAAAAGTATTGAGAGAAGACACGCATGTGATAATAATAATAATAATAATAATAATAATAATAATAATAATAATAATAATAATAATAATAATAATAATAATAATAATAATAATAATAATAATAATAATTCAATTCAATTCAATTCAAAGACGCCTTTATTTTGATTTTACATTTTATAATTCCAACATAATTATGATTGCCGATGCCCCGTAATTGTGGGGCGAGTGGCAGGCGCTGATTATTATTATTATTTAATGAAAACAAACAAAAACAAAAACAAAAATATGGGGGGGGGGAGAACAAAGGTGCTTAACAAAACAAAACAGAAGGCACCAATACATGAATGAGTTACAAAAATAAAAACAATTTTTAAGGTAACAAGTAGAATAATAACAAATTAAATAAATCACATTACAATAGCAACAATAATGAAAATAATAACAGGAATAAGAGCACAATCATCTTATTTACAACCACTCAAACAGGAAGAGCAACAATACATTAATTTAAGGTTTAATTTCAACAACAGCAATAGCAATAAGAAGAATTTGGATTTAAATTTTAAATTTTTAGATTTTTGAATTTTTAGGAAGCGCTGCTAAATTTAAATGAGTTTTTAGAGGCCTACAGATTCTTTTATTTGTTTTTTAAACAGAGACATTTTAAGCTCATTTCTGGTAAAGGCAGGTAATTTTTCAAATATTTTATAACCCATGTATCGCAGCTGTATTCGGGAATGATGTTTTTTCCACCCTGGATAGGTTGCAACTAAGCCGCCACCAGTGCGCGTGTAGGAGACTGAGTTATGGACTCCAAAGTCAATTTTATGTTTGTAAACAAACATAGCCACTTTAAGTTTATACAGGTTCTGTAGTCTTGGTATTGACATCTTTGAGTATATTAGATTTTCTGTTGTTCTTCTCTCTAATGAGAGAATACTTCTACCTACTTTATTTTGCAGGACTTTCAGTGGCATCAAATGAGCACTAGCACCCCAATGTATTACTCCGTAGTTCAGCACTGGCTCATATAATGATTTATACAACATACGCAAGTATTTTTGTCCAAAAAAGCCCTTCATTTTATAGAAAAGATAATTCAGTTTTCTTAGCTTACCTTGCAGATACAATGAGTGATACTTCCAAGTTAGTCCGCAATCTAGAATGAGACCCAAATATTTCATTGTATCTGTAATTTCAATTTTGCCATTCTCCCATTCAAATTTTGGCGTTTGCGTCCATCGAGGTTTCTTGTAGGCATATATTACTATTTTACATTTATTAATATTGAGGTGCAGTTGATTTTCCTTAAGCCATGGTATTAAAATATTTCTATCATGTTCATACTCAGTCTCCAATTCACGCCACTTGGACGGACTGTATACCAAAGAGGTATCATCTGCATATCCTGTCACAAACGCATGTAGTGGCAGCTGGAACAAGTCATTTATATATATATGTTAAATAGTATAGGGCCTAAAACACTACCTTGGGGCACACCATACTTTATCGGTAACTCCTTACTCACCCTACCTTCTATCCTTACACAGTGCGTTCTTTCACTCAGGTAGCTAGCAAACCAAGTGAGCAGACATCCTCTAATACCTGTATTTTTGAGTTTAATTACCAACCGTTTATGACAAACTGTGTCGAAAGCTTTGGCTAGATCTAAATAAAGCCCTGCAGCATAATTATTCATTTCAACTCCTTCAGTAATGCTATTTATGTGATGAAAGAGAGCTTCATCAGTAGATCTATTTTTCATAAATCCAAATTGATTTTCAGCAAAAAATTTTATATGCTCCAAGTAATTAAGCAATTTCTCCTTTACACATACTTCAAAAACCTTTGTTAGAGCTGGCAGAATGGATATAGGTCTATAATTTTGGATATCAGTTTTTATCCCCTGCTTGTAAACTGGAGTGATAAATGCCTTTTTAAAGCTGCTAGGAAATATTCCTTTTTTTAGTGAGGAATTGAAAAGAGGAGTCAGCACTCTTGTGAATAATTTTTTATTATTTTTAATGACTACCGCTGATATTCCGTCGTATCCCACCGACTTTTTGTTCTTCAGTCTACATATAGCTCTTTCTATGTCGTCTTCTGTTAAATTGAAGCCATCTAATGTTTGACCCTCATAGCATTCCTCATTCTCAGCTATCATTTCTTTCACCATATAATTACAATCAATATTACTGTCCAGAGAGAACCCATTGGTCAAAAGTAATTGCTCGGGTACTCTATTAAAATAAATATTAAATTCTTCGCATATTTTATAGGCGTCTTTACTGACTTCATATATATTATTTCTAATTTTTACTTCTTTTATTTCTCTGTTCTCATGTACCCCTCTAACCTTGTTCACTGTATTCCAAAATTTTTTGGGATTAGTCTCATTTCCTTCCAGCAGTTTTGTGTAGTACTCTACCTTTGCTTTCCGAATTTCTTTTTTAACAGTGTTAGATATAATTTTAAAACTTTTCTTCAATTCAGCATTATTTTTATTTCCCTGATACAGTTTATACTTTATCGATTTCTCCTTCACTAAAGACATGAGCGCTGACGTCATCCACAGTTTTCTCTTTCTCTCACAACCTTTGCTTTTATCTATCTTAATAACTCTTGTGGATGCGGTTTGGCAACGCTGCACTGTTTCTATTAGCCGTTCAAACTTGGTGTTTATGTTTTCATCTTCACTATTATGATAAAGCCATTCCCAATTTTCTTTTTGCAAAGTGCATTGTAACTTTTTTTGGTCAAGATACTTTATTTCCTCATGCAAACTACTTTTATCAATCCCTATTTCCTCAGAAAATAAAATCTCAACATTTACAATAGCGTGATCACTAATCTGTATATCCAACAGATTTACCTTTGCTTTGAGATTGTTGTTACTTCTTACCATGACATGATCCAAGCAGCTGTTCTCTCGTGAAGGAGAATTTTGCATTGATATAAAGCCATTGGATGCCAACATGTTAAGATAATTTGCCGAGCATAATTCATCTATAATGTCGATGTTAATATCACCTATAATTATTTCATTCTGTTTATTCAAATCAATAATTTCTTCCAGCTCTTCAACAAAGGTTTTTTTTGAGGATGTGCAGTCTCTATAAATTACAACAAAACTTACATCGCTGTTTGCATTCGAGTCATTTGGATTACAGGGTTTGATGGTGAATTTTAGTACATTGGATGTCTTAGCCTGGTGTGAGTTGATATCAGTAACTGTTAGGTTCTTCTTTACATAAATTACAACGCCTCCAGATCGTCTACCGTCAATTCTTGGGCATATATGAGCATTATACCCATCGATTTTGTAAAATTTTAGTTGGTCTGCAGTCACCCAGGTTTCTGTTAACGCCAAAATGTTGTAGTCTATTGAAGTGTTTTTAAGGTAAACCAATAAATGATCAAAGTGCTTCCCAATGCTTTGAATATTAGTATGCAAGATTTTGAGTGTGTTATTATTTGGCATTGGATTTTGTACACTAAACATTGCTTAAATATCTAAGGGTTGCCATGGTGTCCAAGTATCTTAATTTTAAACAGATATGAATAGAAAGCCTGATTGAAGTATAGCTGTTCCCCCCCAGGAACAAATTTAGAGTAATAATAAATTATAAATATTGTTAGTATCTGTTGGTACTCACATTGACCTCTTAGTTTTTGCCATTGAATAATAATAATCCTCTCAGTGGAAGCTTTAATCCAGTATTGCTATGTGGCTTCCTGCATTGATTCAGAAGATGTTGTTTCCACCTGTGATTGAGTATTTGCTGAGCTCTTGTTTAATAACTCGTAGATTTGCTGAATGGAACCCAGTTTATATTTTTCCTCACCTCTTCTTGCAAAAATACTGCAATCTCGACTTTCTATGAAGAACCCTTTTGGCTTCAGCATTCTTCTAGCCTCTAGCTTTATTTGCGTAGTGTGATAAGTTAAATGATCGTTCACATATATCCCATTTGGCTTATTAGCTTTCAAACGTATAAGCAGATCACGTTTGACATGACGATTTACAAAGCGAATAATGAAAGGCCTTGGAGACTGCGGTAGGGCATTTTTCCTCCTAGGTAGGCGGTGGCAATCATCAATTAGTTCTTTTTTCAGCTCATATCCCACCTGGCGACCAAAACGCAACGCTGCATCCAATGGATATTCACCCTTCGCCTCATTGAATCCGTCAATTATTAAATTATTTCGCCGAGAATATTGATTCATCTCCAGCACCAGTTCCTCACATTTCTCCAATTCGATCACCTTCTCCTCTAGTTCCAGAACACGATTCTGCAGATGTTGGTTTTCTTCTTTGATCTTACTAATTTCACTTCCTAGTGTTTCTTCTATTTTACTTTGTATCTCCTGAACAACGCCGTCTTTAAATCTTCCAAATTGCTCTTCCATCATAGTTTTAATCGCATCTAGCGTTAGCGTGCCCATTTTTTGGTCTTGTGTTAATATACGCTTGGAACTTACGGTTGCCTCTCCCTTAGGTGTCAAAGAAAGGCTTCTTTTTCTTTTATTCTGGCAGGATAAAGTATCGTCAGCACAAAATTCGCAGATCCATTTTTTCCTTTCTTCAGTTTTCCAAGTACTAAACGTTCGTACAGGCGGGCCGACTGATAGACACTTAAAATGATACGTCTTGTGACACTTCTGGCAAGTTGGGAACGATCGATTTGGTGACAAATTCGCCTTACAATTACCACAGTTCAGCCGTTCAATATCGGTCAATTCATTTGCCGGAGGCGTCCGTAAAAACATCAATGCAACTTGAATTGCACGTCAATTTATCAACTGATAACACCGAAAATAATTTTCAAATAAATACCTATAGGATGTTGTACACTTGTAAGAACTCAAGTACCAATATCTTTTAAAATATAGAACGAAATGCCACAAACGAAGTTCGAGATGAAACTAGAAGTTTAGCTCTTTCAAATGGGAAGAATTTCCGAATGAATAAGATCAAAAACACTTTTAAATCACCAAAAGTATTGAGAGAAGACACGCATGTGATAATAATAATAATAATAATAATAATAATAATAATAATAATAATAATAATAATAATAATAATAATAATAATAATAATAATAATAATAATAATAATAATTCAATTCAATTCAATTCAAAGACGCCTTTATTTTGATTTTACATTTTATAATTCCAACATAATTATGATTGCCGATGCCCCGTAATTGTGGGGCGAGTGGCAGGCGCTGATTATTATTATTATTTAATGAAAACAAACAAAAACAAAAACAAAAATATGGGGGGGGGGAGAACAAAGGTGCTTAACAAAACAAAACAGAAGGCACCAATACATGAATGAGTTACAAAAATAAAAACAATTTTTAAGGTAACAAGTAGAATAATAACAAATTAAATAAATCACATTACAATAGCAACAATAATGAAAATAATAACAGGAATAAGAGCACAATCATCTTATTTACAACCACTCAAACAGGAAGAGCAACAATACATTAATTTAAGGTTTAATTTCAACAACAGCAATAGCAATAAGAAGAATTTGGATTTAAATTTTAAATTTTTAGATTTTTGAATTTTTAGGAAGCGCTGCTAAATTTAAATGAGTTTTTAGAGGCCTACAGATTCTTTTATTTGTTTTTTAAACAGAGACATTTTAAGCTCATTTCTGGTAAAGGCAGGTAATTTTTCAAATATTTTATAACCCATGTATCGCAGCTGTATTTGGGAATGATGTTTTTTCCACCCTGGATAGGTTGCAACTAAGCCGCCACCAGTGCGCGTGTAGGAGACTGAGTTATGGACTCCAAAGTCAATTTTATGTTTGTAAACAAACATAGCCACTTTAAGTTTATACAGGTTCTGTAGTCTTGGTATTGACATCTTTGAGTATATTAGATTTTCTGTTGTTCTTCTCTCTAATGAGAGAATACTTCTACCTACTTTATTTTGCAGGACTTTCAGTGGCATCAAATGAGCACTAGCACCCCAATGTATTACTCCGTAGTTCAGCACTGGCTCATATAATGATTTATACAACATACGCAAGTATTTTTGTCCAAAAAAGCCCTTCATTTTATAGAAAAGATAATTCAGTTTTCTTAGCTTACCTTGCAGATACAATGAGTGATACTTCCAAGTTAGTCCGCAATCTAGAATGAGACCCAAATATTTCATTGTATCTGTAATTTCAATTTTGCCATTCTCCCATTCAAATTTTGGCGTTTGCGTCCATCGAGGTTTCTTGTAGGCATATATTACTATTTTACATTTATTAATATTGAGGTGCAGTTGATTTTCCTTAAGCCATGGTATTAAAATATTTCTATCATGTTCATACTCAGTCTCCAATTCACGCCACTTGGACGGACTGTATACCAAAGAGGTATCATCTGCATATCCTGTCACAAACGCATGTAGTGGCAGCTGGAACAAGTCATTTATATATATATGTTAAATAGTATAGGGCCTAAAACACTACCTTGGGGCACACCATACTTTATCGGTAACTCCTTACTCACCCTACCTTCTATCCTTACACAGTGCGTTCTTTCACTCAGGTAGCTAGCAAACCAAGTGAGCAGACATCCTCTAATACCTGTATTTTTGAGTTTAATTACCAACCGTTTATGACAAACTGTGTCGAAAGCTTTGGCTAGATCTAAATAAAGCCCTGCAGCATAATTATTCATTTCAACTCCTTCAGTAATGCTATTTATGTGATGAAAGAGAGCTTCATCAGTAGATCTATTTTTCATAAATCCAAATTGATTTTCAGCAAAAAATTTTATATGCTCCAAGTAATTAAGCAATTTCTCCTTTACACATACTTCAAAAACCTTTGTTAGAGCTGGCAGAATGGATATAGGTCTATAATTTTGGATATCAGTTTTTATCCCCTGCTTGTAAACTGGAGTGATAAATGCCTTTTTAAAGCTGCTAGGAAATATTCCTTTTTTTAGTGAGGAATTGAAAAGAGGAGTCAGCACTCTTGTGAATAATTTTTTATTATTTTTAATGACTACCGCTGATATTCCGTCGTATCCCACCGACTTTTTGTTCTTCAGTCTACATATAGCTCTTTCTATGTCGTCTTCTGTTAAATTGAAGCCATCTAATGTTTGACCCTCATAGCATTCCTCATTCTCAGCTATCATTTCTTTCACCATATAATTACAATCAATATTACTGTCCAGAGAGAACCCATTGGTCAAAAGTAATTGCTCGGGTACTCTATTAAAATAAATATTAAATTCTTCGCATATTTTATAGGCGTCTTTACTGACTTCATATATATTATTTCTAATTTTTACTTCTTTTATTTCTCTGTTCTCATGTACCCCTCTAACCTTGTTCACTGTATTCCAAAATTTTTTGGGATTAGTCTCATTTCCTTCCAGCAGTTTTGTGTAGTACTCTACCTTTGCTTTCCGAATTTCTTTTTTAACAGTGTTAGATATAATTTTAAAACTTTTCTTCAATTCAGCATTATTTTTATTTCCCTGATACAGTTTATACTTTATCGATTTCTCCTTCACTAAAGACATGAGCGCTGACGTCATCCACAGTTTTCTATTTCTCTCACAACCTTTGCTTTTATCTATCTTAATAACTCTTGTGGATGCTGTTTGGCACCGCTGCACTGTTTCTATCAGCCGTTCAAACTTGGTGTTTATGTTTTCATCTTCACTATTATGATAAAGCCATTCCCAATTTTCTTTTTGCAAAGTGCATTGTAACTTTTTTTGGTCAAGATACTTTATTTCCTCATGCAAACTACTTTTATCAATCCCTATTTCCTCAGAAAATAAAATCTCAACATTTACAATAGCGTGATCACTAATCTGTATATCCAACAGATTTACCTTTGCTTTGAGATTGTTGTTACTTCTTACCATGACATGATCCAAGCAGCTGTTCTCTCGTGAAGGAGAATTTTGCATTGATATAAAGCCATTGGATGCCAACATGTTAAGATAATTTGCCGAGCATAATTCATCTATAATGTCGATGTTAATATCACCTATAATTATTTCATTCTGTTTATTCAAATCAATAATTTCTTCCAGCTCTTCAACAAAGGTTTTTTTTGAGGATGTGCAGTCTCTATAAATTACAACAAAACTTACATCGCTGTTTGCATTCGAGTCATTTGGATTACAGGGTTTGATGGTGAATTTTAGTACATTGGATGTCTTAGCCTGGTGTGAGTTGATATCAGTAACTGTTAGGTTCTTCTTTACATAGATTACAACGCCTCCAGATCGTCTACCGTTAATTCTTGGGCATATATGAGCATTATACCCATCGATTTTGTAAAATTTTAGTTGGTCTGCAGTCACCCAGGTTTCTGTTAACGCCAAAATGTTGTAGTCTATTGAAGTGTTTTTAAGGTAAACCAATAAATGATCAAAGTGCTTCCCAAGGCTTTGAATATTAGTATGCAAGATTTTGAGTGTGTTATTATTTGGCATTGGATTTTGTACACTAAACATTGCTTAAATATCTAAGGAAATATAAATAACTGCATTCTGTGGTGCTGAAGGCCACTTGTAGACTTGTGTATGCCGTTCAAAATAATATGTAGACTGTACAAAATCTATTACTGCGTGATTGTTCCCCCCCAGGAACATATTAGAAAAAGAAATTAGATTAATACTCTCACAAAACAAAGAGTGAGAAAATAAAAATTTTACTGAAATTGAAAATAAACATAAATAGTTGAGAACTTTGATAAACCACGTACCTCATAATATAATATTATGTTTGGCAAGGATTTCCATAATCTGACTTTTCGACGATATTTTTGTGCGTCGTTCATCCTTCTTTATAAAAACTACGCAGTCTCTAGTTTCCACACGATAATCTTGCTCCTTGAGTTTCCTTGCCAAAGTAAGTATTTCCATTGTTTGGTAAGTGAGATGTTCATTCACAAAAATTGGCACATCTTTATCTCCTCCAAAAACGTCCTGCTTTTTTCTTGACTGCTTCGCAGCGATTAATACCTCCGTCTTTGTTATTCGGCTGATGAATTTAATCAAAAAGGTCCTGGGACTATCTTTATTTTTAGTTCTACTTGGAAGTCTGTGGCAGGCATCGATGCTGTTTGCCGCAAAGTTGAGATTCATACTACCAGCAATTCTCAGTGCTGTTTCTATTGGTTTCTCGCCGACAATTTCAGGCACATTAGAGAACAGTAAATTGTTTCTTCGCGAGTACTGTTCTGAATCATCTGCGCGGCTACGTAAAGCACACACTTCATTCTTCAACCATTTATTTTCTTCCTTCAAGGCAACTATATCCTCTCGTTGTTCTTCTACATACTTTCTTACATCCTCAAATTGCTCGCGTATGCTCTCTTCCAGAGACTCCTGCATAACCACTCTTTGCTCGGCAAATTTTCTATCAAGCAACTTTCCAAGTTGCCTCATTAGTGAGGCATTTGAATCCTGGTTTGGAGTATTATACTCATCTTCGTCTTCAATTCTTAACCGCTTATTTGACTGCCCATCCGATGAGAAGGAATTCACCCGTGATCTGTTTCCCTGACTGTTAGGAGTACTTTTTTTTGCGAGTTCCCGACAGCTAGGACAAACCCATGAAGCCATTAAAGACTTTGATTTCGCCAGCCAGGTTGCTTCCTTCAGCCCAGAACATTGCTGATTGAGGTGCAATGCCAAATACAGTTTGCACATACTGCATAGTTCTTTTTTGGTGATATTGCATTGTGACATGAACCGCAGTTTTTACCAGCCATTGCTATAAAGTACTTGTATTTGAAAAAATACTCACAGATTTTATTCTGTTATCAGTAAAAACACTAGAAAAACACACGAACTCAGAACATCGAATTTATCTAAGAGCACTTCACAACGAATTCTGAACCAAATTTAATGATTGAAGGCAATTTAGAAACACTGACCTGAGCTCTATATCTTGGCACTATTCCAGTAATATAACAAAAAACATGAAAAAAGTTATTCACTATCCAAGATTAGAGCGATCATTGTACTGATAATAATAATAATAATAATAATAATAATGCAAGACCAGGTTTTACCTATCAATAATTATAGGAAGGCTATCTTGAAAGAAGAGGTGGTGGATCGATGTCGGAAGTGAGGAGTGAATAATGAAACAATATCACATATTCTTAACGGATGCTCGATAATGGTGGCCCAGAAATACAAAGAAAGGCACGACGATGTGTGTAAAATAATGCATCAAGCCATAATAAAAACCCTGTTAAATATGACGAAGAACGAACCATATTACAAATATGACCCGCAAACTGTCATCGAAAAAAACGCATACAAGATATACTGGGATCGCACAATAAGAACGGACAAAACAGTTATACATAATCGTCCAGACATAGTAATATGGAACAAAGAAGAGAGTACGGCTCAACTAATTGACATCGCAATACCATATGCAAATAATATGCAAAAAACATATGACGAGAAGATCCGAAAGTACGAAGAACTGAGTCGGCAAATCCAGATGATGTGGAAGGTAAAAAAGGTAGAGACAATACCAATCATAATATCTAGCACCGGACTCATACACAAGGAACTACAGCGAAATCTGCGGCGGATTGGGATCCACGAGGGCTGGTACATGAAAATGCAGAAGGCAGTAATAATACGGACATGCAGTCTAGTGCGGGAATTCCTGGGCGGAAAGTAAATACGGTATGACAGTTACTTGGCATTCACCCGTACTGTCATACTACGAGTACAATACCCACATTAAGGGAAATGTGGTGGAAATGCGGATAATAATAATAATAATAAGAGATTCTAGTAATCCAACGGCGGCGATCCAAAGCTCGAGTTAGATGAGCTACTGTCGACTGAGGATAGAGGAAGTGGGTTACGTATGGTCAGAGCATCGAGGAACAACGGGTTACGTATGGTGGTAATCACCACCCTCACGTCCGGAGGGACTCTTAAGCTCTGCCCTTCACGTCCACAACCACTGTCCAAAAACTTGTCCGAAAGTATAAAAGGAAAACCTATAAATAGTGAAATGGTACGCACAAGAAGCAAAGCCTTGGACGAGCCGGGTAAAGAGGCTTCACCCGGCGGGACTGAATGGCCTCCACTAGGGAACAATGACGGACCAAGCTGCGTCACCCTAGTGAAACGGACAGCAAGGAAACGAGCGAATGGTAGGTGTAACAATGCCTCCAATATGCACTCTAGTGAGAATGACATAGTGGCCATTAGTGACACCAAGACCAAAGAACCAGTACGACGTCGTATGAAATGGACCGCAGAATTGAATGAATGCGTGATGAGATCGTACTATAAAGTTACAAGGCTTGAAACTGACCTGACGGCATACCGCGAAAAAATGTATAAAGAGTTCAAACGCAAGTATCCGGAAATAAATATAACTGAATAAAGAAAATTGTCCAGGACAAATACTGGCAACAATACGTGCTAAAAGAAGAGCAAAAAGCGGCAATCCTAACAACAACAACAATAGTCAGAAAAATTATAGCCGACAGTTACTAACACGGGAAACCATTGCTATATATTAGCACGTTCCTCGTGAAATTACGGGGTGATTCACCCTTGCAGAAAGGAAATAAATAATAATAATGCAGCCTGACCAGGGAGTTCCTCAGCGAATAGGACTGTTTACCTAGTGTTAGCTGCTACATGTAATCGCGTCATCCACTGTATTTTACTTGGTCATTGCGACCCGTAGTATAGTGTAGTGTAAACCCACAGTAGTGGAGCGTTGTGGAAATAATAATAATAATAATAATAATAATAATAATAATAATAGCCAATATACACAAACAGAACAGTAGCTCACAACAGGCCGGATTTAGTTCTAAAAGATAAAAAGAAAAGTAGGACGTATCTTATAGACATAGCAGTGCCAGGAACCCACAATATGATAAATACAATTCACTGTAAAATAAACAAATACAAGGAATTAGCTGAAGAAATACAGTCAATTTGGAAGACAAAAACAAAGATACTGCCAATTGTTATTTCAGCCACAGGGATAATACCCGAAAAAACGGTCGAGAGCCTTCAGGAACTTGGTGGCTTAGACAAGGAGATTAGGGCAATACAAAAGGCCGTAATACTCCACACCACAAGAACAGTGCGAAAAGTAATAGGCGAATAGTAGGTACATCCCTATTTATAGACCTGCCAGTCATATGGCCTCTATAAATTAGTAAAACGGTGAAAGCCGTGGATGCTGGGATAATAATAATAATATACTGGGATAGAACGTTAAGGACGGACAGGGAAGTTGTCAGTAACCGTCCAGATATAGTGGTTATTGATAAAGTAAAAAAGGAGGCATACTTCATTGATATCGCAGTACCCCATTTCAACAATATGCAAAAAACATATGAAGAAAAAATAAGAAAATATGGAGAACTGAGCCGAGAAATGAGGAGGATCTGGAAAGTTGATAGGATAAAAACGTATCCGATTGTCATCTCCAGTACCGGACATATTCATGTAAAACTACTGGCCAACCTGGAGGAAATAGGCGTGCAAAGAGGAGTATTCCGACAAATGCAAAAAGCAGTCATTATCAGTACATGCGGAATAACCAGAGAGGTCCTAACCCCTGGCAACTAGAAGTGAAAAATATGATTGTTACTTGGCATAGACCCGTGCAATTGTATATTACCCGTTAGCTACCTACCGGTATTAACGGAGAGATATGGGGATAATAATAATAATAATTAGGGGTCAAATGGGGCCAGTAGTGGGGATCTTCGGATCAACAGGAATCCCGTCAAGTGGGAATCCACAACCATTTGCTGATGTCCAAGCCCTATCCGCAACCTTCTCGTGGTGATCCTGTTAAGCCAAGCAACATATTTGGGTGGCGACAAATGCGGAAGGACGAAGGAGAAGGAAAACTCCGATAATATAACCCGGCTACAAAGTCGTCATCAAGATGGGGGACAGAAAAATCCGTTGAAGAAATATAGCCAAAGCTGATACCCAGTGAAAACCATCTCAAGAATCCGAACGGTAAGCCGCAAAGGGAAACCCCCGAACGCCTTTAGGGGGAATCCTGCGCCCTAGTAGTGAGAGATGGGAGAAGAGAAGGAAAACTTGACACAAAACCCGGTAATAGCCGTAATGGAAGCCCGGTCAGCCCCAGGACCAAGCAGCTGGAGATGAACGGTAAAAGGACTGCAAGAAACCCGTGTGTACCGTACCTACACAGCTGAAAGGTAGGAGCAATCGCGTGATAAACAGCATTCACTTCCAAGGAGGGTCAAAGGGTTACGTACTGCTACTTCGGAGCCTTCACGTCCTGAGATCCTAACTTGGGTTAAGTACTGCTGCATGGGTCCTACCGCAAACCCAAACCTGGCCGTAGGTATAAAAGGTAAAATACAAAAAATGGTTAGGACAAGAAGTCAAGTAGCCTCGGACTCAGTAAGCCAAGTGGCTAGGCTTACTGATAAAGACCGCGAGCCACTACCAGGATCAAGCAACAGACCAAGCGGTGCTGCCCTGGTAACCCAACCCGCAAGGAAATTGGCAATGAACAAACGAAGTACTCCTGCTGCTTCCAAACAGAGAACTGATTCGGCCACAGAAGTAGAGACGCAACCACAAACGCGCCAACCAACAAGAGCAAAAAGAATGAAATGGACGAAAGAAATGAACGAATTTATTGTACGCTCTTACTACACGTGTACCAAAGCAGAATCGGACTGTAATATGTGGAGACAAAAAGTATACCAGCTTTTCTGTGAAAAATACCCAAACCTCACAGTTACAGAGCAACGGATAGCCGACCAGAAAAGAGTGATAGAACGGGGCCTTCTTGCTTGCGATATCATAGAAAGAATTAAGGCAGAGGTTTGTAGCAAACTAAACAATTCAGAAGTGACCGAGGAGAGCCTAGAAGAAGACACTGAGTGCACTGAACGGAACGACATAGAAGCGGAAGGGGATGAAGTCGTGGAATGTACAGTCAACGACGAGCTGGATGAAAGCGTAATGGCCGAATACCAGCGGGCACAGGCTGAATTCCTGAATGGTCCAATATGCAACAGGCCGCGAATACCAAAGATAAGAGAAACAGCAAAAGCAAAGACCATCATCAAAAAGATCAATGACTGCATAAAAAATGACCCGGACCTTCGAGAAGATGACGAAGTAGACATATATGCAAAGGTGTATTGTGCAGCAGTTGCTGTAGCAAGAAGCCTAGGGCTCAAAGTGGAAAACAACGTATCGATCATGCGCCACCAGGGACCGCAAAAACCCAAGTGGATGATACGGTTAGAAAACGATATAAAAGAACTACGGGCAGACCTCAACAGAATAACAGCGGCAGAAAAGCAGGAGCAAAGAAGCAGACGAATGAAGAATCAACTTGAGAAATTAAAGAGGAAATACCAAAACCACGCCAAATACGAGGATAAAAACAAAAGCCTCCTGGAAATTCAAGACACAATAAAACAGAAGCTGGTCACCAAAGCAGCTAAATTGAGGGCATATACAAAAAGCCACCACAGAAGAATAGACAACAGAACCTTCAGAAATAACGAGAAAATATTTTACAGAAATATGGGCAAGAAAGAAGACAGTGGAGAAAACACCAAAGTCCCTACAAAAGAAGCTATAACAGAGTTCTGGGAAGGCATCTGGTCATACGAAGTCAAACACAATGAAAAAGCATACTGGATAAAAAAAGTAGAAGAAAATATGAGTGACATACAAGCAATGCCAGATAGTCCAGTTACAATGGAAGCATTTAAGAAGATACTTCGAAAACTAAGCAACTGGAAGGCACCAGGCCTTGACAGAATACAGAACTTCTGGTATAAAAAATTCTTCACTGTCCATAGTCTAATGCTAAGAAATATAAACAAATATATTGAGGAACCTGAACAAATCCCACAATTTTTCATGGAAGGAGTAACATACATGCTGCCGAAGAAAGGAGAGAGCACCGATCCCACAAAATACAGGCCAATTGCATGTCTACCAACCTGCTACAAGATATTTACCGCGTGCCTTTCTATGAGAATACAGGAACACTGCACCAGAAACAACCTAATAGCGGAGGAACAAAAGGGGAGTCGAAAAAATACCTACGGATGCAAGGAGCAGCTTGTCATTGATCAGCTAGTAATGGGACAAGCAAGAAAAGAGAGCAGAAAACTGTGCACAGCATATATTGATTATGCAAAGGCGTATGATTCGGTCCCGCATACGTGGCTATTAAAGAGCTTGCAATTACATGGGACACAACCCAAAATTGTGGAATGTCTGAGAAATGTCATGAGCAGATGGACAACGAAAATCCAGCTCAGACACATTGAGACAGGAGTAATAAAGGTGAGACGAGGTATATTCCAAGGCGACTCGCTCAGCTCCCTCTGGTTTTGTATAGCCTTGAACCCTTTATCAGCTATACTAAATGAAACCCAAAAAGGATTCAACTTAAGAAGTAATAAAAGAGTACTACATAATATCACCCATCTAATGTACATGGACGATATAAAGTTGTACGCACCCTCCAGAGAAACAATGGAACAGCTAATACAGATGGTACGAGCGTTCTCAGAAGACATCTGTATGAAATTTGGCCTCGACAAATGCCGAATATTAGACTCGAATAACACATACAACACAGCCTCCCAGGATGACACACTCCAAACGCAAGAAGAAATGGACACACAAATCCAAGATATGGAGAAAGACGAGACATATAGATTCCTAGGTACCGAACAAAACAGGAACACCGACCATGGTAAAATGAAGATAGAACTAAAGGCAAATTTCATAAGCAGAGTCAAACAAATATTGAAAACAGGACTGAACGGTCAAAATATAACAAAAGCGATAAACACATATGCAATTCCCATACTAACTTACTCGTTTGGAATAGTAAACTGGAGTGATACGGAACTGGAGGACCTGGAGAGGCAGATCAGAGTACAGATGGCTAGACAGAGAATGCTACACCCAAAAACTGCCATAGAAAGGTTAACGCTACCCAGGTACAAAGGAGGCCGCGGAATCACAAATTTAAAATGGCTAAGAAACCGCCAGGTAACCAACATCCGAAAATTTTTCCAGAAAATGAAACAAGAAACAGCGTTACACAAGGCAGTAGTACAAGCGGATAAAAACATAACCACTGTGCGACTCAAAGAAAAGATACTGGAGGAAGAAACCAGAGGAAGAGGAATGGAGAAGCGGGATGAAATATTAGAGACACGATGGAAAGCGAAGATACTGCACGGGAAAATATCCGCACGAACTGGATAAAGAGGAAGTGGATCAAAAAGCGTCGCTCATGTGGCTCAAGGACGGGTTTCTATACCCGGAGACGGAAGGGTTCTTTATGGCGATCCAGGACGGCGTAATTAAAACGAGAAATTATCAAAAATACATACTGAAGGACAACTCAGCAAAGGAAGATAAGTGCAGAATGTACGGTAAACCCGGTGAAACTATAGAACACATAATAAGTTCATGTGAGAAGATAGTCATGCAAGACTATAAAGAAAGACATATGATAGCGTCGCCAAAGTTGTCCACATCGCAATAGCCAGAAAGTGGAAGGTCCTGGAACATGAAAAGCCATAATGGGAATACAAACCGGCCACAATTACCCACAATGATCAAGTCGAAATATTGTGGGACCGCACTATATACACCTATAAATCGGTTGCACACAACAGACCGGACATCGTTGTGAAGGACAAAGTGGAGAAAATAGCGTACCTAGTGGATATAGCTGCATGTACCAAACCAAAATAATATGATGAAGACAGTTCAACAGAAGACAAACAAATACCAAGAATTGGCCACAGAGATCCAGAAGCAGTGGAAAATGAGAACAAAAATACTGCCAATAATAATCACAACGATGAGAATAGTCCCAAAAGTAAGGGTAGAAAATATGGAAAAGCTTGGAGGAGGAATACGAGAAATTCGGGCAGCACAGAAAGCAGTAATACTACACACCACCCATACAGTCCGAAGAATAATCGGCGAAGAAGGCACACACTAGCTATGTAGACCTGGTATAGGAATACCCTCTACGGCTCAGTAGAACCAGGATACACACGTCATGTACCCGTGAAGACGAGAATAATAATAATAATAATAATTTTTTAATTAATTTCATTAACGCTTTATTCATTAATTAATACAGTACATTTTCTTTTAACATGATTTGAATTGCCCTATGCCCTCAACGGGGCGAGCGGGCTAAAGCGGATTATTATTATTACCTACCTATTATTATGGCTTATTATTAGTAATTATGAATTTAATTTATAAATTATGGGTTACAGTGGCGGATTCTCCTTTAAATTTACTTGAAATAAAATGTAATGAAAAACAATAGCAGTGTAACTGGCAGAATAACAAGCATGTAATCAACAGAATAACAGAACAATAAAAATTTACAAGACAAATAATGAAGCAGATAACAAAATAATTAACAACAAAAAAAGAAAATTCCAACAAACGAATAACAGAAGCAAAAGCGATGCAACAAATATATAGGCAAGTCAACAAGTATAAGTAGCATTATTTAAATAACTGGTAACAAAAACAGGTGACAATTAACAAACAGAATCACAAAATTTAACTACAAACAATAGATAAAGAAATAATATAAAATCAACAATACAAAACGGCACAAATATCTTTAAATTTCAATATTTCAATATTTCAAGACAAAATTTTTAACTAACAACTTAAATCTGGATAGCTTTTTCTCCTCCCTGCACTCACGTGGAAGACCATTGAAGACAATATACCCCTGGTATCTAGCTTGCATACGCGAATGCTCCTTTCTCCAGGCTACATGTGCGGCAACCACAGAACATCCAGCTCTGGTTTGCAATCCGGAGTCATAGAGCTCGAAGAGACACTTATTTTTAAATACAAACATTGCCAACCTTATTTTAAACATCTCCTCCAGCCTTGCTACCTTCATTTGCTGGTAGATATCCGATTCCGAGGTTCGACGACAATGTCCAAGGATTGTCCTACATACTTTATTTTGTAATATTTTAATCGGTTTTATGTGTCTACTAGCACCCCAGTGGACAATCCCATAACTAAACACTGACTCATACAGGGGGACATATAATTTTTTTAGATGGGATGTGCTCATATATTTTTTTAAATAATAGAAGAGGTAATTAATTTTTCTCAGTTTTGACTGTAAATATACTGAATGTTTCTTCCAAGTTAATTTAGGATCCAAGACAAGACCAAGATATTTATATTCATCTACCTCTTCTATCGTTTCACCATTCATTTTCATCTCCAGAGTATCAACCCATGGGGGTGTTTTATACCCATATATAATCTTTTTACATTTTCTTATATTAAGATGTAGAAAGTTTTTCCTGAACCACGGAATCAGTGATCCTACATCATGTTTAAATTGAGTCACAACTTCCTCTGCAGTTGCCGCACTGTATAGGAGCGAGGTGTCATCAGCAAAGCCCACTATTTCTGCTTTTAGGGGTAGAGAAAACATCTCATTTATGTAGATGATGAAAAGTAATGGGCCCAAGACACTGCCCTGTGGTACCCCAACTTTTAATTTTAAATTATTGCTTCTTGTGTTGCCTATCTTGACTCTATGCTCTCGATCTTCCAGATACGATTTTAACCACATTATCATGGACCCTCTTATTCCTGCTTTCACCAATTTCTTTATTAAAATTTTATGATTAACGGTGTCAAATGCTTTGGCTAAGTCAAGATAGACAGCTACTGTGGCTCTGTTACTTTCTACGCTTTTTGTAACTTTTGTTATATGCTGAAACAGGGCAGTGTCTGTAGATTTCCCCCTTAGAAATCCAAATTGTTGGGAGGCAAAAAATTCTGTATGTTCTAGGTAATTATTCATTTTTTCGTGTATACAATTTTCGAAAATTTTTGCAAAGACCGAGAGAAGGGATATTGGTCGATAATTTTCCTCACATTCTTTTTCTCCACTTTTATAGACCGGGACAATATCTGCAATTTTCAGTCCATTGGGAAATATTCCCTGCTTAAGAGATTCGTTCAACAGTGGGGTTAATATTTTTGCAAACAATTTGGGCAGCTGACGCACCACATATGCTGAGATACCATCATGTCCAAACGATTTTTTGTTTTTTAGATTCAATATGGCTTTTTCGATATCATTGCTCACAAGCTGTAGAGAGTCTAAACAGCCCATGACCGGTTCATTCCCATTTTCAGCTATGAGATCATTTTCATTTATCACGCTTTCAACCTCTCCCAAATTAAACTGGTTTTTGCAGAGTAAATTTTCTGGTACCTTGTTAAAGTAAATATTAAACTCCTCAGCAACTTTGGAGGGGTCATCTCTTACCACAGTTATTTCCCCCCCCCCCCAATTTTAATTTGGGAGATATCTTGTTGTTTCGCACTTCTTATTCCATTAACAATTTTCCAATACTCCCTAGGATTATCGAGGTTCTCATCAAGCAGACTATCATAATGTTGGGTAATTGCTTTCCTCCTTTCCCTCTTTGCCCTAACTGATGCTTCCTGATATTTATTTTTCAAAACAATGTTTTGCGGATTTTCGCAATATCGTTTGTAGGCTGCTGACTTCTCGGCTGCAAGGATTATTAGTTCTCGTGTTGCCCAGGGTTGCCTTTTCTTTCTGTTTTTGAATTTGACTATTTTTGTTGCTTTTGCTCGGCAACTCTGTATCAAAGTAAACAGTTTATTAAATATGGTGTTCACATCTTGGTTGTTGATCTTTTCTACCCAGGTCCAATCCTCCTTTTTTATGTGTTCTAAGAGTTTCTTTTCATTCAGTATCTCTATTTCTCTTCCTCTCTTATCATGACTTTCACTTTGAATTCCATCCACATTTACTTCTAGCCGAGGCAATGGAGATAAAATCTGAGGATTTTGCGGAACAAAAGGAGACTTTGTTGAAATGTCTCAGGAACACCCTCAGGACTAACATACTAAAAGTCTCACCCTCTACCCCTTGTGCTCCTTTCTTACGGGGGTGAAACACCCCCTAAAAAACCGTTTTTTGCGATTATTTCACTCAAATGAAATTTTAGAGGAAAAAGTTTGAAACAAAAGTTGTTCCTCGTAAAATTCTCTTTAAAATGATGTATCACATGAATATGTTACGCCATCTGGTAATGAGTAGAGCTATCTTTAAAGTTGTAAAACTTTGAATTCTACTATTTTTTTGCGCTGGCAAATCTTTTCATCCAAAATATAACTTTCCAATGAATTATTAGCGCGAAATATTTAAGCAAAAGTTGTTTCTATAGTAAATCCCCAAAACAATTCTGGATTCGGTTAGATGACGCCTTTTATTGAAACAATTGAAATCTGAAAAAGGGTACAGAAGGTAATTTTTTTTTTTTTTTTTTTTTTCAAAACATCGAACATATATAAACACGAAGTAATATTTATAACATAGACTCCGGATCATCCAAATCCATCTCTTCTTCTTCTGCAGCTTTGCTGGCATTGAGACACGAAATCCCCAAGCAATTAACGCACATGTTGGTACACTGAAGGCCTGTGAAGAGAGGATAAAAATTGAATTATTCCTAAAAATGTGCATAAATATTAGCTCATTCAGGCAAATTTTGAAAATACAAACCTGCTTTTTGGCAGCTACAGTTCTTACACCCAGTTGTACAGGAACACGATACAAGGTTCAAAAGTTTTTCAGGCGCTGGAGGCTCACTTGTCGGGATGGGTATCAATCCAGAAGTATCCATCTTCCAGCCCCATTCTTCGGGTGACTTATTCTCCCCCAGCCACTGTTGAACTTGTACGTATACGCGGTACACGTGCTGACGTACAGCTCCTTCAGTGGGAGGTAGAGATTCAAGGTAAGTACTGGTTTTGGATGCGCTGGTGGTAAAGCGTCTGTATCTTAATTCTGTCAATGATGTAACATCAATAGGCGCTTTATATAAAGACAGAATGTATTGACATCCAGCCTCAAAGACTTCATCGTGCGTACTTCTTTGATCATTGAACACTTTGACGACATTTTCCAATTCTTCTTTCTCCAATATGTTGTAACACAACTTCTTCCCTTTTCGAAAAATTGCTGAGGTTGTGTCGCAGCCTCCCATAGCATGGGCCAAAAGTATACGATCTTTTATTTTGGGATTAGTATTTTGTATGTTGCCGATATGATAAAATTGCGCAGGGGTTTTTTTCGTTTTCCCGCTTTTCATGAAAACGATCTCATTACACGAAAGAGGGGCACGTGCCAACAACAAAATGATCAGATCGACATCTTCCCCTACTACCACAACTTTTTTTCCATTTTCAGCTTCTTCTAGAGCTGTCTCTACAATGAGAGTGTCGGCATCAGATATTGCTGTCTTACAAGAGTATCCCTGCTGGATAAGTTTATTGGACAACATCTTGATAAATTGATCTTTATTCTTACTACTTGCGAGGAATTCTGATTGTTTGAGAGAAGCAATAGTATTCTCATTAATCTGGACTTCTGTAACAGCAAATGATGAATAACGTCTATTTTGTTCCATAGATTTGGTGCTCACTTTGCCATAACCATCAAAAACAACAATAGAAGTTGGTCCGTAATGTCGTTTGATGTACGATATGTATGTTTCACATATTTTTCCGTAAGTCTGCTTATGCTCCCAAACAACTTTCCGTAAAAGAAATCCACCATCAATTACTACACACGTGAAATTGGATGAAATTAATGCAGGTGCCCCATCATACGTAGGAAATATACTATACAACTGAGCTTTGTTGGTTTTTCGCATACCCTTTTCGTTAAAAAGAGCTAATGGGTAAGGGGCCAATTCAAAATGTAAGAACTGCCCCAACTCAGAGTCTTTCCTCTTGATAATCGAGATTCTCTTGAAGAGAATGAGAGGATCAATAGCTTTATCTTCATTACGAATTTTAATTGTATTCAAAGTCGGGATAGTCTTCACCATTTCTTTTCTTCTAAATTTCAATTCAGCCCAATTCTTCCCGTAATTCTTATTCAGAAGATTCGTTCCTACCTCATAGGCTGCATAGCAATTCACTTCATCGCCTGCAATCACTCCACTTGATAAAGAGACCAAATTATCGATGGTCATAGTAAATGGATTAGACGCTGAGAACCATTCATACAAAACTTGTACGTCACGCTGATCTTTCATATTGCGTGCATCACTCGAATCAACATGCTGGTAAGAAGTAGTTGTGGTCAATCCGGCATAATCCTCGATTTGGTTTATTACATTTATAGCTGCCGGCATTGATAAGATTCACTGATTCACCACGTTCTCAGTCATGCCGCGGCCTCGAGTTAGACCCCCTGACACTTTCATTGACCGCATCAAGGACTGTTCGATAGCCAAGTCAGACCAGACTCCGCTCCAATAGTTTTCAGTCCGACGAACAGTAAATTTACCCATTGTAAAACTTCTAAACTGTTCATCTGATTTACACATCAACATATCTTGTAAGTACAGATGGGCTGTTTTGCAGTAGAGATGATGACCAGTAGCAAAAAAATAGGGGATCATATTCCTAACGCTACTTAAATGTAAGTTCCAGTCCCCAGTTCTTTCAGATCGAATGAAATTCCGAACGATATTCACCATTTTGATGTATTGCACCCATAAACTTGCAGTTTTATTCTTGGCTGCAGTGCTGGCTAAAAGTGTATCAATCTTGTTGTTAATAGAAAGTAGTTCATCGGAATTCATAATCTGCTCGTGCGTTAAGGTATCATTCTCAAAATGCTGCAATAAATCCTGAATAGCAGCTAATTCTTCTACAGAAAATTCAAATGAGGAATTCAATAATAAGAGCTTGAGAAGTGCCACTTGAGCATTATTATGTGCTCTCACTGCACGGGAGTATGAGCGACCATTAAACATAGAATCCAATGAATTTGGTGCATAAATAGTTGATAGAGCCTCTTTCAACCCTGAGCCCATCATCAAGTGACCAATAGTACTCAAAAATGACAAGAGGACGTGGAAACCTCCTAATCGTACGATCACATTTGGAAACTTCTCTGAATGTCGGCACACAATGTCTTTGGCTTTCAGATATAGTGGCTGATCAAACGTGACAAATACTATTTTTTGACCACTTTTAGATGCTCGCTAACACGCATATTGTAATGCAGTAAATACCGTATCATAGTCCCCAGGCGGGAGATTAATAAAAGGCAAATAAATTATCCGCGATTTTTCGAATTTAATATTTTTCGTGACTTGAGACATAAAACCGTTCCAACCTCGAACACGAGCATCATTCATAAAAGTTTTGCTGCAAAACCACATTACATCACCTAGAGAAAATGATTCAGGTTCTCTATTGAAAGGCAAGAGTTCGTCAAGGTTTGCCATCTTAGTTTCGAATAAACCAGACTTCCCTGATGGACAAATCTGGTTAGGTATTTTTTTTAATGTTGCGATCTGTTCTTTGGTTGGGCGTTTTATTCTGTCAATATTTGGAACGGGCATAACTTGTGAATCAGGGGTTACAATTTGTATTCCACCCATAATGTGAATGGTATTCAACCCATCTAAAGTTCGCGAGTTAAAATCCGCGTTATCAAACGTAAATTGCGTGAAAGTTCCCAATATTATTTCATTTTCTGGAGCAAAAGATGCTGATTTCTCAAAAAGTATAACTTCCGAGTACGAGGAACATAGTCCAAGATTGGAAAGTAGTGAAATTAGATTCCGCGATGCAAATTTTCGGTGTAAATAAATCGCTGTACCTAGCTGTAATGAGGATTGGAAACTTCGAGGCCTCGTTGCTGCCATTATAGCATGACCAATACTTGTGCAAACTTTACGGAGAGGTTCTGGTGGACAACGTCTACCTTTCATTATGATTCCTAGGTTCAAAAAAGAGAAAAAAAGAACATCAAGATATTACAGTTTTTCTCTTTTTCTCTTCTTCTAAAATAAGTAATTCTCCATTAAAAGGGTGGAGATTAGGAAACTATAAAAAACGTAAGAATTTCAGTCACCTCTCACGTAAAGAAAGTGAGATTTCTTACGCAAGAGATCTTCAGGTCAAACCCCCCTGAAAGGATTAAAAATTTGTTGCGGTTTTCATTTTTCTATGATTGATTCTCCCCTACCTTAATTAGATTATTATGCTGCAAATTGTTTGCACCTACAGATTTAAGCAACTCCCTATCTATAATTTTTGTCTTCTTTTCCCAATCTACTACAAGTTAACTACATTTCAACATACCTTGTAATAACGATTTCAGAGAATTTGGGATCACATTGTCACAAGTCTCAGAAAAATTATCATAGGAAGGATAAGTACTAGTATCGTGGATTTGGGATCGCAAATCGTCTAGAATATAGGAAGCTGCCAGTTCTAAAACACGTTTTTTCTCTTCTTCAGGATTTTCACTCCTCTTGTTGATCCAGGCATTGTACAATAATTTATGTTGCGTGTTACGAAAACAAACCATAGTTTTCTTCTTCTCTAAATCGGTTATCAAAATATCATCGTCATATTTCTCAAGAAGTCGTTTTCGTACTGTCTTGACATCAGGACGACACCTGTTGAACGAGAAAAAATTTTGGAAATTGGAAAGAGTGAGGATACAGAGGGAGGTATGATAGATTTTGTCAATGATGCTTCAAAAATGTCGCATATGACTTCTCATTGTAAAGAAAGAATGTTGTAGGTAGTCTGTAGGCTGTACTAAATAAGAATAACATTTTCAGAAATAGTCGGACGTAATTTCGTTGTCTTCATCTTAATGCGCAATATTGAGTTTACTTTTTTATGTGAGCGACTGTTACTGAAAATTTTGTTCTTATTTGGAACAGACTAACTTATACAAAAATAATACCCTTTAATACGATTCATTATTTCGTCCAATGAAAATTGACACTGATCTGAATTTTCTTCCAGGAATAAAAAGATTTCATTCATAGCCTCGTCAATATAATCTAATTTTGTCGAAGGAACCGTTGCTGTTTGAGGTATCTTGTAGAACTTCCTCAAACAATCATGATGATAAGTGACGTCGGCGGCAACAGCATCATTTATTCCCGACAAACGTAAAATCACGTCTTTTCCCCAAGTATCTCCTCGTTTTGTCGCTATTTCCAAAGTATTTGTACGTATTGAATCAGAGGTAGCCTAAAAAGAATTCTTAATAAATTTAGGCTCACTATTTTTGATTTGTAACACAAAAGGAAAGTATTTATTTACTATGCTTATAGAGCGCCGTCTTTCTTTATTTAGTTTTCTTTGAGTAGCCTCGAAGTCCACTGGGATTTTCTCAGCGCAGAAAATGCAATAATTCTTCATGGAGCCTGTGCTAGGTGCGCTTTTCAGTTTGGACGATGATCTCATTTTTTTCGGAGAAATCACCTATACAAAATAGTTTTCAGCTAAATTATTCGTACTTTTTTTTATTCGCATACGTAATTATTCTTGCTAACCTGTACCTGAGCTGATTTTAATGATTCATACTCAACAGCTGCTTTCTCAATATTTCTTTTTAGCGTATACCATTTACGACAATCGACGTGAAGTATCACCTTTTCTGCATTTCTAAAAAAACTATCTTTACCATCCCGGCGTCTTTCGCTAGCATTGATCAAGGTTTCTAATCCTCGACTAACATTTACAACTTCTCTATTTTCCAGAGGCTCACCACAAATATAACATGAGGACGATGCCATCATTTCATAAATAGAAAATAACAAATCGAAAAATCACAACGCAATTTATTCAAGTGATAGTAAATGAAACAATACTCTCATACATTAAATGATAGTATATAATTTGTATTTTTTAGCGACATTGGTAGCCGCGTATTTCTCATTTCTCACGCAGTCCAGTGTAACCATGTTTACAGTACGGCGCGGCGTTTCGTCTGTCGTACATCTCTGTACATCTCTTTTTTGCGTTTTATAGTTGTACTCTATTATACAACCTAAGGTAACCACATTATAGGGAATTTTGCAGATAATTGTCCAAAAATCGACTGTTGTGTGAGATATTTTGCGCTAAGAACTTTTGGGAAGGCTATATTTTGGATGAAAAGATTTGCCAGCGCAAAAAAATAGTAGAATTCAAAGTTTTTACAACTTTAAAGATAGCTCTACTCATTACCAGATGGCGTAACATATTCATGTGATACATCATTTTAAAGAGAATTTTACGAGGAACAACTTTTGTTTCAAACTTTTTCCTCTAAAATTTCATTTGAGTGAAATAATCGCAAAAAACGGTTTTTTAGGGGGTGTTTCACCCCCGAAAGAAAGGAGCACAAGGGGTAGAGGGTGAGACTTTTAGTATGTTAGTCCTGAGGGTGTTCCTGAGACATTTCAACAAAGTCTCCTTTTGTTCCGCAAAATCCTCAGATTTTCACTTTTGCTGTCTTTATTGCCTCGGCTATTCTACTTTGATCATTGAATGATCAGTAATTTGAATACCCAGAATTGTAGCCGTGATCTGCATTTTATCACTTTTACAGAAGACGTGGTCAAGGCAGCTCAATTTTCGTGTTGGATAATTATGGATTGATTTGAAGCCTGACGACTCCAAAGCATTAAGATAGTCTGCTGATTCCTCCAGATCTAGAATATCTATATTGATATCTCCTAGTAGTATTATATCGTTTTCATTATTTTCAACGATAGGTAGCAACGTTTGAATAAATTTTGTCCTTGACTGATTGCAATCTCGATAGACTAGAAGCAGTGTTATTGCTCTCGAGTTTCCCCCTTGCATGGAACTATTATTCAATCTTAATTTTATATAAAGCACATCAGCTGTAGTTATTTCCATTTTTCTATTCTCAATCACATCAATGCCTATTTCGTTTCGAACATATAAAATAACTCCCCCCGACCTCCTACCATCTGTTCTTGTTTGTAGGAACAAATCGTAGCCCTGCATATGATAAAATTTGGCCTGATCCTCTGTTATCCAAGTCTCGGTGAGCGCTATAACATCATATTCGTCTCCAAAAGTCTGCAGTGCAAGGAGGAGATCATCACGATTTCTACCTAAACTCCTTATATTTGTGCATAATATGTTCAATTTTCTTGTGCTACTCATCGGATGTAACTTGTTTTGTTTCTTTCCAGATCAAAACTACTTGAAATAAACTCTTTGCTACCTCTATAGTTATCATGAGGCGACTTTTGTCATTGTTGAATGTTTTTTCAGATGAAAGTAAATGTAAATCACTGCCCTTCCAAATAATGTCTTTTAAAAAATAAATTATATTAACGCTGATGATTGGGAATCCGCCACTAACATACTGATGTACAGTTGATAATGTATAATTTGTATTATGTAATTGAAAAATTAAAAGCTTGAGCTATTTACCTAAAACTTGGTTTAACATTATTTCATCTACTTTCTCCTTTGAAGTAATTTTCATTTTCCTACCACTATCCTCTCTTACAAAAACATTACATTCAACCGTAAATACTCGATACTTTAGAGGTCCTAATTTTTCTTTCGCATACTTCCTCAGTTCATTTGTTTTTTTTGTCAGATGGTCATTGACGTAAATTTTATCCTTGCGGTTCCCGCCAAACAGCGCGGCATTTGGAGCCAACTTTTTAATGTGAATAATGAAGTCAGTCTTTAGGTGACGGTTGACAAATTTAATGATAAAGTTTCTCGGAGAAGACTTACCGACGCCAGAATTTTCCATATCCCGAGGTGAAAGATAGTGACAGGCATCAATGTCAGCTGGTGTGATCTCAAAATTCAGCGCTTCAGAAATTCTCTTGACTGTTTGAACTGGTATCTCGCCCGCAATTTCTGGTACGCCCGAGACAATGACATTATTCTTTCGTGTATACTGTTCAAGAGAGTCAACACGACTTTGCAGAATTTGATTTTCTTCCTCTAGTGATAAGACTTTGGCACGGTATTTGGAATTTTCTTCCCGCAACAGCTCTAGTTCTACCTTAATTGGCTCAATGTAGGTTTGCAACAATTTTTCAAACGCATTAAGGTCGATGGAATCTCTATCATCTCCAAGAGAATCATAGTGTGGACGCTTATTGCGTTGGATATCAACACCTGTTAATGATTCCTCGCCCGATTTACGACGATTCAGGTTTCTTGGCGTAAGATGATCAGCAACCGGTACTTGGTTCTGTTTCTGAGTAGATGACAAAAACATAGGATCCAACTCTAGTCCCGCACTCGATCTACAATCCTTACACGTCCAGTTTTTCTTCTGGTCAATTGTCAGACTTCGCCAGAGTGACTGATGAATTTCTCCATTTATACATTTGAAGTGAAAAGTTTCCTCACATAATGAACAAGTAGGAAACGATCTACCAGGTGATGTTACCACTTTACAGATGAAACAAGGATTACCTTTTTCTGCCGGTGCCATTTTTCGGGTCTGTTATCAGTAGACCTATAGGATGTTGTACACTTGTAAGAACTCAAGTACCAATATCTTTTAAAATATAGAACGAAATGCCACAAACGAAGTTCGAGATGAAACTAGAAGTTTAGCTCTTTCAAATGGGAAGAATTTCCGAATGAATAAGATCAAAAACACTTTTAAATCACCAAAAGTATTGAGAGAAGACACGCATGTGATAATAATAATAATAATAATAATAATAATAATAATAATAATAATAATTACTCGGCATGGTAAAAATGTTCTCGGAAGATATAAGGATGTCCTTCGGTCTCGATAAATGCAGAAGACTAGAAGCAAGCGCAAATGATGCTACGTGCGGTGGAGGACAAGAAGAAAAAGATCAGCCAAGCGAGGAAGAAATACAAGAGATGAAAATCGGAGAAACATATCGATATCTAGGTATTGAACAAGCAAGAAGAACAGAACATCGCATAATGAAGGAAGAACTTAAGAAGAAATTTGTTGAAAGATTAAAATTAGTCCTCAACACAGGACTAAACAGCAAAAACGTAGCAAAAGCGATCAATACATACGCTGTCCCTGTCCTTACATACTCCTTTGGTATACTTAATTGGTCAGAAACAGAGCTGGAAGAGATGCAGCGGAAAGTACGAACCTTGATGACGAGGTTTAGAATGCTACACCCGAAAGCGGCGGTAGAACGACAAATACTACCAAGAGCTAGAGGAGGCAGGGGAATTCTCAGCCTAGCACGATTACATGAAAATCAGGTGGAAAATATAAGACAATATTTCCAGAAACAAAAATCAAGAACAGCATTACACAAAGCGATTGTCAATGCAGATAGGGGACTGACGCAGGTGGAGTTACAGGAAAACCGTGAGGAAGATCGCAGGATTAAAATATCGCAATATATGGATGAGAAGGAGAAACAGTGGAAAAGTAAGGTTTTGCACGGACGATACCACGCCGAACTGAATAAGGAGGAAATTCACAAGGAAGCGTCCTTAAAATGGCTAAAAGATGGTTATTTATACCCAGAGACTGAAGGGTTTATAATGGCCATCCAAGATGAAGTAATAAATACACGGAATTACCGTAAATATATTATAAAGGATGCCACTATAGAGAATGATAAGTGCCGAAAGTGTGGTAAAATAAGCGAAACGATCCAGCATCTGACAGGAGCCTGTGAAAATCTAGTGGCTAAGGAGTATAAGGCAAGACACGATGATGTGGCCAGGGTAATACATAGCTTGCTCGCCAAAAGGTATCACTTTGAAAAAAATTTACAACCTTACTACAGGTATGAACCTCAAAAAGTAATGGAAAATGAGGATGCTGTTTTATACTGGGACCGAACCATTTATACGAGAAATACACTTGAGCACAACAGGCCGGATATAGTTGCGAAAGATAAGGCTATAAACACAGTATACCTAATTGATATAGCGGTGCCGAATACCAACAATATTCTGAGAACAGTTCAGCAAAAGATTACCAAATATATCGAGCTAGCGAAGGAAATCGAACAGCAATGGAAAGTGAAAACGAAAATACTCCCCATCGTCTTATCAACAACGGGAATTATACCAAAGGCAACTGTGAAGAATATTGAGGAAATCGGAGGTACCTGGACTGAGCTACGGAGCATGCAGAGAGCTGCCATAATTCATACAACAGGAATTGTGCGAAGAGTCATCGGCGAATAAGAGACACAACCGTAGTAGACCTGGACGTGAATGCGAGGCACGGGAAGCCTTTGAATGGGAATAATAATAATAATAATAATAATAATAATAAGGGGGCAACCCCACGAGATGTGATGCGAACATATGATCTCCAAAGATCACTCAGCCTCTCCTTCTCCACCCCGCACTCACCTACCCGTGGTGCCCCTGTTGAGTTGAGCAACCTGGTGGAAGGTTGTGGTAATCAATCCCAGCGGGAAGCCAGGTCAACCAGCCAAAGAGTGTATGGGGGGCCTAGCCAGGGCAAGTATTAGGCGTAGCTTTTGAAAGGCCTGGCTTGGCTGAATAGGGACAGGGACAGGTCACCTATTCTAAGGACGGCGGCGGAAGAGATTCTAGTAATCCAACGGCGGCGATCCAAAGCTCGAGTTAGATGAGCTACTGTCGACTGAGGATAGAGGAAGTGGGTTACGTATGGTCAGAGCATCGAGGAACAACGGGTTACGTATGGTGGTAATCACCACCCTCACGTCCGGAGGGACTCTTAAGCTCTGCCCTTCACGTCCACAACCACTGTCCAAAAACTTGTCCGAAAGTATAAAAGGAAAACCTATACATAGTGAAATGGTACGCACAAGAAGCAAAGCCTTGGACGAGCCGGGTAAAGAGGCTTCACCCGGCGGGACTGAATGGCCTCCACTAGGGAACAATGACGGACCAAGCTGCGTCACCCTAGTGAAACGGACAGCAAGGAAACGAGCGAATGGTAGGTGTAACAATGCCTCCAATATGCACTCTAGTGAGAATGACATAGTGGCCATTAGTGACACCAAGACCAAAGAACCAGTACGACGTCGTATGAAATGGACCGCAGAATTGAATGAATGCGTGATGAGATCGTACTATAAAGTTACAAGGCTTGAAACTGACCTGACGGCATACCGCGAAAAAATGTATAAAGAGTTCAAACGCAAGTATCCGGAAATAAATATAACTGAACAAAGGATAGCCGATCAAAAGAGGACCATATTAGCAAGAAAATTTGTGGCTGATATTACTCTGGACAGGATACGGAAAGAGGTGGAAAACGACTTGAAGAGGGAGGATGGACTAACAAACCAAAACGCAGAAGCCCATAATGCACTAATTCAGGTTGAGGAGCAGCAAGAACAACAAATAAATACGACACAAATCATGCGGGCTGACGGGAATAGTGCAGTAACTGAAATAATGACAGGAAACCGAGATGAGGAAACAAGGAAGAAGATAAGAATACAGTATGAACGAGCGGTAGTAATGTATGCGGAAACTGAACCTGGAAATAGACCTTTGATACCTAGGCTATATGAGAATAAAGAAATAAGAAGACTAGTAGATTTAACAAATGAAGAAATATTTGGCCTGGAAGAAGAATTGACCAATGAAACATCAAGTGGAATACATGGAAGGATATATTGCGCAGCCGTTGCAGTAGTGGAGGTACTGGGAAAGCAGGTAATAGATAGAAATAGTTGGAGGCAGCCAAAAAAAGAAACAACACCAGCGTGGGAAAAAAGAATAAGCAACCAGGTGAAGGAACTACGGGCTGATATGAACAGGGTGGTACAACTTGAAAAGAATAACAGCAGCAGTCGGACTAGGACAAAAACACAACTCAAGAAGCTAAAGAGCAAGTACTTGAAGCATAGCAAATATGAAGAAGAAGCCTCAACAATTAGCGAAATAAGAGATACTGTAAAGCAAAAATTGGTGATGACTGCTGATAAACTAAAAAAGTATAAGAAATCCTATGAAAGAAAGAAGCAAAACAATCAATTCTGGCAGAATCAAAAATACTACTATAGGCAAATGAATGGAAATGAAGGTCCACTTGATGAAGCGCCCACTAAAGACGAATTAACAACATACTGGGCAAGTATATGGACTGATAAACAGAACCACAATAAAGAAGCAGAGTGGATTAAACGTGAGGCCCAAGAATACGCTACGCCAGAAGAAGAACAACAATGCACAATCACCATATCTGAATTCAGAAGAGTGATTCAACGAGCACAAAATTGGAAAGCTCCAGGTATGGACGCAGTGCACAATTACTGGTACAAACGGTTTACCAAAAGCCATAAGGTATTAGTTGAACTTTTCAATAAAATAATAGATGACCCAAAGCAATGCCCGGAATTTATGACCATGGGAATTACATATATGCTACCCAAGGACTATAACCAACCTAAAAACCCAGCTAAATATAGGCCAATTGCATGTCTTCCTACACTTTACAAATTACTAACAGCATGTATTGCTGAGAAAATTCGCACAAGCTGTGGAGAGACCATAGCAGAACAGCAAAAAGGATGCAAACGATTCAGCTACGGATGCAAGGAACAGCTAATAATTGACGAGACAATTCTACAACAGGCAAAAAAGAATAACCGTAATATCTTCACGTGCTACATAGATTACCAAAAGGCCTTTGATTCTGTACCGCATTCCTGGTTAATAGACGTCCTTATCATGTATGGAGTTAACCCGCAGATAGTATTATTTTTACGAACTATTATGGAAAAATGGACCACCAAACTGCGTATCAAAAAGAAAAATGGATATGTGGAGACAGAGAACATAAGGATACAACGAGGCATCTTCCAGGGCGATTCGTTGAGCGCACTATGGTTTTGCTTGGCTCTCAATCCATTGTCCAACATGCTGAATAAGAGCAACCAAGGCTTCAGGGTCAAGAATGGCAACGACATGTACATGATCAGTCACCTTATGTACATGGACGATATAAAATTATACTCAGGGACCAAACGAGGGATGGAAATGCTGCTAAAGATCACTTGTCAATTTTCAAAAGATATAACAATGAGTTTCGGATTAGAAAAATGTAAAACACTCCAAATCATACAAGGCAAGCTAAAAATGGAGGAATTTGAGGCGGAAAAGGATGAAGTAATAACGGCAATGGCCAATGATGAGATGTACAAGTACCTGGGAATCCAACAAGCTAGACAAATTGAGCAGGGTATAGTAAAAAAGGAAGTACGAGAAAAGTTCCGAAGCCGAATCAAAAGTATACTAAAAACTAGATTGAATAGCGGAAATATGGTTAAAGCTATTAACACATACGCAATACCAGTCTTAACATATACTTTTGGGATTATTCGATGGACCCAGACAGATTTAGACGAAATCGAAAGAATGATACGGACCATGATGACTGCCAACAGAATGTTACATCCAAATGCTGCCATCGAACGGCAGACCATACCAAGGTTTGAAGGCGGGCGAGGAATAATAAATCTAGCAGAGCTCCACGCAAGCCAGGTCAACAAATTAAGAAAATATTTCAAAAAGAAGAAAGAGGAATCAGAGATGCATGAAGCGATTGTCAAGGCTGATAAATTATTAACCCAAGCAAATCTTGCCAGTGAAATTGACTATGTTGCAGATGGTAGACAAATGGAGGACAGAATGGAACAGTGGAAGAAAAAGTCGTTACATGGAAGGTATCCTGCCGAGATACAGAAGGAGGGAATTGACAGAAAGGCATCGCTAACTTGGATGAGGAAAGGCTATCTCTACCCAGAAACTGAAGGATTCCTGATGGCGATCCAGGATCAAGTAATTAAAACAAAAAATTACCGGAAATATATCCTAAAAGAAGCCGAAGTGGTGCAAGACTTGTGTCGCATATGTGGGCAGAAACCGGAGACAATACAGCACATAATTGCAGGTTGCGAGAAACTAGCTCCATTGGGTTACAAAGATCGACATGACAAGGTCGCCAAGATCCTCCACAGCGTTCTAGCCAAACAGTGCGGACTGTCAAACAAAATTCAAAAATACTTTGAATATGAACCTGCAAAAGTGCTAGAGAGCGAACAGTACACCATATACTGGGACAGAACGCTATTAACGCATAGAACTGTGCACCACAACAGACCCGATATCACTGTAATAGACCGGAAGAAGAAACATGCAACATTAATTGATATTGCGGTAGTTAACACTCACAATCTGCAGAAAACAAGAGACGAGAAATACGCAAAATATACCGAGCTAAAAGAAGCGCTAAGAACACAATGGGACATGAGAATAATTGATATAGTTCCTATAGTAATATCAGCAACAGGAGTGGTCCCTGTCGGCACAGTCGCAGGAATAAAGAAAATTGTCCAGGACAAATACTGGCAACAATACGTGCTAAAAGAAGAGCAAAAAGCGGCAATCCTAACAACAACAACAATAGTCAGAAAAATTATAGCCGACAGTTACTAACACGGGAAACCATTGCTATATATTAGCACGTTCCTCGTGAAATTACGGGGTGATTCACCCTTGCAGAAAGGAAATAATAATAATAATAAGCAAATAAAGGCAACTCCGTGACTGTTCTTCCCATAGTGGTGTCGGCAACGGGAATAATCCCACGTAAGACCATCAAAAACATGGGTCTACTTCTCCCAAAAAATAAATACATAATTGAAGCCATGCAGAAAGCTGCACTGCTGGGAACTACAAGAACTGTACGCAAGGTACTATCGGTGGATACGTACATGTGATTTACAGCCCTGGTTTTGATACCCGCTGTAAATCAAGAATACCACCCGTGGAGTAGGGTGTGCGCAGACAGAATAATAATAATAATAATAATAAGCAGTTGTAGGTGTGGATAAAGGCCTAACAACACTGAACCTCAAGCAGGGTATTGAGACAAGTGAGCCCATCAAGAAAGACAGAAAAGATCAACAGATTCAGCAATGGATGGAAAAAACAATGCACGGCAGATATCCGACAGAATTGGCGAAGGAGGAGGTGAACAGAAAGGCGTCACTACTATGGCTTACCGACGGTTTTCTGTATTCTGAAACAGAGGGTTTTTTCATGGCCATACAAGATGAAGTTGGTAAGACGCGAAATTATATAAAATATAATATCATTAAGGATGCTACGATGCAAAACGATAAATGTCGAAAGTGTGGAGCAGCTAGCGAAACCATACAACACCTAACAGGAGCATGTGGAGCTCTTGTGGCTGAGGAATACAAAGCTAGACATGACAGCGTAGCCAAAGTCATACATGCAATGCTGGCCAGAATACACTTCCCAGAAGAAAGACTCAGGCCATACCATCAGTATGAACCGTCAAAGATATGCGAGAAAAGAGACATGACGCTGCGCTGTACTGGGACCGAACCATCCACACATTCAAAACACTAGCACATAATAGACCTGATATATTGTTCAAGGATGAGACAACAAGAACGGTCTACGTCATAGAAATTGCAGTGCCGAATGTAAACAACTTGACAAAAACCATAAAACATAAGATAAGTAAATACAGCGAATTGACAATCGAAATTGAAAAACAATGGAAAATGAAAACCAAAATAATGCCTATCATAATAGCCACCAATGGAATTGTGCCGGAAACCACTGTGAGAAATGTTGAAGCTCTGGGGGGATCAAAACGGGAGCTCCGGGAAATACAGAAGGCAGTGATACTGCATACAGTTAACATCATCCGAAAAGTTATCGGCGAGTAAACATTACACCAACCCTATTAAGCTCTGGCTGTCAAGCCCGTTTAATAGTGGATACCAAAGTACAGCGACCAACTGTAACTTTGTGAAAAGGGAAATAATAATACCTAATAATAATAATAAATAATCATCCCAGCCATAAATGATAATACTTCTGTAGATCATAACTCAATGACGATCGAGTCGAAATATTTTCGACACCGTCAATGATTTGTCCCCATAACATCCGGCTCCATTCGGCTCATTACTCAGCGGCTCTTTAGCTTCTTCAGCGCGCAATCTTATAAAACTTGCTAAATAAGTCTTCCTGTGCCATCTCGCACAGCTCTTTCCCAGCAGCACTCTCGCTATCTTTAATGGCTTTCTTCAGCCTCTTACAAGCCAGCTGGTATTCAGGTGCAACCACACGCGCCCCTTTGCAGCTTTTAGTACGCTGGTATATCCGGCGCTGATGCTTGCATTCCTTTCTCAACTCGACAATATTATTGGTCCACTAGTAAACGGCTCTCCTCTTCTTTGGTAGACCTTGCCTGGGCATGGCTGCATCGTATGCTCTGATGACAGCGTCTTTATCTCATCTTCTCTGCTGACGCCTCTGCATTACCTTCTTGCTCTTCTTCTCGGTCATGTGTGAGAGTAAAGTAGTTAGCCTTTGAATGGTCGTTATTCAGCTTCCTAACTGTTCATTTTCTTACCAGCGTTTGTGGAGCAGCGACCTCAACTTTCTGGTGGATGGAAAAGTTGATGATATACAGATGGTCGTTCTCAGAAAGCTTTTGATCTAGTTTTGCCCCAGCCTTCTATTTGTCGGGCCAGGCTCTCCGAGGTGAAGGTCACATCAATAATGGATCTGTAACCTTGATGCATTTGGCTAAGAGTGTTGCCAACGTTAACCGTTTCCAGTCAATTGCAGGCAATCTACTTGCCCAAGATATATTCACGGATTTCAGTTTGGCTAGAACGCCATCCTTCTGACCAGGCATTAAAATTGCCAACTGTAATGAATTTTTCACCTCGCGCTTTCTTCCAGCTTATTGTCGTAGAATGGTCATGGCGTTATTACCGTCCGTTCAATGCAATGTTATGACGACACTTGCTGTTTGCGTGATAATAGGAGGTGGCAAGTTGAGGACTGTATCATTCTAGCGATTTTGTGTAGAAAAACGAGTACTAAATACACCTGTCACAATTGTGACAGAGGGAGAGGAAAAAATGAATTTTCTCGGTGTTTTTTAGAGTTCATCGATAACGTCATTGGAAAAATTTCAGATTTCCTTGTATACATACCTAATATATAATATACCTATATTACAAGCCGAAAGCCCGCGCCTAAAGCGCTTACTGCCCGTTTTATTTCAAGCTCATTGACATATCATAAACTTATTTTCAACTAAATTAATATCAAAGAAGGATAACATTATTCGAATCCATGGGAATTAGTCTTATCCCCCTAACTTACTATCAGGAGAAAGCTGCCTGTTTGACAACGTAGAAATTCCAACCGTAGACCCACTCGTCTTATCATGTCCAATTTTTAAACCTCGGTGCTCACATTTTATATAATCGCTAATTGATGCCTCGTTGTATTCGAGAAACTATTTAATTGCTGAAAAGAATCTTTCCTTCCTGCACCAAGTTGGTTTTTCACCTCTTCAGTAGAATTCCACTGCAAACATTGGTGTATCGTACCTCAAATTGAATTACGCAAAATATGTTTTAACGCAGAACCAAACAGGCATTAGTGCAAAGTCCCTCACAGAAGTCACTGTGTAATCAAAAATAAAGGAAGATGAAAAGAATTTATTATTTTATTCGATATTTTCTGTTTTGTCATCCATAAAATTTCACTCTTATCATTGAAGTAGGTAAGAAAGGCCTATGTACCGATATTTTCTCAATCAGCAACTCGCCCATTCAAACATACCTCTCTCTTGACCTACACTCCTCATTCACCAACTTACGTTGCCCAGAACGTGGCCCGGATCGTTTTCTCGAACGTAGCACGGATCCCAGCCCGGATTGTCGCCCGGAACATGACCTGCATCCTGGCCCGGACTGTAGCCCGGTTCGAAGCCTGGATCCTGGCCTGGAGTCCAGCCCGTATCGGTGCCTGGACTGTAGCTCGGATTGTTGCCCGGATTGACGCCTGGACTATAGCCCGGAACATAGTCTGGATCCTGACCCGGATCGTTTCCTGGACCGATGCCCACATCAGTGCTCAGATTGTAGCTTCAACCCCTACCCGGATCTTGGCCCAGATTGGAGGCCGGATCGGTGACCGGACTGTCACCCGGACTGTGGCCGGGTCGTTGCCCCGATCTGTGCCCCGATTGTTGCCCGGATCGGAGCCCAAACTGAAGCTTCAACCCCGACCCGGATCCTGGCCCAGAGTGTATCCCGGATTGATGTCCGGACTGTAGCCCGGACCTTACGACTAAAGGTCTACCTCATGATATTAAAGGGAACGCTGAATTTTGGCCTTTTATCTTAAAACCTAAAATGTAGCATAGTACAGAATTCGCATGAATGCGTACCTACTTCACAATCAGCTGAGATTGTAAAATTCCTACTTCTCCTCGTTTAGGCGTAGCAACTGGTCAACGATCGTCGCGTCTCTTTCATATGTACTCGTACACACACACGTGCGTTCATTTTCATTCAAATTGTTTTCAAGTATTCGTCTTCATTATTTTTTTAATAAGGTAGGTACCTAACATACTCGTATATTATGTACGTATTATCGCAGTTTAGAAAAACGAATAATTTCGATGTTTTCTGAAGCAAAGCGTTTGAGGCAATACTTCTCTCTGTGGAGGAGGGTTCCCCGGATCCCACCCTGAAACTACGACCACTGGTTATTAAAGGGTCAGCAGAGGCCGATTCGCCCAAATTTCCTTTTTCCCAAGCCTTTTAATGTTCAGCCACTCCGATTTTAATTCAGCGACTAGTCTCGCTCACATAAAGATATACCAATACAGTTCAAACAAGCTATGCTCTCGTAGACTCCACTCTTCTCAACCGGTGGAACAGGGTCCTTCAATTTGACACGGAGCCGTTTCATAGTAGTTGGGTTGTGAAAGACCGGCCGGGAGCCAAATGGGTGAAGAGAGCCTGGCCTAAATTTGAAGAAAATCCTCCCAGAAAAGGTAGTTTTATCCAACGAGCTCTGTACTATCGTGGTAGGAATTGCGGGACAGGAAGATAGTTGAACCAAGGCGATCCCGGCCCCGCGTGATCTTCCTACGGACCATAAGGTCAATTTCCACGTTGACCTCATCCACTCTAGCCAAGTGTTTTATACCGTTTGGAGTTCATTTTGGAAAGCTGACTGGTTAAAGCGGGATGCGGATCAGCCGATGAACAAGGCTATTGAATGCCGCGTACCCGCAGGCAACAGGGTCGCAGATCTTGCGGACCGGTTCACGCACATAAAACGTCATCTACATACTCGTACCTGTGCCGATAGTGAACGTGTTCCAAGAATATTTGACCCAAGGAGAAGGGGTTCAGCCTCAAATTTAGATTTAAAAATCTCTGAAACAGGGAATCCCCAAATGGGGATCCAAAAGGATTGCTAACCTCCTCTGGGAACTCGAAAAATTCCCCATTAAAATTACAAAAATTGGGGGACTAGCATACATTAAGTAAATTGAAAAATTTTTGCGACTCTTCGTGAGGAGTGTTGGATTGAACGAGGAGGTCATCCGTATGTTGCATATAGCAATGGCTCTCGGTATGTGAGGAAAAAGGCCGACCACGTCAAAGGAGCACATGATTTATTTATTTATTTTATTTTGAGTTTATTCGAGTGCCACCCACCCAGCTATTCGGTGCCTGGATGATGTATTCGGTTTTTAAGCTTTTCAGCGAAGGAAATTGAAATTTTCATCTAGTATAAGAAGACTAATGCTCAATGCGTTATTCAAACTGTGAACACAAACACATTAGGCTTTGCCCGCCGCATCCATTAGACCTTATGGTCCGTAGGAAGATCACGCGGGGCCGGGATCGCCTTGGTTCAACTATCTCCCTGCCCCACAATTCCTGCCGAGATAGTATTTATGTGTAGAGTTCGTTGGATAAGACTTCCCTGAAATTAAAGAAATTGTCTTCCAAAAATATGTACGGACGACAACAAACAAGCCACAATATGAAAATTAACAAAATGCGAACTAAGTACAGGCGCGCAAAAATTTTTATAAGGGTACAGCGATGACCGGTTTCGATGTGAACCACATCTGCACCCCATCATCAGATCGCAGTTACCTGTACAGTATTTACTGTAGTTTGCATTTTGTTATTTTCATAAGATTTTCTTTTCTGGGAGGATTTTCTTCAAAATTGGGCCAAACTCTTTGCCATTTTGGCTTCCGGCCGGCGAAACGGTTCCTTGTCAAATTGAAGGACCCTGTTCCACCGGTTGAGAAGAGTGGAGTCTACGAGAGCATAGCTTGTTTGAACTGTATTGGTATATCTTTATGTGAGCGAGACTAGTCGCTGAATTAAAATCGGAGTGGCTGAACATTAAAAGGCTTGGGAAAAAGGAAATTTGGGCGAATCGGCCTCTGCTGACCCTTCAATAACCAGTGGTCGTAGTTTCAGGGTGGGATCCGGGGAACCCTCCTCCACAGAGAGAAGTATTGCCTCAAACGCTTTGCTTCAGAAAACATCGAAATTATTCGTTTTTCTAAACTGCGATAATACGTACCTATTTAATATTATTCAATACCGTGTACATTCCGGATGAAGGATTGCGATTGCACTAGGTAGTTTATATGAGTATGACTCATATTGTTACACTTTGCTAGTTCAATCATGATTTTATTTTTACCTGGCGTTGCTGTTACCTCATTTCGTCTCCACCTCGTCGTCGAGTAGACGCTTTTTATCTTAATACGTACTTGAAAATGGTTGTTCAACTAAAAACGTGCTTCTGCGTCTTTTGCAGCATGTAAGCACTAAGATGTTCCGACAAGAAATATTCTCTCAAGGTATAGGTATATGTACCTACGAGTAGAAGTATTATCGCGTCAGTTGAAAAATGGTCCATATGACCCCTCTGATGAGGGGTGAACTTAAGCCGATTTGAAATATTTTTCTACGTGAAAGACAATTTATCTTCGCATAAAGTACGACTTAGGAGAAGTAATAAAGGATTAGTGGGCGTGATTTCAGGAAACGCACGAACAAGATATGACGTCCAGCCCAACATCTGTTTTTTGTTTTTTTTTTTTGTTTTGTTTTTTGCGTCTTCATATTTTTCTTTTTCTACGTTTGTTGTTCCTCTAACAAAAGCATGTTCACGTGTCACATGGAAGTATAAAATACAAACGTGAAACAATTTTAAAATTACTGACCACTTACGCGCGTTACCTCTAATCCGTACTTTTAAATTTGACGACGACCAAACGGACAGTATTTGATTCGCTAGATTTGACGAGACAATAGAATTGTAAGAAGAGTGGGTTTTCACCACAATACCACGAGAAAGATCATTATAACATAACCTTTTATTAGGTTCATTCACGCCGCTCTATACAAGGTGAGGCTAAAAAATGTTCTTAGTTAAATAAAGAACTTCGCGCTACATATTCTGTCTAGCGCAGAAGTACAAAATGTTGAATGTATACGTACGTACGTACAACTAAGTACCTACTTCAAAATGTAAAAATTCTGTAACTCAATTTTATTTACAATTTGAGCTCACCACATAGGCTACTTACTACCTACGTCTCTTCTGAACCGAGAAATTGACCAAATTGTGTCAGAAATTGATCAATTTTTCAAAGTTTTACTTGTGAAATAAAGTTTTAAAATGAATACCTAATAATCTACGGCAATGAACTGAATTTTAAGAACTGCTGTATACGCATGTAGCTTGTTTACGTATAGCTCTGAAGCCTTTTCAAAGTCTATTTTTAACTCTTAGAGGAGAGCTACAGCCCGAATCTAACCCATCATGACATGAGGAAGCCTTGGGCCTTGGCAGGCCTTGAAACTTATCCAGTCCGTCAGCAGTCCACTTTTGAGTTTTTTCATAGCATCATCACTGTTGACCTTTAGCCTAGCTCTTCTGCATTTCTTTTCCAGAATCCAATATATAGAATCCCTGAATGGCACCACTTTTTTCGCCGAGGAATATATCGTACTGCTCGTTGAGCTAGAAAGCTGATTCTTTTTCCCACGAATTAAGAATTAATTATCTGTAGTTTATGACAAAAATCGGAAAACGTTGAAAATATGCAAATACTCGGCGAAAAAACGCCAAAAATCAAAATATCGCTTGCAAACTACCTGAATCACATAAATCAACATAAGAACACAATACCTCTAGGCGTACCCTACCATCTACTTTACCGTCGCGGAGGTATTGAAAAAGTCACGTTCGTTTCCTTTAAAAGAGAAAAAATAAAAAACATTTAGGTATGGTATAGGTACCGGGTGAGGCAAAAAAATGTTACCAGTTAAATGGGAGTTTGCGCTAATTTCGCTATAGCGCGAAAACGTGAAACGTTAGACGTATAGTTTGAATGTAGGAAATTTGTATTCGAATTTTATCTTTAATTTGAGCCACATCCGAAGTTTCTACGACTTTTCTGAGTTTAGTTATGGACCAAAATGTGCCAAAAATTTATCAATTTGCCGAAATTAAAAATTGTTCCAACTTCCATATTTCATCTGATTTTGAAGTGAAATTTAACGCTGATTACGAAAAAAATATCCAAATAACCCTATTAAGTTTGAAAATGGGGGATTTTTCGATGATTTATACAAAAAAACTTTGTAAATTTTCGGCACATTTTGGCCCATAACTCGGCTCAGAAAAGTCGTAGAAACTTCGGATGTGGCTCAAATTAAAGATAAAATTCGAATACAAATTTCGTAAGGCTGGTACACACGATGCTAGTATGCGAAGCGTTGGCCTTGCGATGACCAATCAGAAGATACTAGCATGGTTAACGCAAGCAAAAAGTTGAAAATTTTCAACTTTTTCCATGCTAGTAGTCTCTGATTGGTCAACGCTTTGTAGCTCGCTTGCATGAATAGCATCGTGTGTACCAGCCTGTACATTCAAACTATACGCGTCTAACGTTTCACGTTTTCGCGCTATAGCGAATTTAGCGCAAACTCCCATTTAACTGGTAACATTTTTTTGCCTCACCCTGGGCCCTGTATACTTATCCAGACCTACCTACTTCAACTGCTTCAATAATAACTAGATGAATCTGCGAACTATGGCTGTTGTGTAGCGTAGGTACCTATAAGTACTTTTTTCCTAGGATATTCAAAACTGGCGACAAAACTGATCCAAATTGAATTATTTTTTTAAAAAAATAAGTACATTGTGTGTCTATTGTAGACAGCAATGGCCGCTGTTTTTTTCACATTGGGAACTGACGATTGTGTGTCCAATCGTACAATCGCCGTCGAATTTGCCTTCTTTTGTCCTCTTCTTGAGAATGGCCTCGAAATGAATGCTCTTTTGAAAGCCAAAGTGATGAGAATATTATGTAGGTATTATATGTATGAGTGTTGAATTGTTTTAAAGGTTGAAACGTTATGAGCCGTTAAGGCGCGCGGCAAACGGCTAGTACCTATTATATGTAGGTATTGATAAAATGATATAAACCATCAAATAAATTCTGACATAAAGTAATTTTGTAAAATTTATGTGTTGCTTGAAACAGAAATTCAAGTTGGAAAATATGTTCTTTTGAAATGTCTTAAATTTAATATTTTTAAGGCCCTTGTAAACGGTCTCACTAGAATTTTGATCATTTTTAATGACCGTTCAGAAAGGGCTTCGGACTGAAAATAGGCTAGGTACTTTAAATATTTAGCTTGAAATGGAAGGAACTTATCAAAACAGACATGCGTTATGAATACAATGCTACGGTACAAAGTTACAATATTCATCAGGTAGGTACTGTAGGTATATGCATTGCGCATAAAATTTTAATCAATTTTTATTGAATCTCAAAAGATTAGAGAACCCTCTCTGTTGATCTGCAATGCCGATAACCCTCACATTTGATATCAAAATTTCGGTTCTGCCAAGCTTGTCCATCAATCGATTTACGACGAGTATTTTGTTTCTTTTGCAGTGTATGTGTAGGGCACACAACAATTCCCTCTACTTTGCTACTTAGCGAAGAGCCCTGATGATGCATATTCTTTCCAGACCACTCGGAACTCGTTCGCTTTTCCATTTTAGGGTCTCGCTCACGTTCCAATTGACGATCTATTTTGTCGACATAGTTTTCATTATGATCGGCAGCCGCGTCGATACACTTTGATGCCCGGTTCACCTTGATTAATTGTAAAAAATGTTTACTATGCTGCGGTAGTCTTACAAAATTGTGCTTGAAACGCTCTTTCATTTCATTTATTTCGGCGTTATCGTAATTCGCGTTCACATCTCTTTCATCTACGTAGGAAGAAATGTGAGCACGTTGAAGGAAGAAATCAGATGAAGGTCGTCCTAACCTTATGAAGCTATCTAATTTACGCGTTTTCCGCTCCACGTCTTCATCCTCATCATCGCTGTTTCTTTCATCGTCGAGGGCTTCGTCGCAAGCTGATTCCATAACGCATTTAACGAATCTTCCGAAATTTTCCGCATCATTTCCATCATTCACATTCGATCGTCCGAAGCGCATGAAGTTATCATTACCGCGATCGTACCGATTAAAGGCCATCGCTGCTTTTCCAAACCGTAGGAATTTTGAAGTACCCTTTGATTTGCGTACTCGACGTGTACCTGTAGCGCGACCGCCCTCTTCTGTGTCACGAATATAACTACTGACATTAGTGTTATTCGTTTCAACAACTGTACGCGACTCATCATTTTCGTACGACTCGTGCGATGGCCGGCTAGTTACATTAATACAAGGACTCACGCTAAATGCTGAATGATCGTCATTGTCCCCTCGAGCCTGCACGACGAGTAAATTTCTCTTCATGATATTTGTTCCCATCGACTTCTTCATCCGGTGGTGGTAGTTTTTAGTACTCAAATCTGATGCGTCGTAGTAACCGCGCCTCATCTTGTGATTTAATTGAGTGCACGTTTCCTCAATATTGCCCGGTAACGAACGCCCCAAACGAATTCCTGCATTTTTAGGAATGTGTGTACTCAACGGATCGGCTGAACGCAACGAAAAGATGGAACTGCGTAATTGATTGGCGGCCGTGTGTAGGTTGGCTCCTCGCGTCCTCGAAAGATCGAATATGTTTGGCGTGGTTGATGCAAACGAAGAACATAAGATGATAGCGTACAACGGGGAAAAAAATCGCCGAATGCTAGCACATTCCATGACCTCCGCCGCTTCCTGCAACGGAAAGAATAAGCAAGAAATTTTTAGGTAGGTACACATACATAGATAAGAGTACTGACGCATCGGTAATCGCGTTGAATGTAAAGTCTCTAGAAAGAACTAGAAACGGTGCAAGTATGTGTCAGTGTACGTCATGTAGACCAAATACTGGAGTCTGCGAAATCAATGATCGCTGGCACGAAAGTGTTGATAAGATATAGCCTACGCGTAATCTGTGCGCGGGTGCGCTTAACATTCGCTCCGATAGGCTTACTTAGCCTATTGATGCGAGAAACAGTAGAATAATACGTATTAGGTAGGTACCTACCTACATACCGTCGTTGTCACAAAAAAACCTCCTATGTGTCACTTTTTTCGAAATCCACTTTTTTGCATTTTTGTGTTCACATCGGGTGTCCGCACAGTCGTGAAAAGTCTCCAGTGTGTTTGATTACTCCTACCGCCTGTAGAGGCGTTAATATACATCTCCTATGTGTAATGGTTGTCACGGAAATCTCCTATGTGAATGATTATTACAAAAAATCTCCTATGTGTAACTGCAATTGTCGCGAAAAATCTCTCATGTGTATTGACTGTCATGAAAAATCTCCCACGTGTTCAATATAATTTCTCCTATGTGCGCTGATAGAACATTAAAATCTCCTATGTGCTAATGAAATTCTCCCATGTGTATGGACGGCGGACTAAAAATCTCCTATGTGCGTATACATTACAAAAACACAACTTCCATTTGGCAAATCTTTATAACTTGTTTTTATACGTCTTACTGAATACATTTGCACCATGGAAAGCCAAAATTCCCTCAGCATTAGACACTTACAGCTTACAGAACCGTTTTTTTCGTCTCCTGAAAATATCACTTTCTTATACATGGGAGGTTTTTTTGTGACAACGACGATACGCATATTTTTGTAGATGAAGCGACTTCATCAATATTACTTAATAGTGAGTAAGTACAATCATCTTTTTGAATTTCTCTCTTTTCTTATTTTATATTATTTGGGATGTATAATTAGGCCTACTTATTACTAATATAGCCTACCTCATTCTGCAGTTGTCTACAGCGCTGTGCTAATGTAAATTTTTTAAAAAGAGTGTATCTAACTTGGCCCATATACGGTAGGTAACTAATAAATTCATATTGTATTTTGAATACAGCCTAGCCTTATTGTATTATGTAGGTGGCATTTTATAATGATTTTGTAGATACTAGGTACTGTACTATATCCTCAGCCCCTTTCATTGAAAATTTGTATCTACGCCTCTGTATTTAAGAGGAAAACAATTCTCTGAAATTTTTTTTATTTCCGCAAAAAAACGTGGGTAAACGTTGGCCCCTAGCGTAATGTTGTCAGTTTTCAATTTATAGTGGCGTACTGGCGTGGCCTTGCGGCACAATGATGAACGTGTGATTGGATGGGTGGAACTCGGAGCTTTACATTTACCGCATGTTGCCAACCCATTTAGGCTACCTGATTTGTATTGTATAATCCAGGAGATAATAATCGGGACCTTACATTATGTGGAAGAAGCATGAGGCATGAGACGAACGTTGAGGATACCTAAACAAAAAAAAATAATAATAATGTCCACCAACCGTGGCGCCACAGGAGCCCGTTAATTGCGGGTCCTCTGGCTGGAAGGAATTGATAGATACACGCACGTGCTTGCATATTCTTGCGCGCAGGCACTCGCAGATAAAATAGGCAGTTCAAATTCTTGGAAGAAAGTTTGAAATGATAGTGTCAGATGATTTCTCTATAATATTTTGAAAGGAAATCGATGTATAATGGAATGCGTTGATACGTGAAAAGGGAAGAAACGTTAATATGTAGGTACCTGCGGAAACGATCACCCGATTCTCACATGCACACGTAAACTGTTTGAAATAACTTACTCTTTTTCTACGAGCGGGCCACCTTGAGTGAGGTAAGAAACAAGGCGGGCAAATTTTTCCAATGTTTAATGATTATGAATTTTTCTTTTTCAAAATTTGTAAGCACGAGTACTTTTCCAGTGGGGGTCTTTGCTGGCCGGATTGAACCCGTACATCAGGCTGTATGTTGGGTATGCTTGACATAGGCTAGGCCTACGTGTTTGAATCACAATAATTGGTATGAATTCATGTGTATAAAATAAGTATAAATAATGTCGTACCTATACGTACTGATGTAACATAATTGCATAAATTTCATTTATTATATTTGATAAAAATATTGACGAAGTGAATTCAAACGTGTCACAATGAATTTAATTTTAAATTTGTAGCCTACATACATAAATGCAATGAAGAATCAATAATAGGTACCCATATAAATTTAATAAAATAAGCCTACCTATCTACATCTTCCGATAGGTAATATCTAACAGTTATTAATTTCGATTGTAAATAAAAAGGAGGCACTTCCCGCACATTTAAGAAAAACGTATTTTTATCAGTTGACGTTTCGAACACGTCGATTGTTCTTCATCAGAACGAGAACGGAACTGAATGAGGAAGAAAAGAAACAAACATAATACGTAGGTATCTACTTTACAACTATGAATAATGAAGGGTGAGTGAGTAATCTCACCAGTAGAAACGTGAGAAAAATCTACTATTAATGTTAATAACTGAAGAGTAGATGACACCGAGATGCTGGCTATCGCGTTTAAAATTCATAGATTTTTTGTTTTTAATGATTTCTATAGCCTCACGTAGGTACCTATCTTCCTTTATCGAAAGTTATTTTCGGAGGAGAGGATTTTGGTTAGGTTGAAGTTGAATTTATGACCGGTTTCTTTCGCATGAGAGGCAAGCGCAGTCTCATCACTATTATTTTATTTTTAATAATATTTTCGTGCTGTTTAATGCGTTTGGATAAATGTTGTAGAGTCTCCCCTATGTAGACCTTTGGGCAATTGGAACAGGGGACGCACAATAAACGAGTTCAGATTTATCCAATAAGCTGGTGGGGTTTTTGTTTTAGAAAAAATTATATTGTATAGGGTGTTATAGTTACTGAAACTGGCACAAGTGCCCTCCTTTAATCGTCTCTCAGTTCCTTTCTCTTCCAATTTCAAACAGTTTCAAATTCGAACTACCGTACATATAAAACAGAGCTCTGAGTAATAAGTATTAATGACGACGCAGAGAATGATTCGAACCGGGCATATTGTAGGTATACATTCGCTACCGTCGTGTCGCGTCGCTTATGTTCAATAAGCCTCTCACACTATTGCGGATAGCATAGCGTTTGCATGATTCCTTATCTCGCTGAATGTAATAAACAAAACTTTAACTTTCTGAATTTTGGTACTTATTTTCACATTCAATTCTCTGGAATAGAAATTATTTCAACTTGAAGACAATGTAAATAGGTACTTATTGATTATTAGTCTTCAAAACTATTTTTTGCAGGCCTAAGTATATCAATATAATTTTTTGTTCGTTACATTCACCGAGATAGGTAAGGAATTAGGCTAATGGTATACTATATCCGCAATAGTGTGAGGTGATAGGCAAATTTCCTCTGACGTCATGTAGCTGATAACAATTGGCCAAAGTATCCGTTGTGGTGTTCACAAGCCTCTGAAATTCGTGAACTCCCATAAGAATATCATAGGGAGCAAAGATCATCAGGTAAATAAAAGAAACCCCTACTATGAATGTTGCTTATAGTCAGAATTAATAATTTATAAGGTTCCTAGAACTTGTAAATAAACTTTTGGATACTAAGAAATGGTTTATTCACAATTAGTAACACAGTGATCTTTGCTCTCTTTTCTTTTCTTATGGGAGTCAAAAAGTCTCTAAGCCACAAAGGTAACACTGATTTACAATTTTGACGTCACCAGGAAATTTGTCTATAAGCGACCGGTGATTGTGACTAAAAACCAGGGATTTGGAGTAGCGGGTCACGTGACCCAAGGGGTATGGTGAAGTGATAGATTTGGTTGTTAGCTCCTTTGCTGCAACAACTGAATTACTGATGACGTTCCAGCTTCCGCTTTGAAAGTAGCTCTATGGCTGTTATTAGACAATGTCCCAGAGTTCCGAATTTTTACTTCTCGTTCTCACTTGTATAATTGTCCATACCTACTTTCAAGGGTGAATTTTAAAATTTTCAAAGAGAGTGTTTTGTTAAGGGCTACGATGCACGATTACTTCATTAGCATAACAGAGAGACAGACAAATAGACAATAAAACGATACACAAACACAAAGAAAAGAAAGAACGGAGAAACAACAGAGATTGGCATTTTGCATTCACACTCACAGTCGCAGTCGGGTAAATGCACGTGCACAACCATAACCACCACGTCACAATCTGAACATTGTAAGGTCCGTGTGTAATTGGAAGTTTGGAGTCTGGAGAAGAGGGTTTCTTTCCTGGCTCAGATAGTTTTTTTTTTTTTTTTTTTTTTTTTTCCTTTCTAATCCAGATATATGTCGTAACCACTTAGCGTAAAATGACTTTTCACGAAATGACCAAAAATTTGGTCAGATACTGTAACATTATTTCATTACAGTATGTGATCAACTTTCAGGTCATTTCGTGAAACGCAGAATCTAGTTTCGGCCGATAGTAAACGAATCATTGTAACACGATGTGACCGGTTGTTTAGTCATTTCATGAAGTACCCTAAGTCGTATCTCTCAGTTGTTAATCGTGCTAAAGTGAATTTTATATTGCATTTACATTTATTTTTGTCTCGTACCCGTTTTTTGTTCAAATGGCGCAAATGCTCGAAACCTCAAAGAAAAAAGTGCACACGTTTGAAGTTGGTGATCGTGTACTTTTACCCGTACCCCATTGCTTGCCATAAACGACGTAAATCGGGATGTTTTCGTATCAGTGAGAGAAGCAGTCGCGAAAACTACTGGCGGACAGGAATTTGCAAAATGTAACTGTAAACCATCCACGAAGCAGTGCCGCACGAACCGATGCGCTTATTTCAGAAAAGGCGCAATGTGTAATAGTCGATGTCATGGTAGTTCACCTTGTCAAAATAAATGATTTTCGTAGAGAAGAATTAACTTGTTGACGTTCTATTTACTTCTCTGGTAGGCAGAATCATTTTTACTTAATTATAAATATTTCAAAATTTCCTTTTTTAGGCTACGTATACTGTGATCATTCAGTGATAATATACATTATATTGTTTCCAGTACTGATGCTGTGAATAATTTTTTCCCACCAGGTACCGCTTAATCTTAAGAAATGACCGGTCACTTGCTGTAATGCTTCTGATACATCATCTGTCTGTTTTTAAATTTACACTTCACGAAATGACCAGAAAGTTGATCACATACTGTAATGAAATAATGTTATAGTATCTGACCAAATTTTTGGTCATTTCGTGAAAAGTCATTTTACGCTAAGTGGCTACGACATATAGATTATTTGTATGAGGATGCAAAGTAGGCGCCCGCGCCCTCTACAAAAACTGTGATGGCCATTTTTGCAAGCTGCCTAAAAAGGGGATGTTTCAGAAAATTGTTGAAATCTTAATACCTAATTCTTCTCTCATGGGTTATTCTATGTATGAAAATGATCAAAAAGTGATCAAGTTTGTGGTATTTTTGCCGCATAACCTTTTTGGGCACTATACTCTAGTGCCACCTACATTTGCATTCTCATGCATATAGTCTCGTAGTAATCTTAATATCTATGAAAATAATGAATTTGAATACGTAGTGCTATAAATCTATTTATGTACTTATTTCAAATTATAGCATTTCAATACTTTCATGGAGAGAAGACCTATTTAAATATGTAGTAAATAGAAAATAGGTCTATTTTAATCGAAAATGAAAATAGGTATTCACCTCTAGAAGGTTTCACTACCCCTCCTCCCTGGCAACCTTGACATGGATATAATATCTCATCTTTTAAATGAGTTAAAAAAGGTCAATAAAAATACCTAAATAAGAGCTTCACAATTATTCTTTCCTATACATTTTGCCTAGCCGAATATTGGTCTGGTATATTTCATTTTGAGCCGAGTGGTTTGATTCATCGTCACCTTCAATTACTGGCTTCACTAAAAATCAATATCGAAACCAAACAAGCATCGAATCACCTATCATCAGTCTACCTCTCACCATTCCTTCTTTCAAGCTCCGACCTCTCCAAACGCTTTAATAAACAAAAAAAAAAAAAAACTCTCCAAAAAAGGAAAATACATCATCCGAGTTTTGTTTACACATGGGTCAAACCTAAATCGCGCTCAAAGACTCTTCAACAAGAATAGAAGTCCTCAAAAGTAATATTCCCATCAATGAGACACCTCAAATGAACTACGCAAGAAGTCCTCTGAAGCCTTATCAATTATCTAACTTTCACTCCTCAAATTAAATACTAATTACTGGTCGAGTGATACAGGTCTGTTTGTAGAATGAACAACAAGATTCATGTTTAAGAAATCCTACACCGTGACGGCACATCAGGTCATAATCCATTAAGGAAACTCGAATCTTATTCCGATTTAAGCTAGTAGAAGTAATTGGAACACATTCATGAATCGTTTTTTTGTGGCGCACATCTTCAGATGATAGACTATAACTTATCCAAGTCTCGAAAGTTAGTAAAAAAAATCCATCTAGCAGTTTTTGAGGAGATCCGCGGATAAACAAATCTTGTGATAGGCCTAACTATTATACGTAATTATATAAAGGAAATCTGAAATTTGTTCAGAATAAAAGTAATCTCGGACCTCCAAAACGTCGAGAAAGTTCTCTTCTCCCACCCCTTGCCAACCTAGCAATGGATCTAATACCTCACTCTTTCAGCTGGAAAAGTCGGCGCAAAAAAGACAGCTTCGCAATTACTTCTTTTTGCACGTGACATTCTTAGCCTAGTATTGGTCTAGTATATTGTATAACATCAGGACTCCAGCCGCTCTTCTTTTCATCCACTCATAAATTGTCTTTCATCTCTTTCGCAAACTCCATATTAATATTCTTCATCTGAAAATTCAGCTACGAAGACAATCCTAAAATAAAAAATTAATAGGTATTGAAGCAAAACAAGCATCAAATTGTATGATACTCAAAGGAGTAACGAAAGCAAAAATATTACAAAAACCGCAGATATGAAAAAGAAGATGCGAGATCTCTCGATTCAACAACCATCATCGGGCAAAGATAGAAAGCCACTGACCCAGAATGTGAGATGTAAACAGGATACCGACGATGACGAAGTTCAAGAAAGAACGAGCTAGCCCTCGGAAGGTGACTCAGTCTCGTAAATCAAATCAATGAAACCTTCGTCAGGAATATACCTGTTGAGAACAGTAACATCATCACTGTTCAGATGTCGCACTATTTCAATATTCTCTAATGCAAGGCGTTTTCGGTAAGAGTTTTCCCTATGGAGGAGGGTGGCTGACTTGAAATTATGACCATTGGAGATAAAATGGTCCGCAAAGGCAGACTCAACCAGTTTACTTTTCTCCAAGGGCTTGAGGTGTTCCTCCTCTCGGATTTTGAGCTGGCGACTCGTCTCACCTATGTAAACGCTGTTACAATCCCTACACGTCAGTCTGTACACCCCACTCCTCTCCCTCCGCGGGATGGGGTCTTTAAGCCTGACAAACAGCCCCTTTATCGTAGTAAGATTATAAAATGCAGGCCTGAAATCGAAGGGGCGAAGGATACGAGTCAGCTTAGATGAAAATTCACCCAAATACGGGAGCCTGATCCAGCGCAATTATTAGGGTCGGCGCGCTTTCGCTAGCCGACCGTATTACAATCACTTTTTGTCGTCGTCGTCTTCGTTATCGTCGTCGTCGTCGTTTCCTCGTTTGTCTCCTTCACGTTTTCTCCATTCCGTTTTCTTATCTTCTTATCTTACGTTAGATTAAGGCACTAGAGGTATTCTCGCTCAATGTAAACAATTACATCGTAGTGGAGTGCGCGGGTTGGTGCGCGGGATGTTCCCATCCCAAAATCCGAAAAATGAAGTGGAATTTACTCGTAAAAAGTCCACTTCATTTTTTCGTTTCTCGGATGGGAACATCCCGCGATGTTTGTTTACATTGAGCGAGAATACCTCTAGCGCCTTACTTAGATACACAACACAATGGAGAATACCCTTTTTATTATTATTATTATTATTATTATTATTTATTTTTTTTTTCTTTTTATTTCCTTTTCCTATTATAAACTGCAGTATTCAGGTAGCGGAGATAATTCTTGTCAGTGCGTTTTCAACTTTCTTGGTAGAATGTATTACTTTTGTCAAACACATTTTCTTTGACTATCTTTGAGGAACATATCTTCCCTATCTCTTTGCATCCTTATTAATATTAGTTCTTATTATTATTTTTGTTTTATTTTCAATTATTTAGAAGATTAGTGGTTGTAATTTTATTATTTCTATTTCAAGTTCATTTTTATTTTTGGTTTTGAATTCTTAACCTGTTAGAATCTGGAGGTAAGATTATTGTTAAGTTATTACTATTACTACATATTATTCCTTAGCTATGGAGTTGATTTTCATGAAATTTAGAGTTATTGAAGTCATGAACTTGAATTTGCTTGTAGAGGCTATTTCTTCTAAAAATCGGATTAATAGTTTTTGTGCGGTGAGTTGAATAGTGAAAAATAATTGTATATCCAAGAACAAAGTCATTTACCTTCGTTAAGGAATGATTTCATCCTTATGAAAACAATAATTTTCTTTTCTATTACTACTAAGGATGCGCAAAGCAAAAATATCCGCAAGAATATTCGCAAGAATATTCGTTAGTAAGAAACGAAAAGTCTTTTTTGTTTTTTTTTTTTTTCTTTTTTTGAATAGATTTGAAATGAAGATCAACCCGCCGACCCTCCTAACACCTCGCCCGAGGTGCTTGTTTATTATTGTTACTACTCGCATCGCGAGGGAGAAAGGAGGTAGAATCGAGGCTCCTCCTTGTAAGCTTTTTCTGGACCATACGGTCGATGTCCAAGTTGACACCATTCACAAGGGCCAAGTGCTTAATTGCCGCAAGTTCCTTATTGAAGGCTGATGGCTGACTCAACGGAATGCTGGTCAATCGATGAATGTAGCTGTTAAAAGCAGCCATCTTATGCGAGAGTGGGCAAAAAGTTGCTCGTAAAGTATCTTTCTTTCGTTACTCCTTTGAGTATCATACAATATGTCGAGCCGTAACGTTTCGGACCGTATTAATTCTATTAAGCATCAAATCATCAATCAGTCAACCCTCCATCATTCCATCCCTCACGCTCCAAACATCTCCAGGTACACTAACAAAAAACACTCACGCAGTCGCGTGAGTAGTACACGACTTTTCCTTTGACTAATGAAAATTCACTGAGAGGATCACTGCTAGTAAGGACTCATAAACTCTAATTATTCTCGCGTCACCTTTTTTTTCAAAAAAAAGTCGGCAAATGTTCAGAAATTCTAAAATCTAATCACTGAACAAATTGTCCATCATTTCCATCAGAAAACCATAGATGAATTACTATCAATTAAGCTCATTTGATTCTCGAACAAATTGTAGGCACACAAGAAAACACTAAAAAGCAAATGGTATAACCAAAGAAAAGAAATAAGAGCAACGTCAGCAACATCTAAATCGTAACGAGAAAAAAAAAAAATTGCGGAATGAAAAAAATAAAAAAATTAGAAGTCCCAGTTGTGGGATGAGAAATATTAAAATGTAAGAAAAACTCCAGTTCTAATTACCTAAAATTCGTAAAAGAAAAAAAAAAAAAAAAACTACATGCAGGAATATTCATTGAGTCAATAAGGGACGGCACGTACGGCGTTTTTCGGACGCCCGCCGTTTTCCATTTTGACCTAACGGTAGAGACCGTGCTTCGGCAGGCCCTCGTTCACTCTCGTTTTTGAGGAACCTTGCCATGGATCTAATATCTCACTTTTTTAGCTTGAAAATTCGGTACAAAAAAGAGCTTTACAATTACTTTTTCCTACACGATCTTCTCAGCCTAGTATTTGTCTAGTATACGGTATATTAGGGCTCCAGCCGCTCATCTTTTCATTCGCTCATAATTTGTCTCTCATCACCACCATCTTCCACAAATTCCATCCCAATATTCTTCATCTAAAAATCCAGCTACAAAGACAATCCGAAAAAAAAATATATATTTTGAGAAAAGTCGAGGAAATAACTGAACCTAACCTAACCTAAGCCTAAAGAAGCCTTCACTGTGTGAAATCATTCTTCTAAACTAATTTAATGAACCCTTTGTCAAGAATGAACCTGTCGAATGAAAGGTTCTTCATAACAATAGACGCACTGATAACAAAAGCATAGGGGTTTGCTTCAGGTAATGTGAGCGACTATACTCCTAATGAGTGAGAAATTAATTAAAATATTGCAAATTTCTCAAGAACTACTCGTCCGATTCTCAAAAAAATTGTAGCTGCACATCTTCAGATATACTACTACAATATGGCCAAGTTTCAAGAAAATCCGTCGGGTAGTTTCGGAGGAGTTCGACGGAAATAAAAATCTTATAATAAATAATAAATAATAAATAAATATATAAGGAAACCTGAACGGGCGGGTGTAATACCTCACTTTTCCACAAGGAAAAGTCGGTAAAAAATACACCCAACCCAAATCTTATTAACACACGGGTCTCACCTCAAATCTCACTCAAGTAGCTGGTGCTAGTCGAAATTGAAAATAATCCTCCCATTTCTTGAGACACCTCAAATCAACTCTAGCTCCAATCCGAAATTGCAGGTGCACGTATTCAAATATGACACTATAATCCTTCCAAGTTTTAGAGGAACTGAAAAATTCCTTCAGTAGTCCTTCTCTTTTCCTGTCAACGTTGCTACAGATTGTAATAAGTACCTTTCTTTTCTATATCTGAAAAATGTCGGTAAATAAAAGAGATTGATGACTACTTTTATTTTCCTACACATTATTCTTAGCCTATAGTATTGATCTACAGTAGTATAATTATGTGTAGATTGGGCTGAGTGACTTGACAAAACATAACACAAAATACCTACGTAACATTCTCTGTAGGTACCAGTAATGAGATTAGTGTAGGTAATTAAATGTCGCCGAAGTCATACAATCGGCAGCCTAATTCATATTGATACCTACATAAATAAAAGAACTCCTGAATCCTCGTGGTCGTAAAAAAAAAAAATGAATGAATAAATAATGAAAAGGACTGCATTCATGTACATGCGTATTTCATGAACTCTGCATCAGCGTTGCTCAATTCGGCTGCAATTTCTCTGCTGACTACACAAAAACGCAGCATTTTGAGATCGAAAAGTCGAGGAAATCATAATTGAATCAACGAGTCATCAACAAGAAGTAAACTAATTTAATGAACCTTTTTTCATGAATGAACCTGTCAAAATAAAAGGTTTTTCATAACAATAGACGCACTGATAACAAAAGGATAGGGAAATTTGCTTCAGGTAATGTGAGTGACTACTCCTAATGAGTGAGAAATTAATTAAAAAATTGTAAATTTCTCAAGAATTACTCGTCTGATTGTCAAAAAAATTGCGGGTGCACATCTTCAGATATACTACTACAATATGACCGAGTTTCGAGAAAATCCGTCGGTTAGTTTTGGAGGAGTTCGAACCAATTAAAATATCTTATAAATAAACTAGCGGTTGGCGGCGCGCCTCTGGCGCGCCTGACCGCCAGCTGTGTGTTGAGTAGATATCAGCGTGTTTTGTAAATATTTCGATTTTAACGGTAAGAGCTGAGTTGACAGGTACGGGCAGGGCTGTATTGCAGCAAAAAACGGACTAATTCATGAACCGTCGCAATGATTAAGGAAATAGATGGACAGTAGGTAAAAAGCCTGCCATATTCCCGAAGCATTAAGTACATCAGTCTGTGTAGAGGCATGAGACGAACTCAGTCGTTTCCTATTATGAGAAACCGGATGTAATTTTCTTAATTCTTTCTCGAACCCAGTACCTTTTCTTAGGTAGTTTCAAACTCTGACGACGATATTTACCTAATGTATAGTTACTCGTCACAAAAGAAGAGCAAATTTTCAAGAAATTATTTTACATAAACGTCTCCTTTCAAAATCGAAAATTGGATACGTAAAACTCGAATAGTCTCTGTAGATTCATCCAGAGCAACCGGTTTAAATGCTCTCTCAAAATACGCATCAGTCAAAATACCAATAGTTCCAAAATTTCCTCCTAAAAATCTGGAATTGGGCTCATTCGAAAGGAAATTAAAGGGGCAACAATTTTTGTTTTCTTCAATTTTTCATAAAAATGAATAATATTCGAGTTATCGCAAAAATAGTATTTTCACAACTGCGCTGCACTCAACGTTGGAACAACGCGTTCGATGGCAAGCTACACCACCACGTTTTTTTATATTGAAAAAAGTCATTGTTTTCGCCCTTTTTTGAAATTACTCAGCACCTCCCCGTCAAATTTTTATTTTTATGAGTCTATGTGCTGCTCTGGGATGAGGACAATATATCCTGAAAGTTTGAAAGCGATTGGCCCTGTAGTTCTCGAGTTATAAACGGACAGGAGGACGGACGGACAAACTTTCTGCTTTATATATTAGATAAATAAATAAATAGGTAATAATAATACAATGTTTAAGGAAACTTGAACGGACGGGTGTAAAACCTCACTTTTTCGCTAAGAAAAGTCGGTAAAAAATTTTCCCACAAAATTGAAGCGGGAGTAAAAGACCTTTCAAGATTATACAGATAAAAGCTAACGCATGCAGCGTACCTATAATCATATAACCGACTTTTCATACGGAATTTTAACTTCTTTCGCCACTCTTGAAATAACTCTGTACCGTACATGTATAATAATCAAAAATACACGAGATTATATTTTAGATCCATCGATCACTTTTAAAAGTTATACATAATTTTTCTCCATCTTATGTGCGGTTGTTCATGGGGAATTTAGCCAGCAGTAAATAATGCTATAGGTATGCATTCATCATCGTATTGCCTCGAAAAGTCGGTAAAAGAAGAAGAAGAAGACTAATACGTATAGGTGTTCATTTGATTCGAGTCATCTGACACCAAACATTTGTCAGAAATCATTCAAATGGAGAACAAATAGAGGTACCTGAGGGATGGAAAACTTGACGACATGAAATTTTTCGAGGAAAAAAAGCGGCGAGAGAAAGGGAAAGATGGCATAAAAAACACGTTGATGAATTCTGTGAGTATTGTACCGTATCCGATTAGTAACTTATTTAAACTCGCCTTTATCGTAAAAAAGGGGGAAAAAAAGAAAAAAGAAAAAAAAAAAATCGTAGGTAGAAATTATCGCTTTTCAAAGTAAATTGAGCGTTGGTATTTCAAGAGAAGACTCTCTCTAGTGACTTTCATTTGGAATACCTATTTTACATAAATTCACCTGAAAATTATTCGTCTTTCCAAGGGAGCTCTAAACCATTTTCACAAGTTCCAAATAGGGAAGGTACGTTTATCTGCTGGTTACAAGTAGGTATACGGTAGGTGTTTTAAAGCGAAAATGGAAGGTCTTATCATTTTGTCCCCAGGCGAAATATCTATTTACCTACAATATTGTTTGATTTATTTCCGCTTCAGTCACTGTTACTCTTTTCCTACCGTCGAATATTTTCTCAACACATAATTTAATTTGGCCGCGAGAAAGAAAATTTTCTCCTAGCAAGAAATGTTGAATGTTACGACTACCTAACTCGTTGACGGGTTCATTGCTGTCCACTATCATGAAATACTGGTCATTTTGTAAAATGTAGGCTACCTAGGTGTTAGTTTTCAATAGTAGCCTACATGTTTAGTCTAATTGTACTGTCGTATTTTTTGTTAATCGCCTCCATTCTTTAATGTATGAATGATTCACTGATGCACAAGTATGTTAAGCTGAGTGGCTCCCGAGACTCGTTCTCCCCATTCTTGGCCTAGTACATTAAATTTAGTATAAGTACTGTATTGTATATTATAATAAAGGGGCTGAAGGGTTCGCGAGCTCATTCGCTCCGCTCGTTTACCCTCATTTGTGTATGTTAAGCTGAAGGGCTTGCGACAAGCTTGGAAATCAAGCCCAGTATACTAGTAGGTATAGGCTAAGCATGATCAGGATTTTGTAAAAAGTGTGTATAAAAGTAGTATAATATTGCATGGAACGGTGAAAGAGGCAACTCGCGAATTTTTAAATTGAAGGGTGGGGTCAGCAGACCTATGAAATACATACCTAGGTAAGTATGTCAAAAAATTAGGCCGAGATGAAACTACGCAAAATTTAGACAACCTCTCATCAGATTGTTTTTAGAAGCCTCGACGAATTGAAGCGCGGATACCGCAGCTCTTGGAGGCTGACAAATTTGCGTTAGGATGTACAGTATCATTATCATAAACTGCGTATTATTATTATGCATTTTCTCTCGGTGCGGCTTCGAACAGAGAGATTCAAGAGAATGCGTGTAATCCACTCGAATCACTAGGTATTTTGTTTTGGCTCCTTATTTCTTTCTATTACTTTAACACAGTAAGGAGCCAAAATAAGGAGCTCAGATAAATGTTGGCGTCAACCAAACCGTGATTTACGCATTCCACGTACTGTATCTCTAAGTTCAAAGATTCCCGGTATGAAACATTAGTACGGGTGTAAAATGCCCAAGTATCTAATGTACGTAGGTACATCATTTACTTAATCGCTATTTAAAAAACGTTCTAACTATATTACACGACCTCCGTATCACAGCAGTCTGCATTTGAATGAGGGCATACAGCGGTACTTCTAATTTCTTCAGGTTGGTTCACACTTCTCGGTGGAATAGCCCATTGCTTGTCATCACAATTGGTATTATGTCGACTTTTCCTTCGTAAGGTGCCACCTGCAAGCAGTGGGGAGGGGGAGGGATTATGCAGTGTTCAGTCTGTTCTTAGGCGGTCGCGTGCTCTGGGTTGTGGCCTTGTTAGTAGTTGGCGGGGTTGTAGATGGGATGACAGGGGAGTGTGCAGCACAGTTTGAATGAGTGGGATGATGATGATGATGTATGAATGAAGAAACCCGGTTCTGAAACTGTAGACTAGGATGAGCTGCGTGTCGCTAGCACTGAGGAATTTTTTGCCAATGTACCAGCTGCTTTCTTCTTTACTTCTTTCAGGCCGACTCATCTTAAAAAAGTATACTGTATAGGAAAGCAGCCGGTACAATGGTAAAAATAAGTGCCATAGGGCTACAGCAGCAAAGCTCGTAGGATAATGATTGATGGAACTGTTGGTGCGCTACTCATCTATATGCAAGTGCCTACTGGGTTCATAGACTTCGAATCCAATATATTTGTAGATCAAAAGGAAAATTTTCTGGCTCTTCCCGTGGTTGATGGGCAAGTAGTACACCGGATCAGGATACTTTGCTATGGCCGTCTCTATCGGACCGTCTCATATCTACCTGCATCGGTAATTGCGGGGTGGCTTCCAATTAAATTTGAGGTCGAGAGGCGCAGCATCTTGTGGTCAATGAAAAAGAAACTAAGCCTCCTAGTGAGTGGCACTATCCTCAAAAGACCCCCAAACAGAGGAGATGCGTACATTATTCGGCTAACCAAGGCTGCGACAAGAGCCTGGAATGAGGAGTGGTCTAATTGCGAAAAAGGCAGATGGACCCAAGAAATTCTACCTGTGGCAAGGGGAACATCGGGTGCCCATTAGATTTATGTTAGCACAGGCACTGTCAGGCCACGGCACATTTGCTGCCTATAGATTTAAGGTCAAAAGGACAGCTTCGGCTGAGTGCGAGTGCGAGTGCGAGTGCAATGCGGAGGACTACAAAAGTCAGACCGCACAACATATTTTCAAACTGTGCCCAATGTATGCAAAAAAAAAGCGGCCAACACAGTGGGACACTGAAAAAGGAGCAGGAAGAGAATATCTTACTCAAATTACCAACGCCTTATGGGATAAGGAAATCGCTTGCCGTAAGATGAATGAGGCATAACCTGTTACGGACAAGCCATGCCACGAAAGCAGTAATCAGTTACCATCTAGCCATTCATAGTCTTCAGCATAAAAGTTCCCACTAGTAAATTATCGAAAAAGATGAATTATTTAAATTCATTTGAAATGTGCCGACACTTATACTTATTAAAGCATCGTATAAATTGGTAACACACATTAAATAGGTATTTTACCTTCAATTTGGCAGAAATTTAGGCTGATAATTTTAGAGAAGATAACGGCGCCAATAAGAATCCGTACGTTGTAATCAGATTATGGTAATCGCGCATACGACAGAGATGAACAAAAAATGTAAGTCTTTCGCGCGTAACTTGAGTAATAGCCAATAGGTATCTAGCGTGAAAAATTGAAAAACAATTGCATTCGCGCGCGCAAAAAAGAAAGAAAGATGGGAAAAAAAAGAAAGGAAAAAAAAAAAAAAACTAACCCATTGACGTATCACAGCTGAACATATCGAATTCGGATAAGAATTAATTTTTCATATGTTTAAGACGTGATTTTTAAATAACGCGAAGCATACCTAACGCAGAAATGAAAAATGTTTGGTACAATAGCGGTAGGCCTACTTTACTCGTAGTTTCGTCCCTTTTTTATCATGTGTATAACTTATATAGGTATAAGATGGCCTAATCGCGTGATAACGCCGATACAAAGTAAAATAAAAAAAAAAATATTAGGTACCGGTATATGAAACCCAAAAGCGCGTTACCTAACTTGTACAATGACGCGGAAAAATTAAGGGTTGAAGCGTTACCGGGGTTGAAGCTGAACGCAAGTTCACCAGCACTATCACAATTCACGCATCCATGTAGCTAGGACCAATATTCCCCAATCGCGTTCGTTCTTTCGCGCGCTAAAATTACTCATTTCCAATTTTCAAGCTCTTAAGCATTTATAATGCCATTGCAAATAGAGAAGAATATGTATCTACGACCCTATCTTATACTGCATTACATCAGGATGAAAATTTTTGCTATATATATGTATACTGTATACGTATATATGTATACCCCTGTACATGCTATGCGTATGTGTATACGGTACCTAATACGTCACATATTGTGCTGGTATTTATAATTTTGTAAAATAAATGAATATTCGGACTCGCGTATAATTATATTTTGCGTCTAGGATTTTGATACAATGATGCCCCGACTACAAAAGATTATCACAACAGGATTATTTACTCTTTAGAATTACGTACATGCGTACGACGTTGAACTTCGCCTTCGCCGAAGAATGAACATGCACACTTTGTGGTGTTGGTTTTACAAACTGAACTGGCGGTAGGGGTGCTTCTGAATCGACTATACCTACTTGGGTAGTTCATTATCAGTTATTCAACTGAATCCGAGACCGAGTAGGCTCAGTGGCGATCGCGAGGCCAGAAAATTTTCAAGGTGGTGTTTGAACTAAATTTTATGGAATTTTGTATGCTTGAACCCTAAAATTTGAGTCTTGAAACACCGATTCAATATTTTCAACATGTCTCAATAATCGACACAGGTAAAAAGTGGAGAATAATGTATGCGGCAAAATAATATGAAAAAAGAGTAAGCGCGGAATTCATATTGCGATAAAAAAAAGAGTATACCTACTGTACTTAGTTTGCAAAGAACGATAAGTGTGCGTCCCGAAAGTTCTTTTGCGAAACATTTGAAGAGTTCAACAAAATATTTACAAGTATACAGGGTGGGGCAGAAAGATGTTACCACTTGAACGAAACGGTTGACTGGTAACCTCTTTCTGGTTCTGCCCCACCCTATATAGGTATTTATGCGGGTAATTCTAAAAAAAAGTGATTAATTTTCGCGTCAACATAAATTCACCGTAACACAATTGTTTTGAAGAAAAAAATCTAAAAATACTCACGCAGTCGCGTGAGTAATACACGACTTTTATCAAGAGAATCACTGCTACTAACAACTTATAGTCGAGAAAATAATAACTGAACCTAACCTAACCTAACCTATAACCTAAAGAAGCCCTCACTGTGTAAATCATTCTTGTAAACTAATTTAATGAACCCTTTGTCAAGAATGAACCTGTCGAATAAAAGGTTCTTCATCACAATAATTATGTAGACGCACTGATAACAAAAGGATAGGAATTTGCTTCAGGTAATGTAAGCGACTACTCCTAAGTCCTAATGAGTGAGAAATTAATTAAAAAATTGCAAATTTCTCAAAAACTACTCGTCCGATTGTCAAAAAAATTGCGGGTGCACACCTTCAGATATAGGTATACCTACTACTACAATATGGCCAAGTTTCAAGAAAATCCGTAGGGTAGTTTCGGAGGAGTTCGACGGACAAAAAAATCTTTTAAATAATAAATAAATAAATATATAAGGAAACCTGAACGGACGGGTGTGATACCTCACTTTTCCACTAGGAAAAGTCGGTTATTACCTCTCCCCTTCACTCTTGAGAATCTACAACATCAAGTGGAGGAAGCTCCTGGCTCAGACTGCGAGGAGGAGACTGTAGGTACTGTTCTCGACGACTGGAACGATGAGGGGACACTGGACCGCTCATTGGAATAATTTTCTAATTTTTATTTTCTTCCTCCTTTTTTTTTTTTTTTTTTTTTTTTTTTTTTTTTTTTGTGAGAATTTCTGTGCGCAAACACTATTCTTTAATTTGTCATGGCTCCTTGATTAGGTCAACAAGCACTATGAGAATTCAGTACACAAAAATATGATTGGGTAGTTAGGTATAAGCGAACGAGATTTATTCAGCCGTAGTACGTATATGATGTTAAGGCTACGAACATGGCCCCGGAACAGGTTGCTAAGCCAAATGTTCAGACAAAGGAATGAACATAGTTCCTCGAAAATCAGGGAACATTGACGAGAAAAATTTCGAATTTTTTTCGGTCGTGAACACTATAAACGTAGCTCCGTGAGCAATAAAAGAGGCTACGACGAGTCGTCTGAGTCGTTTTGGAAGCTTCTTTATAAGGCATTTTTTCTACACGTTTCCTTTTGCCTATTGTAAAATCCGGAAGTCAGAATCTTGACGAATAATTTTTTTCAAGAAACATGCGGCTACTAACGCACTAAAAGAAGTAGGTAGATGATTCTTATCTTACCAGCTGGCAGCTGCTTCCTACGTGATGTGATGACGCGAAAAATTTCTCGCTTTTAAAAAAATAAAGTAGCTCTACACTGTACTATGGAGGATGCTACATGACGTCGTTCTGATTGGAGGAGACAGGAAATGTTCCTACATACTTGTTGTTGTAGAAGGAGTGCCTGCCTTGATTTGGCTTCCTCAGGCGCATTTACTTATTTTGGGAAGCCTTTAAAAACCTCGAACGCTATAAATCAAAATGATGAACATACGAGAATGCAATCCCTTGACCAACTGTTTATTCCCTCTTCTTTTTGTACAATCGCTAAAATCAAAAATTGAAAATCGTATACCGACGCCAATACCATGCCGGTGACAAATCTTATAAAACTACTTCAGGCCACATAATAATGTATCATGGTTTCCCAATACATTGTTCTTTAAAATTACAATCAACAATATATGAAAGTACTACCGAAGCAGAGCTGAAAGCTCTAATTGAAGGTAAGAGAAGTGCTCTTCATATACCTAAGTAGTTAGGCTTCAGGAAGAACTTCTGAATATCTCAGAACTTTCCATCTCTAGATACAAAGATAATGAAGCAACATAATATAAGAGGTGTACTTACATCACAAGTTTCAGCCAGCCGCTTATAAAACACGTTGAGATAATTTACTTTAAGATCCTTGAGTATACAGGAGAAAACATCCTGAAGTTATTTTTAGTTGGGACCTCTGAACAATATGCTGATATCCTATAACAAAAATAATACCGAGTGATAATCTTAGATTAATGAAAAATAAATTAATGTACCGTATATTAGTCTAAACGAGAATGATAATTGATATAAAATATTAACGATGAAACCCTTCTGTCTCTTGTCATAGAGAAATTGGCGTACGCGTCCTAAGCGAAGATTTAAAGATTATTCTAGTTTTCCGGCGTTAACAAATCTTGAGTTACTCACCAAAGGTAAGGAGCAACTTATGTGATTTATACTTCCTGTGATGCAAGAAACTTATAAGTTCCTCATCATATGAAGAACTTTTTTTGTTGTTACATGAATTCTATGGCTTATTGATATTGTTTCTCGTACTATAACGATCAAGTTGTATTAAAAATGTTTTTTTTTTTTTTTTTTTTTTTTTTTTTTTTTTTTTTTTTTTTTCTTTTTTTTTCTTTCTATTGTTCGTACAGGTACGTATTGATCTCAACAAGATCTTACTTGTCACTGAGATCAGGTGCACTCGGCGCTCTTTACGTCCCCATTTTTGAAATGAAAAGAAAGATGAATATGAATAGGTAGCCTATCAAAAAAGATTGTCTCTTTTTGTAGTTCAGGATCTTATAACACGCGTGTTTCCTTCCTTCCTTCTGCTCTCCTCATCTCGTAGGATACGATCGCCTTAGTATGAACCCTGGTTGAGGCTACTTTACCTAATTTAGGGGAACCATCAGTAACGTCTTAGTACGATGAAAGTACCTCCGTCCACTCCTATCTGTCTACCTATTTCAGGGCTTTAAGCCAGAACTTTACGTTTACACCTCACCGACTATTATACAATTAGGTGGTCAGCGCGGGAGGAGGTGTTATTGGGAGCTACTAGCGCTCCCTACTGCCTAGATAGCGCGCTAACCCTAGCCTATTTAACGACTAGCTACAGTTGGAAAGCCTATAATAAATGGTACGGTTAACGACCGGACCGCGTTTGCTCTTGCTCTACCGGGCTAACTCAGTATTGACTGACGAACCGCAGATCAACAAACATGGGACAGGACTCACATATTGAATCAGGAGAAAAGAACCGGATACGTGCAAGTTGGTGTAATTGAGTAACGCAGGTAGTTGAAAAAGTTGGAAACTGTTCTGAGTAATCACATAGGGCAAAGAATATTACTTAGATCACGCATTGTACAGAAAGTACGTTGATTTTTGGAAGTAGAACATGGCGTTGTCTGATTATACGGTAAATAATAATTAAATGGTGGTCAAGTATAGAAAGCAAGGAGGAAATGAGAATGGATGAATCGGGTCGAGTGACCAACCTCAAAAGTCGAGAATAGATAATCTCCTTTATAGTGGCAATTTCTGTTTTTAGTGTTTTAGAAAGATCAGAGATGAGATTACTTGAAATAATACTAAGTTTGTTGTAGGGTTGTTCTTTTCGTGTGGATGAACGTTCATATGGGGAGGGTGAGGTTGAAGGGGGATGGGGGATGGGGGGGGGGAGAGAAATTGGAAAACAAAAAGTAGCGAACATTATTTAAAAGAAGGACTGCTTCATAGAAGCAATTCGTTTTTGTTATTTACGGTATGCTTGGGCTTTAGAGAGTCTCGAGAATGGCTAACTAACCGAAAGCGCTCAATGGTGTTAAATTGTATGTATGCGGTTGTATAGTATTTATTTTGTCTTCACTCTTCGAGTACATTCATTGTGGACTTTTTCCCCCACTTTTTCAATCTATTTCTATTTTCAAACATTAACTACCGTACGGTATCACTACTATACCTATCTAGATAAATTAATAAACTTCAATACCTATTTTGAGAAACGTGTGTTTTATAAAAAATACGTGCAATTAAATACTTATTCATACGTGTATTACTACATCAACCTAAAATGAAATTAATCCTCGGTTATCGCGAATATTACGTCAACAAGATAAAAAAAAAAAAAAGTTGAAACGCGAACGCCAAATTAATTCAATGGGCTAACGGTCGTCGTGCCGCGCGACCTACAGCGAGTTACAAAGAAATTCTGACAGAAAACCAGTTTGAACGCTTTAATTTTTATCAGTATTACAATTTATAAACTAGAGGGTACCACTTAACGACCTGTCAAAACCTACGTGACTGAATTATAAACATAACGTTATGTTTCTTTAAATCACGTACAGGCATTACACCTTCATTAAGACGAACGTATTTTTTTGAAGTATCGATCTCGAATTCGCGTCATAGATTAATTTATACTTAGAAATTGAATTCAGTTCGCAGATATACCTATTGAATTACCTACGCAAAGCGAAGTCCGAAAACGATGACGCTAGAAGAAAAGAAATTTTTGATCGCTGTACGAGATGCAAATTTAGCTGAGGTCAAACAGTAAGTTTGGGACCTGTATATTTACAAAACGATATACTTACTTATCTGTAATTTATAATAATTCATAGAAGAAAGAATTGGACACATACATGTACATCCAAATTTGAGCTCATCTTCACAAAGTTTTCATTTCATACTATGTACCTACTCGAAGGTAAAATTGTGTTTTACATGTCTGTGGCGTGAGGTTTTGTGATGAATTTTACTGTAGGGTGTTGGTGTTATTGAAGAGTGAGAGGGATTTTTTAGCCCACAGTGGTAGTGTTGAATTAATGGAGGAAAAATATTTCAGTACAAATTATAAGAATGGTGGACGGAAGTACAAACATGTAGCAGAAACAGGAAAAAAAAAAAAAAAAAAAAAAAAAAAAAAAAAAAAAGACGATAGAATAACAATTATTTTGAGCACAAAAGAATTTCATTACACAGAACAATAAAATAGGCTTCAAGATGAATGTTTATTTAGCACAATTTTTAAAAAAACTCAAAATTGTTTTGCCAAAAAAAAGAGAAGAAAAAAAAAAAAAAAAGAATGAAAGAAAAGAAAAGCAATGAGAGAACAAAGGGGAATACAAAAAAAAAAAAAATAATGTCTGAGCAGGGTTTTTTTCGCCTTCGATGACTTTTGGTTTTCCATTTCTTTTTCATATTGTTTGACTCAATGGAATTGACTTGGGCTCTCAGAAGAAAACAATGTCCCGCCGCTGAACCAAATTGGAGTCCCGCATATGCCGAGGGCTAGCAAGATAGACAAAGGGGCTAGGGGGAAAAAAAAGAGGAAAAAGTCAAGACACCATAAGTGATACTTACATATATATGTTACGTACCGAGCCCGAAATTGTACAGATCGGGAATGGTACAGGCATTTTTGTACCATTCGCGAAATGAACAACCCAATTTGTACACACTCCGAAATATCGGGCTCGGTACAAGAAATACTGTACCATTCGCGATGTGTATAAGAGTTTTGTACCAAGCTGAAAAAAAGAATGGACTTTGTACAGAATTTGTGTACCGAGCCCGGAATGAAGATTTACAGGTTATTATTGTTTGTCTCTGTCGTGTTCACTGGTACACGAATCTTCTTCAATTTGTCTGTGATCTCCATCAGTAACCCCAATGATGTGTCCATGATATTCTTGTATGACGTCGGTGATTTGTCCATGATTTGCCGGGCTATTGGTCTCATTTGCAGGTAGAAGAGTGACAGACTCCTGCGCTTCATTTGAATCCTCTTCCGAGCGCAAAGACGCAATAATTTCAGGGGCAGAGTTGCGTTATAGAGTACTATTTTTGCTTTTCTACCAAAGAGTGCCTCAAAAATCGATTGCTTGATTCCAGATTGGTAACTATTATTTTCTTGAAACTGAAGGAAATGCAAACCCTCAGACCACAAATTCGATTTATTATCCAGCCTACGCAAGAAAGTACTCGCCCATCCGACGCGACGTAACTTTGTATCAGAGAATAACATTATATTGTGCTCAAGTATGCAAAAAATAAAAGCTAATTTGTCACTATACTAATACAGTATTTCGGACTTGGTACAAACATTCCGTACCATGTTGTTTTTTTTCATCAATTCTGTACACCAATCGCGAATAGTACAGTATTTCTTGTACCGAGCCCGATATTTCGGAGTGTGTACAAATTGGGTTGTTCATTTCGCGAATGGTACAAAAATGCCTGTACCATTCCCGATCTGTACAATTCCGGGCTCGGTACGTAACATATATAATGTATAAGACTCAGAAGTTTATTATTCAACCTCGTTCTGACACCGCTTTGCAGCATATCGTGCCCCAAACGTGCTTTTTAGACACTTGTAAAACAAAGACGCTAAATTGAGAACACCGGCGCGGGTGCTATGACGCTCGGCCCCTCTTATGTTTCTTGCAACACAAAATTCTATCTACGAGTGTAGTGCAACACCACCTTCACAAAATGTTCGTGAGAAAGCGTGCGTTATTATGAGTTTATTTTGGAGCCCTCTGAAGCTTCTAGGCAGACTTGCGAAGCTCGGATAGAATATGCCCTCCTCTCATTTTTCCCTCCCTGCCTGTGCAAATCACGCAACTTTTGTAGCAATCTTTCCTTTTACCCGGTGTTGCTTGCACGCAGTACCTTGCATTTGGACTCGGTTCACAGGTTTGGGGAATATACATATCTCTCCTCTCTTCCCGGTGACGCTATGCTTGTTTCTCCAATTGTGGTCTTTTAGTTGCAGCCCATACGCTCTAATTCACTGACAGTGCTTTTTAGGCAATGCAATACAGAACATCCTACAACGCTTTTCAACGTTTCACTCGGCAATACTGCTCGTCGCTCCTAGTCCTCGCAACGTGGTAATATGAGAGCCTTTTCCCATGTTCTCGCACTTCTTTTTTCGCTGATTTCTCTGCAAATAAATTGTTCAATCGCGTAAATATTAATATTTTTAAAATCATCTTTTTATGTTACGAATGAAAAGAATTGAGAGTACGTAGAGTCAGTCAACGTTTATTCGCAAGTCCGTCGGAATGAAAAGAGAGCAAGAGAGAGTGCCGTTCATGCCCTGTGCAGGGCCTTAATAATTATAACACGTGAATATTAGAAAAAAAATCACGCGTGATAATTAAGTGATGTAGCGTTAACGAAAATAAAAATCACTCAAACGACGTAAATTAAAATTTCATCTGATCAAAAAAACTAACGTCACAGACTTTCTACTATATCTTTTTTACCGAAAGTCCCGTAAATAATAAATCAGTTGAACGAACAAAAGTGGAATTAATACGATGTAATTTTCAATTTCTCACTCAATTCTTAACAACAATATCAAAGATCGCGTAAAGAATGTATCGATAAAGGCTACCTATATAATATTTTTTGTTTTCAACTGTCACTGTATCCTCGTTTATGAAAGGTGCGTTATCACGCTCCTTCTGATAATTATCAGTCTCTCAAAGGGTATACAGTATACTCTATAGCCCATTAAGAGGGGTAATCTGTGCCTTTAGTGGCAAATCTTATCGGAACCTATACACTGTCTGTTAGACCTTCCTGACCAACTTCTCCTCCAGAAGTTTCAGTCCCCTACCTCAACTCTTTCCCGTTTTGGAGCTATAACTGTGATTTTGATTTGGAATTTTCTACACGAACGTATGTTGCAAAAGAGATGTCTGTAATTTATGGTGTCTCTACATGATCATCGAGACGACCTACCAGAATTTTTCAGAATTTTTCCGCCATATTAAGTCCTGTTCTCGGCATAATTAAAAATTCAAACGCGTTGGATTCCTTATGAAGGTATTTTGATGGTGATTCGAAATCCCTGCGAAAAGACGCTCTACACATTGTTAAAAATTAAAAAAAAAAAAAAAAAGAAAAAAAAAAAAAAAAGGAAGATTCAAGGAAATCGAAGTGGGGGAAGATAGATAAATGATGAAATAAACGAATGCAAAGTCGATGCTAGCCCCGGCAGCGGCAGTCTGGTAAGCGCGTCGCACCGCGCCGCCCCTAAGTAACGTGTCTACCATCGCAACGCTGTTGTACGAGTACAAATGACTCATAACCATCTAGCATGTGATATTTTAGTTGATCCACGGCTATCCATCTTTCATTTAAGGCCAAAGAGTTTCCTAAGAAAATCTGCAATTGAGCCAAGTTTTTCCTCACACACCTGATATTTGTAGTGGATATTTTCAAGTTGCAAGCTTCCATATAAACCGTTTCTACCCTGTACTAAAATATTAGGTAATACATATAATCATTCTCCTCTCCTTTATCTAGTACCGCTTTACAGTATTGTATTTCCCGCTGCTGCTTCATTTCGATCAACGGACAATTCATCCCTGCGTCAAATTCATCTCGAGGACAATTCATCTCAAAGAATTTAATTTCTTTTTGTTAGTATATCTAAAATCGAAGTTCAAAATTGGTATGACGTGGTTCAGGTTAGGTTAGGTCCCAGTTGACCTGTTGAATCATTGGTATTTTCGCTCCTTTCAATCAATGCTGTCTTCTCCTTTGTCACAGCAGTCCGGATGGAGTCAGGGACATGGTTGAGCGATGTTGACTTCAATACATTCTCCTGATGGCGAGATGAATTTTACCGAGACGAATCTCACAGAGATGAATTTAACCGAGATGAATTTAACCGAGATGAATTTGACTGAGATGAATTGTCCGAAAATCCTTAATTTCTATCCGAAATAATATGTATTCAAATTGAACTTTCAAGTAAACCCAATAGGGGAAACTATAATCGTACGACAGAAAAGATGGAGAGCACGACTATAATTTACTGGAAGTACGACAGAAAACCTACGACAAAAAAGCACGTCTGGACGACGAATACTTTTTTTCTCCGGCTCGTCTACCGGTGGGTCAGTTCTTGACAACTGTAGAGAACATTGTAAAGAAATGTTCGACAGCGAGAGATCCAGCTTCCATTAATGGCGTACCATTTCGAGACGTGCTTTCGATTTCATTATATCAATGGACAGAAGCGTATCAGTGGGCAATGGCGAACACGAAAATTTTGAAAGGAAGACGAGAGGACGAATTTTATACCTGCTCCAGTCGACATCACAGGAGCCAATTTCTCCCGCTCTAGTTACCGAATACGAGAAAAAGGAAGGAGGTTGGAAATCTTTTGCCGACTTTGTTCGTTTGAACTACTGTGTGTGGAGAATTTATCTTCATGGAGGATGCACGTGCCCTACTCACCATAAGCGCATTAGCTGCAAACAACTCCTCGGGATGAAAATCCGGTTAAAAATGGTTAAATGGTAGACGTACCTGTAGAGGCTAAATTGATTCCTTTAGGACAAAGGCGTAAACGAGGGCGGCCGTTCGCGTCGAAAGCCCGTCAGGCTCTAGTCTAATCATTCAGTGAATACATATTGGCAAACTTTTGTTTTACTTGTCAGTTTTCAAGTATGGCCGTTCTCCGCTAAACAATTCTGTCGTGTTCTGTATGCCGTTTATTATTATTTTAAGCTGCGCATTATGAATAACAGTCTATGAGGTCGCACATGTATTACAATTTCCTGTCGTAAATTCATATGTCTTTTGTCGTTCATTGATCAGTCTAGTCGAAGATACTATTATGTGGTCGCGTGACCTATTTTTCCTGTCGTTCTCACCTACTAAAATAAAAATGTCACTATATTACTTACGGACCGAGATACTCCTCTTGTTGCGAGCTGTGAACACATTGTAACATAGGTATTCAACAAATTGCTATGGAGTAGAGCGTCAATAAAATCAAATTATTTAAGTATTCTTAGAACGAGTATGAATAAGAAAAAATCATTACAGAAATAATTAACAACCAATGTTACTACTTGTATTTTATAACACTGCGCATTATCTTGTATACCTAATCAATTCCACCAAAAACTCCTTGATTCGCGGCATCAGCTGTTACATTCACTGACTAACAACAAACTTCCCCGGTGTTGGCAGATTGCGGCCCGCGGTGATATGCACTTGGCGGCACGTGTGTCCAATTGAGACATGCTTTCTGCGGCCGAAAATGATGGTAAGTGACAAAAATAGAATTAAATTTACTTCACTTCTGGCATCCACGTCATTCTTTTCTCAGGTATTTCTTCGTGTTTGTAACCTTATCGCATGTTTGATTGATTTCATCTTTTCGTGTTTGACCTAGCACTCCAAACGAAGGGACTCAATCACCCTGTATTGGAATTCACTAACTACGTGTACCAGAATTATGTGCAACCTGGTGCCCTCTCTTCCCTTCCCCCCCCTCCCTCATATAAATGGGCAAGATATTTTTCTAGCATAGTCAGAACAACGAATGCGAATGCGTGCGAGTCTTTCAGTAATAAACCGAATATGGACTGTTCCCCCACTCTCATCCAAATACATATTTACTCACTCATTGATGCCCTTCTGGGAATACAAGAGAGAACTTATTCGGAAACGTTATCCGTCCATATCACAAAAATTTCGAAGAAGAGCACGCTGAAACAGCAGTATACATTAGTGAGGCAACGAACGATTTCGAAGAGAGACATACTGATAGATATTTGCATTTGCTAAGAACATGTTTCGAAAGTTCTTAGTTGAGAAAAAATTTTCATAAACTACAATGTTTGATTTCTAAATGAAATTGGCTGCAATCTGGTTGGTTTTTGTTTTTTCAGTTGGCCGAAATATGGTCATATTTAGGCCGCAAAGTGGACGTTTTTTGTACTTTGGGCCGCAATCTGAATTCAGCCAACTTTCCCTACATAGAATCTTTTCCCACTCCTAGTCGTTTTCCAACCATGATCGACGCTGTGGATCGATTGTGGATAAGATTCATTCACCCACGCCACAAATTCCCACTCACCCTATCCCCGTCTTACGCGCCTATCACGCAGCATACAATACCGAAATTTTTTTTTATCGATCAACTCTCTTTGTGAGTTCCGTAATATTGCTGTAATATTACCTCTAACAAATCCGAAGCCTTCTTCATTAAAAACCAAAATTCCTTAGATTTCACGGGCTTTGCTTCAGTTAAAAGAAATCACACCTTCTTGCTTATTTTAATCTCCCCCCCCCCCTCCGTCAAATATACCTTATCAAAAATTTTACAACCAATATTCAACTATCCTCGTGAGCTTTTTCCAGTCACCCCGTATTGCAATAGAGCACCTCTTCTAATCGATGCAAAGGCCAAAGTCTTCATCAATAACCAAGATTCTGCTGCCTTTGGTTTCCGCCACCCGCGATTGACTCAAAACCATTTTACTGACTCGACTCTATCCTCTCCCGCCTTTACCTTCTATTGAAACACTTGAAGCTTGACAACCAATCAACTATTTTCTAACGTCCACGTTCAATTCAAAACTGGTCGAGTTTAATCGTAACATAAAAACGCATTTCTTCTCGCGCTATAAATAACGGGCTAGAGTGAATACGAGTTGGGGAAAACGATACCGAATGCTAACGAATAGCATAGATGTTAATCCTTACGCATTGCATCGATATCAAAGAAAAAGGTCTTGTGGCAATTATTATCACCGTCATCTTCAAAATAGGTATCCGTCTAATATTCGCATCTGATGCATTCATTAGGTAGCCGAATACTATTTAGCCGTATGTTATAAGAATGAAAGAATCGACGCCTGATATACAACCGCGATCATAAACCGTATCCGTGTGATCACACTATACCTAATTCATTATTACAATAGTAGGTATATGGATGGAAAACTACGCATTTCCATAGCACTTTGTTCGACATTATACTGTATAGGATAAGGAAAAGAGGACGGCCAATGTGCGCCTAGCTTTCGAGCTTCATTACAGCTCAACTTATGAACTTTTTAGTTCCTTTTTTTAGAAAAGGTTGCTCTCCGAAAAAATACAAATGCATCCTGAAAGTTACATTTAATTCTGTTGGTTAGAAGTCGAGAACGTGGCGGCTATCAAATTGGTTTTGTGAAACGTGTATAATAGGATAAAAACAGAATGTGTCTTGGGTAAATAAATAATCTGAATACACGAAACTTATGTTTGGAAGCTGACAAACAAAAATTAAAAAAAAAAGTCTATTCATCAGTCTCATAAATCTAATTGAAATTTGGGATCGTAAGAGTCCTCAACAGGTCGTACATGAATAATAAGGAAATTTTAATTGATAGGAAACATTATTTGAAAAGAAGGGGTGTACGTGGCCAAAATTTTCGCTCCAGTTTTTCAATTACCAACACCCATTTCCCCCCCCCCCCTCTCGCGATATAATATTACCAAGTGATGTGCCTTTTGGAAACATCTATATTACTGAAAAAATGGGTTGTTTGCTTATCATCTTATCAATTGATTGGCTTTACGCTACTGTTTTTTTTTTTTTTTTACCGATTCGAGGGTGTCAGTGTGGTTCAGTATAGTTTTAAAAATTTTCTTTATTAATCGTGATTATAGGCTGTGTTAGTAGGTATTGTATCACTATACATGAGGCTAAAATAAAATCAATTGTATGGCAAATCTATAGATATTATTAATTTTCATAGATTCCCCTTCCGCCTCGCATACCAGATTGCCCCCTCAAGTTGAGTACCCACGTATCATGGCCAATAATAGCTAATAAATCATTGTAATAGTAATAAACGCGAGGTACTAAATATTCGGTTATTAGATCGGTACAAAATTTTTGTTGTCATATCAGGACATAGAATTTTTGTCATCTCAGTGAGTTTTTTTTTTTTTTTTCGTTTACAATTTGCAATAAATGGTGATTTCTTCTCAATTTATTACTTACCTTCATTTAAATATTGCCGTAACTCATCGAATAAGATTCCAACGAATCAATTTTTGTTTTGTTTTATTTAACTCTCAAGCAATTTTGTAGTTTGGCCTATTATCGGGTCACCCCAGTTTCACCGACAAAACTTTCACCGACGGTAATTTCACCAAATTTTTTAAAATTTTTTCACCGATAGGTAAGTTTGCCGAAGTGAACTTTCACCGAGGACATGTTTCACCAAATAATTTTTTCACCGAAAAAAAAATTATGAAACAACTTTTTTTTTGTTGATAAATGTGGAAGGCGAAAATGGAACCATAGAATTTTCGACAGCAGAACATTCAACAAATTTTAGTTCCAGCGGTAATTACGGACATTGCGTGGCGCAGATCCAGCACCAAACCCTGAAATTGTAGTCAGTGATTTTGAAAAAGCTGCTATCAAAGCTTTTGAAAAGATATTCCCTGGCTGTACTATGCACAAATGCTTTTTCCATTTTTATCAGGCTGTTTTCCGCCACATCCCGTCTGAAAGGCTTTGGCATAGGTAGGAGCATGATGCCGATTTCGCTTTGCGTATAAGACATCTATCTGTGCGCGCGTGCATTTGTCCCACCAAATGCAGTAGCGGATGTTTTTGATTCATTGGTTGCTCAGGGTATCATACTGGAAGAAGCGAGTGGAGTGCTAAACTATAATTCGAAGACACGTGGGTCGGAAAAAGGACGAGGGAAGGTCATCGAAAGCCAAAGTATCCCTTTGATTTTTATACCGAGTACAAATTACAAATTTAGAATTTTTTTTGGAGAATTTTTCTTGAAACTTTTTTTTTTATGAAAAAATTATTCGGTGAAACATGAATTGCCCTCGGTGAAAGTTCACTTTGGTGAACTTACCTATCGGTGAAAAAAATTTTAAAAATTCGGTGAAATTACCGTCGGTGAAAGTGTTGTTGGTGAAATTACCTAATCCCTACTATCCAAGTAGGTTTTTTTTTTTTTTTAGATAGCGTGAAGTTGTTGAAATTCACGCGTTCGAAAAATTCATTTTTTTTCCCTCATAATTGAAGCGTGCGTAGTTGATCTGGGAAATTTGCATTCATTTTACCCAAAGAGACTTGCCGGAAGTGCTCAAAATTGAGAATTTTTTTTTGTCCGGGGAAACTTGTCTTGTATTTACAGCAAATTATTTTTTCCGGAGAGATTTTCCTATTTATCCCCAGCCTAAAGATGTATAGATACATGTTTTTTAACCCACAACTTGGGGTAACAACAAGCTACTTCCAGGGCAAAGATGAAAAATAACGCAAAATTCATAGGGAAAGATGGTGCAAAAAGGTGGGAGACAAAAGTCACATTGTCATTCTTCAAATTAGGAAGCTTCTTCTGTTAGATTCCTACTCTTCGATGAAACAAACATACAATCATAGTAGATTTTCAACATAATATTATTGAAATATTATTATTTTGATGTAATGAAGCTTCATTATTTTTGAGAAGTACAAACAACAAAATTGTGTTCCGGAGTATACAGGTAAATCAGTATTACCTGATGAATTTCAAGTTTTCAACAGAAAAACTGTTTTAAAAAAAAAGGAGGGCTCTCGAGGGAAAAAAGGGACCGAGCGTGGAACTTGAAATTTTTTTTGAATGAAGTATGATATAGGAAGAGGAAGTTGAAAGAAATTTTAACCTTTGAGCTATATGGGGAGAGGGGGGAGGGAACGGAAAATTTCAAGCTGTATTTGATTGGAGGGAATTTTAAAAAGCTATATGATAGAAGAGGAACTTGGAAAATCACACTCTCTTAATAGAGTTGAACAAGGAACAGAGAGACATGTTCTATGGATCTACTTGGTTTTAAAAATGAGTCAAAAACTGAAATTTTCAAGAGTGAAACTGTCTGTACAGATTGGGCGTAGTAAAAAGTAAGCTTAAAACTTGATAAGAATTTGAACTTTAGACATATGATGTGAGAAATTCTGGAAAAATAGGGGAAGCGATTCTCCAGGGATGTGGTTTGAATGGAGATTGTAATGAAGCTTTTGGTCAGATTTCTATAATTCAACCAAAATAAGTTGAATAGAAGATTTTAAAAAACAATGGCTTTCTTGACAAAGTTGAACAAATAGCTAGGTAATTCACAGATTCTTTTTCATCGGACGGATTGGTTTCAATATTGAGAATTGAATTCAAAATTCGAGTCCCAAAAAATTCACTCATTAAAAGTTTTGGACTCAATAAAATTTCAAAAATTGAACTAAATATGATCGGAGGGACTTGAAGCCAAATGAAAGAAGGGCGTTGAAAAATTTCTATCATCAAAGGACTCAGATTTGAAAACGTTTTAAATATTGGAGATCCAGCTGTATGTATGACAAAAGACAAAATTGGAAAAAATTGAACCATAAAATGAACGATGAAAAGAAGAAAAATTGAAAATTTTGTACATGAAGCCATACTATTATGACGAGAGGGCAACTGTGGAAAATTCAAACTTTCAAGCTATACATAATATAGGCCTACAGTGAGAGAGGGAAGTTTCAACTTTCAAAATAATATGACAGGAGGAGAACTTGGAAAACCTCAGCCATCATTCTGGGTAAATGGCGAGAGTCCTTACCCTCATAGAACAAGTTCCTCATTGAACCCTAATTTAAATTAGGTAGTTGATAACATAAACTGGGAGGATCTAACATCATCAAGATTCAATGGAATGATCCCTATAGAATAGCAAATTACAGAAATCAGGACTCAATGTCAAGAATAACTGTTCGTTGGAGATAAGTGAACCCCAAAGAATATATGGAGGGCCTTGAGAAAGTTTGTTTCAACTGAGCTACGTGGAGGAAGAAATTTTGAAAACTAGGACACAATCAAGTCGAGAACAGAGAAAGGAGTTGGTTTATTTGCATGTAAAAAAGAGACGTCATAAAACTAATTGTGGCTGTAGGTTGAAGAGAGGGTTGCAATTGGGGGAAATAAATCGACTAATCTAAGAATCAAAACGTTTTTCTTCCATTAAATTGCAGATCAGAGAAGGGCAGAGCACAGAATTAATTATCACCATATAAATAGGTACTAAGAGGAGATGAGTTAGAGGATTGGACAGAGAGGAAGAAAGGGAGAAATGAGGGAGCATGATACGGACAAAGAGAATAACTGAAGAGAACAACTTGAAAGACTTGAAAAATGACAAAGAAAATTGTTGTATGGAAGAACAAGAGAGAAAGAGTGTAAAATTGAAGAAAATTGAGAAATAAGAAAAGCTTGAAAAAAAAAATCAATCAGATTGTATGATGAGATGAAGAGACATGAATCCAAATAAACCCCAGAATTACTCTCTTTGTCTCATGTACCTTACTCAAATTTAGCTGTGAAAACTTTGTGTTTGCATTAAAATTTTGAAAATAAAACCGAAGGAAAGTTATCTCTGGAATTTCTATTTCCTTTTCCTTCAATATCCAGAGCAAAATTATCTGGATAATTCACTGAGGTTATTGACAATTATTTTTATTTATGTTCTTTCCATAAAAATTTTATTTACAATTAATGATTCTTTGAAAATTTTTTACTTCTTCTGTCTTCTAATAAAAAAAAAAAAAAAAAAAAATACGTTCATATTTTGAAAAAGGTGAACCAACTAAAATGAAAAATATCCAAAAACGGCAAAATAGAAAAGGAGAGCATTGAAATCAAAAAGAAGATAAAAATAATAAATTGCTGTAAAAAAAATTTATATGAATGTACCTAATTATTAAAAAAAAAAATTACCTACGTATGTTTTTTCATAATTGAATCAAATCAAACAATGTAGAGTTGTAGACCAATAATTGTCTTTATTGGTACTCCTTAGTAAATTTCATTTTTCAAAATTGAAATTTTTGCCATAAATGAAGTACTTACTCTGAGAATTTTTCAATCATGACTTTTCAAACATATTTTTCCTTAGTAATTTTGAAACTAAAAATCTTACAAGGCGCGCCGTCTTGCTAGTTATACATAAATTGTTAAACCGTAGGAGTCTGTTCCGACTCCTTTTAATTTGGCTTGGAACGTACATAGCAAAAATATCTTTTAGTGGCCAAATGTTTGGAAAAATTGGAAAAGAAGTAGCGAAAGAGTTTGGCGTCGGGTTAATAATTCACGGCCATGCATTTTACTTATTTGTTAATCAGCCGAATATTGTCGCAGTAATGAAATCTTGACTAGAACCAAAATTTTTTATGACGTGTTTCCTTTTTTTTTTTTTATTTCTTCAACCTTGCAGAATCATACACAATGCATACAGGTATCCAACTCTTGACATCGATTGCGTTGACACACTTGGCCGTGGGGCTTTACATTTGGCCATTAAGGGTAATAATTTATTGATGGTTGAAATGCTCATGGTAATGGGTGTTGAGCCAAAAGACGCTCTCCTGCACGCTATAAATGAAGAATTTGTCGAGGCTGTAGAACTATTGCTTGAGTATGAAAAACTTGCCCATATAAAGGGTCAAAAATACGTAAGTATGTTTTTGTAACGTGGATCTGTTGTTGGCAAAATACCTTAATTGTACTGTATTTCATGTCATGCCTCTTCCAAGCCGAACATATTGTAGTACCTATCTAACGTTAGAACAGTATAGCCACACTTTGAAGCAAAAAAAAAAAAAAGAAAAAGAAAAAAAATTTGGGGGCAAGTCTATTGACATTTACGCTGCGCAATCTTCATTCTTTCGTTTTGTGCTACGTAGCCGCACGTGTTTTGTGTTGTGAATAACCGGTTTCACGTTCGTTCCTCAAAATATGATCGAGACTTACGAAACTCTTTGTGATCTATTCACAAATGTGCAAACTTTGACTTATTCTTGTGGTACCGCGTAAATTATCCACTGTGATAAAAATTATTCTCCTCACAAACAGGTAGACACGATTCGCCACGGACTACATCTCCTGTGCATGATGATGGAGTGCGTCTTCCCGTAGTGTAGAAGCCCTAGCCGGTTGCCCGCTCCATTTTCCGTTGACCGTTCTCCTATACTCTCAGTTCCACGCGAAACAGTAGCGTTGATCGAGTCTCCACCAGCTCGCCCGAACGGGAGAAGGTTCTTGACAGCGATATCATCAACCTATTAGGTAAGAGGTTATCTGATAGTCGTACCAAAGCTCCATCTCTACACACTGAGGTGACATCTCGATGGCAGGAAATTACGCTTCTTGGGCTAGATGCGGAAGACAGAAAACAACTGTTGGACGAACTTCCTCGGCCGGAGCATTGTGATTTTTTATGAGCCAGCCTCCGCCCTCCGCCCATTTTGAATGAAGAACTTATTCCGTTGATGTTTGAGTCTGCTCAGTTTAGAGACAAAAGGATTGTCGAAAAACAAAAAAGGTTAGCGGCCTGTTTGGCTAGTGTAGGAAAAACTTTGTCTACGCTCTTAGCTGATACATTCCATGATGCATCGGTGGTTCGTCAAAGCCTTGGCTCATCGCTAGTCAGCTCTAACATGAAAGATACCCTGTCGAAAACTTGAATAGGAGAATCTCTCTTTGGTTCCGAATTAAGCGAAACTATAAAACGTGCGAAAGTAATTACGCAGTCAGCTGCTGAGCTAGTACAAACCTAAGAACTGCAAGTGTGACAGGTACTTCGCCTGGAAATGCGACCCTGATGCAGAAGTAGTGGATGCTTTTACTTTCCCTTGGACGTTTGAAAAGTTTCACGCTTCCCCTCCTTTTTCACTGGTCTTAAGAACCTTACAAAAAATTCTACGTGAGAAAGCGACGGGAACCAAACTGGCCTGGCCAACCCTGGTTTCCACTCTTTCAAGAACTTCTTGCGTCGGAGCCAGTTCTCTTACCACCCTAAAATAATTTACTTATGTCTGCCGACAGGAATCCTCACCCGCTCGCAGATCAGCTTTCCCAAGTGGGCGGAATTGTGTCAGGCAGGCACTATTAAGACAAAAAATTTCGCCCCCAGTCGTCAAAATTCTACTGGCCTTGATTCGAAAATCAACAATGACAACTTATTCATCAACACTGGAAAAATGGTGGAACTATTGTGAAAAGAATTCCATAGATCAATGCACCATCCATCAGCCGAATTTTAGACTTTCTGCAAATGGAATTTTCTGCAGGCCTAACCAGTTCCGCCTGTCAAGACAATCCTACAATAAATAGATTTTTTAAAGGCATCGCAAATCTACGACCGGCACAACCCAAATACATATATAATAACACATGGGATCTCCAGTGTGTCCTTAACCATCTCCGTACCCAACCGCCGACGGGCTCAATGTCAAGAGCTGCAGTGTCAAAAAAACTCATCACATTATTGGCGTTGGTCACGGGTCAACGACTCCTGACACTCCGATTAATTAAAGTCGATAACATCCAAAAGTCGTCAAAGGAAATATCAATAAGTATTTATCGAAGACCAAATAAAAAACGCGTCGGGAAGAGGAAGACTACAACCTCTGCTCATACTGCCTTTCTTTCGAGACCAACAATTTTGTGCTGCCTTCATCACCCAACTGGTACGAAACTCTATTAAAGACCTATTTATCACAAATAACACACCAGCCCACCCGACATCAACCCAGACACTGAGCAGATGGGTAAAAGATATCTTAAAACTAAGCGGAGTGGATAGGCAATTCAAGTCCCACAGCTCGCGGCATGCGTCTACTTCGGCTGCCAAAAGAGGAGGAGCATTGGCGGACAAAATTATGAAAGCGGCAGAATGGACCCCCTCTTCGCAAACGTTTGCCAGGTTCTATAATCGTCCGTGATCATCTCAAATACATCGAACTTTGCACTAGCGGAAATAAACGGTGGATATACCCTTAACCGTTATTAAACCGGACCCCTTAGAAGACCCTTCAGGTCAGTGACCATCTTAAGAGAAAATATTATTATATTAAATTTTGCACTGGCGGTCTGGAATTGTTAAGTTTGGTCCTTGGGACCCCTCAGAAGAAATGTAAAAATATTTCACTATACTAAATCAGTAGACCATCTTGTTTGTTTTGTCAGAAGAAAATATACATACATAATTAAAAATTGATTATGTATTGCACGGAGGAGGTTTCGCCCTCTTTTCTTTTTCTTTCCTTCTCAGCCCTTACAATACTGATGTCGATTGCAAGGACTACGGTGCTTCGTACTGCGTTCTCAAATTCCGTGTGACATGATCGAATGATGCCACAATTCTCAAGTAGAGAATTAGTCTAGATTAGAGAACTCATCGCTGATATGTAATTTATAATCACGTACTGTACCTAAATAAGAAAACGATGTTATATAAAGTGTGAACGAAGTGTACAGTGGGCCTTCGTTCGTGTAATCGTAAATATTTCCAATATACTGCACTGTTGTGTCGTAATTAAGTTCACTCCAGCTCTCTCCTCTCGTATTCGATCGTAACGCCAATGAGGTCTAGCCACTCTAGCCAGAGCGTCCTGACGTTACATTTCGGATATTGCTGTGGACGCTTTCAACATCTACAACATATTCTGCTTGAAGGAGGCATGAAATACGCTTATATAATTGAACGAACTTTTCTGGTGAAGTTCGATTGAAATTGTATGAAGCAGAACAGTCTCACCGCTCTTCTATTTACCCGGAGTATCCCCCTCCCAAAATTTTTCCCTCACAGCAATAGCTTACTTACTTTAAATGAAGGAGATTGCGCATCGTAAATGTTAATGGACTTGTCTACCAAAAACAATTTTTTTTCTTTCTTTAACGTGTGGCTATACTGCACTAACGTTAGATACTACAATATGTTCTGCTTGGAGGAGGCCTTTATACAATTTCAATCGAACTTCACCAGAAAAGTTTGTTTGATTGTACAATTAGTAGACACAGAAGTTACAAGTGCATTCCCCTTTCTTCATCTCTCTCTTCTTTACTGTTCAGAGTTGGGAACAAGTTGATTGGAATATGACCGTTTTTACACCAGATATCACGCCCTTAATTTTGGCTTCACATAAGAACAATTTTGAAATCATTCGCACACTTTTAGAATGTGGAGCTACTCTACCAAGACCGCATCACATTGGGTAAGTTTTTGTGTACTTAGTTGGATTTGAATGCGCATGTACATACTCAATAGCTATTATTTTTTCTGTACATAAGTTATACCGGTAGAATACGTACCTACACACATTCGAACAGCCTTTAATGCACATGAACAGGCAAAAGTGTTTTTAGCTGAACTCGAAGCCGTCAGTTGTTTTTCAGGATGAATTTGAAGAAAAAAAAAAAAAAAAAAAAAAAAAAAAACTGAAAATTGACTAAATAGAAGCAAGTAATAAAGCGCTTCGGTGATGAAATTAATTCTCTGCTCAATGTCTATTTAAAAGGTTGATTTTTTCGTGGTTAATAACAACAATTAAAGAGAAATTGTCAGCGAAAAATTTCTCTTCAACTGCTCAATGTCGACATTTTATTTGTAACTTCCTGGGCATGCCACATAATTATCGAACAGATTAAATATGAGAAATGAAGGTCTATTTTCGCTTTTTATGTATCAACTTTTTCCACTTGAAAATTCAACCTATAACCTTCGCACGTTTTCTGAAGTGGGAACAATCGCTGCGAAAATTCAATGTGCCCAAAGAAAATTTTGACGCATCAACTTTTTCACGAGAAAAATTTACTTTAAAACTAGCTTCCGAGGCCATAAGTACAATTTTTTTTTTATAAGTTATATTTTAACGCTTTTAACGCATGAGGAGAAGAACCAATTTACTCGTAAAAATTAAATTGACACGTCACAAAATGAAAAATGTACTTAGTATCGGAAATTGTGAGGAGCACCTCAAAGGTAATTGATGGTGCTATCTTCATCAAAATCGTCGTTACCTACTTTTGTTTGTAGTCTCGCATCAGCAGCATCTTCATACTTCTTAGGTCGTTTTGCTCCCAGCTCCTTCTCAGTGAGTACCTGCTCTCGTTGTAACGTCTGTAGCAGCTTATAAATAATATTGGCGTGGTGGTACGCATCAATAGTACTTTGAAAACCTGTGTACCGCAACCTTCTACCGCGTTCGTTGTCTTTGGTACATTGTCCAGTACAGTATTATAATACTGTCCACGGCAGATCCTTCTGCGCTGTTGCTTACAAATTTGCGGGTTTAACGGCTTTATTCATCGACTGACCAGTATTCCGTTGGGTCAGCTCGCCTTCCAGAGGAAGCTATTGACTATAAAGCTTTTGGCCAGAGTGAATGAGGTCAACTTGAATATTAACCTGATGGTGCGGAGGAAATTGACTCGTACTCGTAAATGCCTAGACTCTACTACCTCCCTTCCCCGTAATCCGACCTTAGATAACAGGAAGCGTTGGATAAGGCTCCTGTCTTTGGGGGAGTACTCATCTCAATTGGGTCGTGTCCTCCGCCCCTCTTGGTTTCGGCTTGTATATTAGGTATACAGTATAATCTTAATACTCGTACTGTAAAAAGTCTTTTTGTTAGGCTAATGGACCCTATCCCAGTGGCTGAAAGAAGCGGCGTTTATAGGGTGGAGTGTAACGACTGTAGTAGGTATACATATAGTGGAGTCTACATAGGCGAGACTCGCCGCCAGCTTAAAATTAGAATAGAGGAGCATAAGATAGCGTGGGATAAGAAGAATTTGGGGGAATCGGCGTTTGTGGGCCATCTTATTACCAGCGGCCATAGGTATAAAGAGGGGTCTGAATTCCTCCTCCTTAGAGAAAGCTTGTACCTCAAACGGAAAGCGCTTGAACAAATCGAAATTATCAGTCACTTGCGAATAATGGTGGCCTAAATGTGCTTAACAGGTACATACCTGATGAGGGGTTGATTGAACTACTTTATGAGTATGATTCATAATTATTGTGATGACTCGCTAGTTCAGTCATCATTTCCTCGGTTGTTCTTGTTTCCAGCCGAAGGTGGTTTCAGTTACTTTCATGTCATCGTTGACAATGGTTTTTTAATAGAAAGCGCTCCGGTGTAGTTTGTTTTTTTCTGTGGCTCTATTTAAATTATCCCGTTCGTTTCACGTTCGTTTTTCTCGATGGAGTGTGTCGTCGTCCTGCGACCTTGGCCATAAGTTAGCGAATCGGATCAACTCTACCAATATTGTATCCTTTTATCAGTGTATGAATTGCTCTCGACCGAAAAAATATGAATGATCAAAATCAACTTGCCAAAACTTTCTTTTGGTTACTTGGACTCGCTTGTTTAGTTAATTTGACTGTAAAATCTAGTCAAACTGCCTAAGAAGTGAGAGCAGTCAAAACTGATCTAATAAAACGAGGTCAAAGTGATTAAAAAAATTGTATCGGTTGGTTTTGACTATTTTTTTAGTCAATGCGACTACTAAGTACTACTTTTTCTCCTCGTGTGCTTTTTTGTCATAAGATTAGTTTATTTGTCTTCAGAAAAATTTCAAGTACACCCTACATAGGTACAGAATATCTTTCACTATTTTACCCTAAATTAGCACGTCTGCCATATCTTATGGTTCACAGGTGTGGATGTTTGCACTGCACTGAAGAATCAGCTTCTGATTCTCTAAGACATTCAATGTCACGAGTGAACAAATATCGTGCCTTAGCAAGTCCATCTCTTGTATGTTTATCAAGCAACGATCCTATCATGACCGCGTTCAAACTATCTTGGGAACTTGGAAGTCTGGCCAAAAAAGAAAAAGAATACCAGAACGAGTATAATGTAAGTGAATTTATTTTCTAATGGGCTAAATTCATGAGCGTATATGACAAAGAAAGCTTCGGCATGCAAGAAACGAGTCCAAGAAATTTGGATCAACAATCTTTTTTTGGATAAAACACACAAATTGATGCGCGCAATTCGATTTCAAGGTGTCGAAAAACTGAAAATCATTGCTTGTTACGACCATGTTTCTCTCTTATCCGTGAGCTGTTGCTGTTTTTTTTTTTTTTTTTCACAAACCACTTGCAATCGCTATTTTTTTTTTCCTCCTCGATCCATCATCGCATCATGTTCAGCCTTTCAATTGTTGTTCTCCGACCTATCGATTTCGATTTTCAATGTACAATGTGCGCTTGCGATTCTTTTCCCGCACCGAGAAAAGTAGTTTTTGCGTTTGAATGTAAACGAGTTGGTATAGGCTAGTCATGTTTTCTTCTTCAATTTGCGTCGCGTCGTGATATCGTTATGTTAGGTGGTATCGATCGAGTAATGTTCGTAGATTTTTAATATAGCCAATTGTAAAACTACATAGTTGCTGCAGTCTGCTGACGTCAACTTATGAGATTTTACGTGTTAAAAAAAAAATCTCTAGCAAGGGTTTAGTATTACTCGAAAAAGTAGTAGTCATTAGGAGCTCTGTTCGATTATCCACAGAAGTTAACACTTTTGGACACCAAGTAACACTTTCAGTCAGGTTGGCCGTACAATTTGTTCTCGAGGCTACTCCAAAGTATGGTGTTGAATGTTTGATTTGATGCCAACAAGGTTACACTCAGGTTAACGCCGGCGTTAAAAATTTCAACCTTCCTCCAGAGTAGGATTGACACCGGAGTTTGCTTGTTGACCACGTTGTTTTTCTCGGACGGTTGAGGTTGAGAAAACGTACTTTGATTTGTTCATTGCATGAAGACCCAACACTTTTGTTTATACTCGGTGTAATAATGACGTAATTATCGTGTTACACTAAAATTACACCAAAAATACCTCGACCAAATAGGGTGCTATCAGAAAAAAAAAATTATCCTTTCTTAGTTATTTTTTGTACTGACTACAGAATACGCCGACAATCAAGGCACGAACAGCTCCTCCAGCCTGCTACAGGCTGCTTGTTTTCTTTCAGTTTGAGTATGATAATGTAGATTAATTATTCTTCTCATTTTAATCGACTCTGTTGGCAATAGGCCATCATATTTTTTTTTCACGAAATATTTAATTAGCAGTCTCTTTCTCGCAAAGAATTAATGTAATATGTTTAGGAACTCAGAAGACAATGTCAGCAACTTGCGGTTGATTTACTTCATCACATTCGAGATTCTAACGAACTAACTATTGTATTGAATCACAAACAAGACTATCAGAATAGGAATCATCGGGGAAGAAACTTACTCCAACTTCCTCTACTACACGAGGCTATAAAATATAAACAAAAGAAAGTAAGCACTCAAATTCAGATTGTTGGTAAGGATAAAGCTATACCATTTACACATTTATCCCTATTGCTAACAGTTTATCGCTCATCCACATGTACAACAACTTTTGTCAAAAATTTGGTACGATGGTTTGCCGGGATTCAGGAATAAATCAATCATTAATAAATGTTGCAAGATTTTCTGTATAGGAATTCTGTTTCCAGTATATTGCGCAGCCTACTTGCTTTTTCCTTCCTCCAATCTAGGTTGTACTCTGAAAAGGCCGGTAATGAAATTCCTGGTTCATGTTACATCGTATCTCTTATTTTTAGGTAAGTAAATATGTACCTATACCTAATGAACTTTTCATCATACTTAGTAAGTATGTACCCAGCAAATAAACAAGACCTTTTACAAGTAGAAAATTAATATCATGTTCCATGTCTGTTTCACTGAGACCCTTCCCCTCCCCCCCTCCCTTCACCGTTCAACTTCTTACAAGTATGCTCTTTATATTATTCGTATATCCACCTTCAGATCATTCCCTCGCAGTATAACCTCATCAAAGATCCACTGATGTCACGCTTCTAACTCAAAATGACGGCCATTTGGTGGGTGGGGATTTTTTGGATTATACAGAGCATGGACTAGCACAACGAGCAAATATTTACAAGATCCAAAGTGGCGTACTTTATCCTGCATAGGCAGGCTGACGTATGTTTTCATATCCTTACACTAGTCAAATATACACCGATGCTTTCAAACTAATAAGATTAATTTTCTGCATCAAATCATCATTCGCATTACCGGTATTTGATACCTATTTATAATAATTGAGTAAATTCCCGTTACTATTGCTGTAATGTGAAACATAAGTAGGCGCGCGTACTACCTATCGAGGGACCACGCACGCACAAACAGAGATGATTAATGCTGCAGGTAATTCAAAGCCTATTCCAAACTCTACCCAAGTAGGAGTCATCTTTCAGACCTTACAACTTTTTAAATTGACTACCTATTTTTCATTTTTTTTTTTTTTCAATCGTAGTCGTATTAATTATCCACTCATTAATTTGTTGCGCTGACTTCCATTGAAGCACTTTGAGTAACCTATCTGATTCAATTTATAATGAAGCTGTACTTTGTTTCTAAAAACCCAGTTTCATTCTTTTGAAATTCAGCAACAATTGCAAAACATTTTAAAAAGAGCTCAAATATAAATAAGGTGAATGGTGAAAGGAAACACATACAGCTCTCGATGAACCAGATAGACATTAATTTGATACAAAAAATGCGCATTATTGACGTTAAATTGACATGAAATAGATGTCAAAAAATGTCCGCTTTTGACGTTTTTTTGTCCAAGAATATAACCCACACCCTTTTTTCATTTTTGAAGTTCTCGAAACCTGATGGGTGCGGGTTATACAAGGGCGAGTTGTATACAAGGAGCTATTTTCCTTATTTTTCTGTAAGTGGGCAACTTCTTTATTGAACACATAAGTATTTCAGTCAGATAATTCATCTCATAAAAATGGACTATGAATTGACTTAAATGGTACTCTACACCCAGACACTGCGTTTAGAAGCCGTGTTATACATTTTATAGGAGAATATTACGGTAATTTATCAAGTTGTGACTGCACAAGTTGCTGTAAAAAGGAACGAGTTGCCCTTTTTTTACTGCAAAATATTTTGTAACGTACACAAAAAATTACCATTTGAATGTCAATTTTGGTGCGGCATAATCCGTGAAATTTCTATTTATTTCTATTTTTTTGGAGGTCTTCAAAACGTGCCCGCAGGTTTGTTGTAATTGTGCCGTTCTATTTTTATATCGAAGTGATTATTCGAAGGTACGTACCGACAAATAAAACGTTATTCGAAGGTACAGTACCGACGACGAATAAAATCGTACGCACATGAGAAGGGTATGAACGGGAGAAGAAAGCTTCATTCCTCGTCAAGTCATCGCTGATCCACTGTATGCAATATCTTATCATTTACAAAATTGAAAAAGTTTCCCCTTTCTGTTATTTGACTCTTACGAACAATTGCTGGAAGAATTTCATGTTTTTTGTAACTCTGATTATTATGAACCGCTAACATTTCAACGAGCAGTTTATGTGCTTTCTTACGTTTTTTTGTACTACTTGTACTTCACATTAAGTCATGTACATATAATTAGTATGACATACTTATATTTTTCCCATAATAAAACAACTTTTCCATTGAAGTACCTACCTACGTGTTTTGTCCAGTACCTTCGAATAACGTCATCCTTTTTATAATTAGATAAAAGAACGGCTTTGCCTGCACAAAATTGCAAAGAGTATAATTAACGTTTTGACAGGACCAGCAGTCCTCATCGGAATAAACTAACTGATTAGCGAAACACATGAGAGGAAATACAATGAAAATTACAAGAGATAAAGATGCGAGTAATCAAACGAAATAAACATGTGAATTTCGTCAACGCGGTTATTAATCATAAGAATACTGATAATCATTTTTTGAATTCTAATTGTAAAAAGAAAAAATTTTTTTCGCTGCCATTTGTAGGCCAGAGCAGTATGATCATAAAAAAGCATTTGGAAAATATGAAAGATGACATCTGCATAGCTTTCGAAAATCATAATACTTTTGGCAAATTATTTTTTTCAAAAACTAAAGACCATGTTCCTAAAATCCTTGCATCAGAACTGGTATACAGGATCCCTTGTGGTGATTGTTCCAGTTATTATGTAGGGGAGACTATGCAGTACCTACGTAAAAGAGTTTATCAGCATAAAAGTAATGAAAAGAGTCACAAAAAGGATTTAAATAGTAAAATTCAAGATGGTACTGCTCTGGCCCAACATGCTAGAGATAAGAAACATAGTTTCAACTTTAATTTTGATAATATCGATATTTTAGTTAGAGAGAGTAATAAGCGCAAGCGAAAATTGAGGGAGGCCATAGAAATAATGAAAAATATTAATAATAATGTAAATTTCAAATCCGACACTGATAAACTCGGTACTATGTACGGTACTATTATAGCCAATATTTAGGTTTCCACCAGTTTATTTCTGTTTATTTCGTTTGATTACTCGCATCTTTATCTCTTGTAATTTTCATTGTATTTCCTCTCACGTGTTTCGCTGATCAGTTAGTTTATTCCGATGAAGACTGCTGGTCCAGTCGAAACGTTAAATATACTCTTTGCAATTTTGTGCAGGCAAAGCCGTTCTTTTATCTAATTGTATGACCTCCTTGCACGAAAAAATCTTATGCTTTTTAATCCTTTTTATATTGCTGCTCTGCGTTTTTCCGTTTTTCTATGCGTTTTTCCGTTTTTCTATGCGTGGTACATTCTATTTACTTCTTGGAAAGGCCATATTTTGCCTGCAATTCAGAAATTTTAGCCGTGCCGATAAATCACACCCTATAAAAACTATAGTAGCCTAACTGTTGTAAAAGTTGGGGTCCAAATTCCAAGCAGAGTCAATTTCCTACAGGATTTCAAATTGAATCAGAACCGTCGTCATAAGATCATTCGTCATGCCGCCCAAAAGAGGAAAATAGGTAAGCGTAGATCTTTTTTACAGCCTTGCGCAGAGGATATAAATATTAGGGTGGCATTCATCGGCACGAGAAAGAAATGAGGTAATCACGAGAAAAAGATGGACTGTAGCAGAATTTCAAATTGGTGACCGAGAAAATAAATATTTCACGAGAAAAAAGAAGAGTGACCTCGAAATAAATTGAATTGCACGAGACATAATTTTATTAAACGATTTATCAAATGTCACACGATTTAAAAATACAAATTTGACGAGTTAAAAAAATATTCCCCACAACTACTCTTCACGAGAAATATAAACATATATAAGAAAAAAATAGAAAAAAGTAGTTTTATTCTTACTGTACAATTAAAGCTTTTTTGGCTTTGCTAGGCCGCCCTCTCTTCCGTTTTTGACCGAGCGGGAAATTTTTTGCCTCCAACGGTACGCTCACCTCCTTCTTCCTAATGCGCATTCCAAGTGCATGCTTGCATTGCCTCTTTTTTAGGAAAAGTGGACATGTGCACGTGACACCTCCACTGGTTACCTCGATTTTCCATATTTCCGTACGCCAGGAATTGTAGTCGTCGAATTCAGTCCATTTCATTGCACGACGGTTGAACTTTGTCAGCAGGCTTGTTGTGATTGGTTTATTCATCCTAGCCGCGCTGACAAAATATGCTGTAGAAGAACCGTCATCGCGCTCCAGCACTGGTACATTACTTACGGCCCATTGATACGCATCCGTCCACAGTTGCAAAGAGATGACATCAGGAATTTCGGCAAACAATATGCGATTAATATACGATGGAGCTCGACGTTCAGACCATTTACGCACCATATCGCTAACACATTCAAGAAACTGACTAACGGGGAGCCTTTCCCGAAGAGTGTGCTCTCGTTTTATAACACCATTCGTTGCCTCGATGCCGTTTTTTGTACTAAGGCAATCATTTCAATGGCGGCTCCCTCATACCAAGATGGATGTTTTATGAGCCATTGTGCCTCAAAATAGTCGATGAAGCAGAATAGTCGATGAAGTCAAGAATGAGCTTACACTTCTTCTTTCGCCATTTTTTCAGGAAGAGCCGCGATGCTGCACTAAATGTGTCCTGATCTGGACTATTTTGGAGCACTTGAATGTCTTCTCTCAAAAGGCTGCTAACTCAATTTTTTGTCAATGGTTTCAAGTAAACTTCACAATTTTGTACAACATGAAAGGAGCACATAAGACGAACGGACCGAAAACTGCAACAAAACCGTTTGTTATAGCGTCACTACCGTCAGCTAAAAGGATGGATGGAACCCACTCAAAGTTGGAGTTATGCAAAGCGCGAAAGAGGAACGTAAAGCCCGCTGTCGTTTCTCCTTTTGTCACCGCCACAGCATAAGGGTGGAATACTCGATTCGCGTCACTTGTGCCAATGAGCAAGACCGGATAACCCTGCCATGTTACCTTATGACTCGCGTCCGTCTGGTCGACGTCGAACCACTTCAATAGGTACGAATTAAAAACGTTGCTTCAAACAAGTTGCACGTATGCAATGAAAGTATACAATGCACGGAGCAGACCTGTAATCGACACATGATACGTGCTTATCTAAATGTTTCACCTGTACAGACAAACCATGATGTTAAGAGGGTGAATAGCATCATTCAACCCATGATGCATGCTATAAGTACTACCTACTTGTGATAATGACAATATTAATTACGTCATACGCTGACTCATAATATTTTCTCGGGGTCACCTATTTACATCTCGTGAGAGACTCCTCGGTATACCACTTTTTAAAATCGTTCCTCTACTGAATTTTCTCGTGTACTTCTTTCTCGTTAAAAATTTATTTATTCTCGTGCAATTTAATATTCCCCTAAATATTATCGACACCGATTTGATACACAAATGAACGAAATGTATTCTTACAAAGGGGTAATTATGAACAACTGAACAGTTCTTCTGATCTCGGCCGTCTGCGTCCTTTTACTTCTGACTTGCGGACATGAAAATGCCCATTGGAATCTCCAAGTTAGAAATTGTTATTACCGCCTGCCGTAAGAAGCTGCCAGATAAGGACCAAAAGTAAAGTTTGACAGGGCTGTAGGAGAGCGTTTCCTGTTGATGCGTGCCGTCTATATCCGATTAACCGACCGACCGAGTACCGAAAGGAAATGCCCATCACCGAGAATTCCGAAAGTTCCGTAACCACTGTATATTATCCTATACATATAATAATTTACTAACCTCCTTGTCTTCTCCGTTACCCATCTTCAGGACCGCGCGATTCGACAATAATATTATTATAAAAGAACAATAGGCCTACTTCAACCGTAGATCGACTCGATGTACATCAAATATTCGCCGAATACAAGTATATCAGACGTGCGCGCGTACCAATAGCTGTACTGCACTGATGATCGTTAGTCAGTGCCTAGTCACTGACCTGATGAAGGATGACTAGTGATCATGAGGGGACATGAGTCAACATACATTGTACACTTCCGTAGTGCGATGTATTTTGACAGTAGCTTTCATGACATTGACTAATATCAAAATTTACAAAAACAATTTAAAGATCATGTTTCATGTCTTTCTTGGAGGCTAGTTTGAGAAGCTCTTTCAAAAATTCACGGTTTCTTTAACGGAGTTAAATGAGGATCCGCAGGGAACCTGTTTCATGAGTTTTGCGGTTGGAAAATCCTTTGTCTGTTTAATGAAAGAAGACTGAGTCGCTCAGCGCTTCAATATCTGGGTCTCTTGTTTTTTTTTTTTTTTTTTTTTTTTTTTTTCACTCTATTCCCTGACTGTAAGTTACTCTTCTTTCTCTCAAATTATTATTGGAACATAGATAATTGTGACTCAAAAGTTCTGGAGTTTCTTTTTTACTAACAAGAAAGGGGTTTGAGAGATCTAGAAATCCTGAGACCCAAAAATATTCGTAACTTCTTGTCCTACTCAGACCTGGAAACCGAGAAAGACTGGTCCAAGAAATACGCAGTATTTTATGATTGTTGAGGTACCAAGAAAAATAACTTTTGTACTAGGCTACACTTTTGCCAAAGACTGTGCTGAAATAAGAATGCTACGCAAAAATAAAACTTGTAGAGACTGCACAGATTGACGTAGGTCTATGACAATGAAAAACTTCTGAAATTTGTAAATTGCTATGCAAAAGTAAAATAAGAAAATGTCTCGTAGAACGTGGGTGACGTCACAACACATTTTTTTCTGGAATATTAATATGCTTAGCAATCTGTAATATCTTTAATATACCTCCATCTGTTTGATACCATAGTGTGATTATGGCTATGTAACTGGAATATTGATATGCCTAGCTATTTGTATTATCAAATATTAATATGCCTAGCAATCTGTATTATCTTTAATATAAGCTAGAAGTCCTCCTTTATTATACTAGCTTCAAACTATAGTATAACTGGAATCTTTGAGCTATAGATGATAGGAGGGGGAGCTCAAAAATTTTCCAAGTCCCAAGGTCAAAGGTGATTATGGCTGTATAACTGGAAAATATTGATATGCCTAGCAATTTGTATTATTTCTAGTATAAGCTAGGACCCCTCCTTGTAGTACAGTAGCTTTATACTAGTATTGGGGGGAGGTAGAGGGAATAGAAAAGAGAGGGAGGTCCAAAATTTTCCAAGTCCCAAGGTCATTCTCAAGGTTATAGTTAGGTAAGGAAGTTGCCTCCCGGACACCAGATGCCGGATGCCGGACACTTTTTCTTGAAAGACCCCCTGATAAAACAGGTTCCCTGTTAAAATCTAGTATAGGGCCAGTTTAGAGTATTTCAAGATGACAGATTTTGGAAAGTTCACTCATTCTGCTTGTTTGCTCCCGTCCTTGATCTAGTATAATACCACTTGGGAAAATTTTAAGCTAATAGCTTTTGAGGATCGCTAGTGGCTTTTGGGAGGCTTACTTGCGTAGGTCCAGTTTAGAATATTTCAAGACTAGTATAATCCTAGTATAAAAAAAATTTAAAGCCAGGCTAGTTCAGTCTATTGTCTTCTTCTTATAACTAGCCTCAGAGTGTGGGATGTAGCCCTTTTTACACCCCCTTGTTGTCGTCGTCGTCGTCGTCTTCTTCTTCTTCTTCTTCTTCTTCTTCTTCTTCTTCTTCTTCTTCTTCTTCTTCTTCTTCTTCTTCTTCTTCTTCTTTTCTTTCCCTGAGGTAGACAGGTTCATATTACAAAATATTCTTTAATATTGAGCTAAATCTTTGACTCTAATTTATTACATGGGCAAGCCATACTGATAGGCACATTCAGCTGAACAAATTAATTTTGAGGAATGATGAAACGCGCCCTTTCCTTCAGTACAGACGTACAGGGAAAAAACGCTCTTCTTCAGTATTTCTCACTTTCTATTTTGTTTGGGTTTCAATCAGTAACAGCAGGTCCATGTAATACAATGGTCGAAGAGCTGAATTGGACGCTATGTGTATCTTGGTCTTCACGAGTGGTACGTGAGAAAGACATGTAGCCTAATATAATTTTTAATTTTTTTTTACACAAAACAATTTTCATTTTTGAATTTCTATCTCTAGGTTTGTTGATTCTCGTCTCACAAAGAGCTGAAGTTCAACTCATTGAATTGTTTGGTTCCGAGAAGATGAAATTTAATTTGGAAACGTCTTTAAAAAGGCAACGGGGTAACGCTCCATCACCTCTGGAATGGATTGTACTGATTTATGTGATTGGTAAGAGACAAAAACTCTCTCAACTAAAATATTAACTCACTTGAAATTGTCGAATTAATGAAAAGATGATAGGTACCTACTTGAGTAATTTTTTCAATTACTGTACCTTTAGTAATCTAAAATAAAAGATTTAAAACGAGGGTAAAATTTAAAAATATAATATGACGATGAAACGAATACTTAGAACAAAAAAGCTTAAGCAGACAAAGTGACAAGGATTCTATAACACTTTCTTTAATGCCTCCTTCCTGACATCTTCTCCATCAGCCAACAACATGTTCTCTTTAAAACAATTTTTCCTGCGAACATTTTTTTTCTAATCTTTAATTTCAAGTACCCAAGTTCTAATTGTCCAAAATGTATCGCCAAAAGAATCATAATGGAAAGAATTGCCATTGCTGGTTGTATTAGAGAGCGTGCGAGCTTACAATACATCATGCAGTATTACATAATTATGTATTTAATACTATATCAATTAGGTAATACCTACTTGTTATGATAATTATTAATTAATCATTTTTTGTGTCACATTTGATAAAGGCGAGAGTCTAAACTAATCCAAGTCTATGAAACAGGCTTCCTGTTCTCCTTGTTAAAATCTGTAAAAGTACCCGCGATTTTTCCTAATTATTTGTATATTATGTGTAAGTAAGTATTTCGACGGCAAAGCCAAAAAAAAAAGGGATAAAATCTTTTGATTAAAAGGTTGTTTGTATGTTTGTTTTATTTTTTTGTTTTATTTTTTGTTTTTGTTTTTGTTTTTTTTTTTTTTTTTTTGCAAAATTATTACCGCGCGCAAAATATTTATTCTTCTTGGATTTCTGACTTTTCCTACCGTGCTGGAAAATCATACCAGGTTAAAATCTAGAAAATTGATGACTTATTTTTGATAGTAACTATTGAGAATTCTTGGGAAGAGCTTCAGAGGGGTGAGGGTGTCATTACAGACAGAGGTATAATACGTCGTCTATTCTTAGCGTTTTCAGAAACATACGTACATCCCACATGTAAGGACTATATGAGCTAGGTATTGTATTGTTTAGCGTGTCGAGTTCAAGTTTCTAGTGAAAATCTCAGAGGCGTTAATTGCAAGATCTGGTTTACATTTTTCAACGTTTGAATTATCGCTAATGTTCTCGAGAACAAATTATTGTCGACTACAAAGTTTGCGTGCCGTTTGAAGACCAGAATAAGTGTATTGGCTGAGACAATAGGTAAGTGGCCCCTCCCCCCTGGATACGCCACTGAACTGGCCCAATGGGTTGGCTATCTTTGTGTGGTTTCATTTGCCGAGAATGAGAATGAGTTTTTGCTAAGGTCTGTTTGAATATTAACAAGTAGTATGTGATGTTCTTTAATTTAACAAATGAAAAGAATGTTGAAGGATTTAGGCACCCGCACAAAAATTAATTTATTGTTTATTTCGACGTTTTGACCAGATTAGTAGTCTTTATTATAAACAGAAGGAAAATATCTATCGGCACCACCCAAAAAAATGATCAAGGGAAAATAAAATAGAATATCTAGGTACCTACACATCGAGTTCTTGATGAAAACGACTAGGCCTATAGCCTGGTCAATCAATACATTGGTTGAAATAGACATTGCAATGCAATGTAAGTATTTTCGTGCGGGCATGAAGTCTTCGAAATTCGTTTGATATACGAGTAAATATTAAGTTTATCCTTGCACATGTAAAAACTCTTTCAAGTTCTTTGGTTCTTTGGTTTTTGTCTCGACTTTATTGTTTCGAGTCTGAATGTTGGAATTTGGTACTGTGCGCTTGCGTCATTCCTTGAAAGGGGAGATTCTAGTAATTTTTATACCTACCTACTTGAGCACACTGCGGAAATAAGTATTATACAAGCTGTACCTCTACCTAGTTATAGTTAGCAGGTAATTCTTGGTTTTCCGGTACAGTGAAGGAATGATGCACTTTTCGCGTGCACTAGGTTCTGAGAGAGAAAAGCTGTTGAAGATTAACTTTAAAGACGAAATGCGTTTGATTCATTTTCACGCACTTTGTTTGAAATTTGTGCGATTCTTTTCCATAATTTTGGACGGAGGGGTGGCCTATTTGAATCCACGGCTGAGTAACGCAATTTCTTTGGGGTCAGAGGGAATGGGTAATGTCGACCAGATTGGTATAACTTGTTTGTGAAATGTGATAGTATGTGGTTCATTCGATGACGTGTGTTGAGAAATTGGGTTTTGAAGCTTACTTCAATTGTTTTTCTCTCTGGAGCGCATATTATAACTGCTGTATGGTATAGCCACATCTATCATCTGGACTTGTCCATTCCGTTTGCCCTATATAAAATTTTACGTCCCTCGTTCTTTACTACACTCCACTCTATTGACCTTCTTTAGCTCAAAAGATGAGATACGCTCTCCATGGCATAATTGACAGGGGGGTGGTAGTGAATTTTCTCGATATTTTTGAAGTCCTAGAACACTTCAGCATTTTTCTTGATTGAATATTTTCTCTGTTTTACCGACTTTCCTATTTCATTATATGCTTTTTCTATTTCAAAGGTACCTAGTGGCTTTCAATTTAATATCTTATTTCTGTATTGTGATGTTTGTCGCGCTTGCATGTTACCTCTGTGGACAGTTTTAAATTTGTTGGCTTGTTTAGTGGCGAGATATCAACATTTCTGAACATTTATCTACCTTTTTTCCTTAAAATAAGAAGATAATGCGAAAATAAATGAAGTTTATGAGTTCTTCCTAACAATCATTCCTTTAGTGAGTTTTCATTAGTCAGAGGAAAAGTCGTGTACCACTCACGCGACTGCGTGAGTGTTTTTCATAATTATTAGTTGCTATGAGCTAATCTTGGGGTACAAAAGCAAAACCTTCTGTTTCCGGGTTGGCCTATATTGTACCTATGTCAAGCTAAGTATACAAGGCGAGGTCTTCTTATCCACCACTGAGCTGTGTAGCTCTTATTGTCCTTGTAGTGCCTTTCCTCGCTATGTATTTTCTCTTGTTTGTCGCCGTTCAACTATTGACCAGCATCATTATTATTATTATTATTATTATTACAAGTCCACGCGTAATAAAAAAAAGTGAATACGGCGGGCCATAAAAGCCAAGGTCGTACTCACACTTGATTGTTCAGCTGGTCTCCAATGATCTTCCGCGCAATGCCTGTGGTATGAAGCACCGTCGCCTTCTGCATCTTCCGTATTTCTCGCACAGTTTCACCAATCACTTCCACTGCTCTAACTGTACTATGTGGGACGACTCCAGTTGTGGATACTACTATTGGCAGAACTTTTGTTTCAACTCGCCACTGCCGCTCAACCTCAATCCTTTCAATTTTGTGGCGCACTGTTCCAACTATGTTATTATTGTTGGGTACGGTAATGTCGATCGGGAATGCGATTTTTCTTTTTTCATCCTTCATGACAAGATCTGGCCTGTTGTTTGCTAACGTCTTATGGGTGTACACCATTCGATCCCAATAAATAATGGCAGCTTCATTCTCCATTATTTTCACCGGTTCGATCGTAGCTATAGTAGGGGATCCTCTTCTGCTCCACGTATAGTTCTGCTAATAAGCCGTGGACTACTTTCCCCACACTGTCATGTCTCTCTTTGTAGCTATTTGCTACTGACTAGGCGTTCACAAGCTCCGGTGATATGCTGTCACTGGCTTTTTTACATAGTCAACATTTATCGTCAGTAACGGTGGCGTCTTTTACTATATATGTAGGATTCTCCCTTACGTAACTCGTCCGACTCTACGTGTCTTCCTTATCACTCTCTTTTATTCATTTAATCGCTCCTTCTTATCTCTCTCGCTGGCCTTTTTCACGTTCTATCACGTCACCATGATTTGACGCTCTTTTCGTATAACCTGTATTTTTCGTATTTCATTTTTGTTCACTTAGTATTTCACTGTCTTACTGTAACGACTTCGTTATTGAATTCGTCGTTTACAAATAAACTCGCATTCAATTGGAGTTGTTCGAATTTTATTTCATAAATCTTATATATATACATATTTTCTATAGTTTCGCGTACCAATTACCTCGTCCTGAATAGCCATCAAGAACCCTTCTGTCTCAGGGAATGGGTAACCATCAAAGAGCCACAGCACCGACATCCGCTTGTTGATCTCTTCAAGATCAAGTACGTTAGGGTATCGTCCATGAGGTACCTTACTTTTCCATCTCTGCTGCATATCTTCTATAGGCCTATTGGGTTGTCTTCCATCTACTTTGTCCAGTTCTTCAGTGCAGCTCAAATTATCTACCGTAAGTGATTTATCCGCTTCAATAACTGCTTTGTGCATTTCAGACCTCTCTTTCTGTTGATGGAAATACTTTTTTGTATTGATTATCTGCTTCTGGCAGACCTGCGGCAGTGAGACTATTCCGCGGCCTCTCAGTTGCCCGGATAGTGTCTGTCTCTCAGTGGCGAATTTTGGGTGTAGCATTCGGTGTTTGATGGTCAGTAGGACTCCATCTTTTTGGTCCAGTTCCTCCACAAGCGCTCGATAACGTTGCTGTGAGTTCGAGCCTAAAAACTGAACTAAACTTAAATCGCTAAGAAAGAACAAGATTAGGCTACATTAATTTTATTCCCATTAGTTCACGTCATAAGTACGTTTATTGTTGGTACAGTACCTATATGAATCATTTACACGAAAGCTCGAGTCACCCTTGCTGATAAAATCCTGACGTGTACACAAGATGAAGATATGAGAACCGAGTATCTTACATCTATACGTTTCACTGTTGCTCATATCGTCTATTTCCTCCTCCCATATCCTAGGATCGACTTCTGTTTACTCCATTCTATCTCTGCCATTCATCTCCAGTATCCGACATTTGTCCAGACCGAAGGTCATTCGTATGTCACGAGAGAGCATACGCACTGTGTCTAGCAGCTGTGTTAATTTCTTCCTATTAGGGGCGAAGAGTTTTAGGTCGTCCATGTAGAGCAGGTGCGTGATCTTATAGCAGCTTCTTCTGCTGTTTCTATATAATGCTGTAACCGATTGACGTTTTATTCAATAGGGCAGACAAGGGATTTAGTGCCAGGCAAAACCACATAGGGCTCAGTGAGGCTTTTTGAAATATTCCTCTTATGATGCGGATTGGCAGTGTCCGTACAGGCCCATCTTCCCTCCTGAAGCTGATGCTGGTACACCACCTTTTCATCAGTTTAGCCAGACATTTGACAATTCCTGGCTGAACTCTATAAACCTCCAGAATTTTCAACAGCCAAGTGTGTGGTACAGAATCATACGCCTTACTATAGTCAATGTAGGCGGCGGTAGGAATTTTTGGATTAGTTTTCCGCACTTGTTCCAAAACAATTTGATCTATAATCAACTAGGTATTCCTTACAGCTATATGCGCCTTTTCTACATCCTTTTTGTTCTTCCGCAAGTAGGTATACCGTTCTCATTGCAGTGCCCGCGTATCATTTCTGCCACACAAGCTGTGAGTATTTTATATAGCGTCGGCAAACATGCGATTCGCCTGTACTCGGCTGGGTTTTTGTCATTCCCTTTTTTTGGGGGAATTATATAAGTCAAACCGTTCACCATGAAGTCCGGTACAGTTTGAGAATCTTCTAAACAGATATTCAAACATTGTAATAGCGTGTTGTGAGTTGCGGTAAATTTTTTAAACCCCAGAAATTTTGGATTTTATCTGCTTCAGGTGCTCTCCAATTTTGCAGCCGTCGCATTACCCTCACCAATTCTTTCTTTTGAATCTTGTCGCTTACCTGGTTGTTAATGTTTCCTGCAGCATCCTCCTCTATCTTTTTCAGCCAATCGGGGTTCGCTTCGTGCTCCACTTCTTTTGACCAGATGTTGGACCCGAATTCACTCATTTCATCTTTTGTAGGGCATTTTCTAACCTCTGTGCCTTCCGCATTCAAATTTCAATAAAACACTATCGGGCGTTATCAGTTTTTCTCTGGTAGCTTTTTTTTTTTATATACTCTCAGTTTTTCTGCGTCGGCTCCATATTATTCCCCCCCCCCTTTAGCGTCGCTCATTATGTGCAATTCTTTTCTCACTACCTCTCTCATTCGATCAATTATTGGTTCAGCTATTAGCCTATTTTGTATTACTGTATAAATCTTCTTTGATCCGCAATTTGTTGCGCTGTAACATTTATATCGGGGAATTTTTTTCGGAATAGTTGGTATAGCTTCTCAATGTACGCGGTACAATCCTTTTCCAGCTGAGTACATATTAAATAAGAGCGTATTATATGTCTGTTTGTATCTTCAGACCATTATAATTGTTTTGCTCTTGGGATGGCTGTTGCCGTGGCCCGGTCTTTTTCAAGCCGGGATGCACTAGGCTGCGTCTGACTTTGCGGTTTTCTTGCTAATTGATTCACTGAGCTGCTGCAGCTTGGTCCAGCAGGGATTCCCAGCGGGGGTATGGTCCCTCTTCCCATCTGAAGGCACCTCTTCAGACTCGTCCGAGGCTTTCTTTTTACTTCTTGTAATCATTGTGAATTTCTAATGCGTTGTAAACCTTCCGCCAGGTTTTCCAGTTCAATAGGACCCGCGCGCATGAAGGTTCATATAATATATGTTACCCAGAATTTGTCTACTTGCCTAATTTGTAAAATTGGCAGCTTTTTTGCCAAATTCATGAAATGAGCAACAACATTGCCGATCGAAGAACATTTCTAATCAAAATTCAACCACCCTCGTGTATTTCTAGAAGAATTTTGATAGGTAGTCATAAGGTTTTTCCAAGAATATCTGATCAAATTATATAAAAATAATTTCAAGTATGTGTTTCTACTCTTATATTGCTCAATTTATTTTCCTATGTCTGCAAAACACAGGGTGCTTTGTACTATGAGTTTAGAACCCTCTAACACGATTTTAATAGTTAAATATTCTGCAGTTCATACCCAATTTTTTTGTGAACCAACTTTTGGCTCACCTGTATGTCATCTATGTGGTTGCCCAAACAACATTTATATGTTGGAGCCTCCTCCCTTCTCCCCAAATACGGAGAGCAATCTTTTGCAGCCCTAAATATGAACCAATTTTGACCAAATTCAATATACAGTATATCCTCTATGTGGATACCCAAATAACATTTATATGTCAGAGCCTCTTTACCCACTCCCCCCCCCCTCTTCAAATAGGGAAGCGAGCATTTGAAGCCTTTAATATGAACATGCTACACAACATTCAATGAATGAATTGAAACTTCCCTGTTAAGTCATGAATAACATTTTCATTTGCTATAAAGAACAGACATCACCACGACAAAGATAATAATTCATAATGCACTTGATTGAGATAGGTTACCAAATAAGCACGTATTTTTTCCATTGTTATACCTATACTGTAATACTGGGTGGACCAGAAAGATGCTTTTATGATACATGCAGCGAAAGTGCCGCATATTGTGTTCATTTTTTGAAGCGAAACTCGCCGTTATCAGAACCGTGGTGAAATAGTAGATTGCTCAACTAGTTACAAACGCTCGCTTTTGTATGTAGTCAAGCAAGTTACTTTTTCCAACAAATACAACGAAAAAGCTCCGAAAACATCGAAAAAGCTCCAAAAATATCGCGAAAATAAATTTACACTAGTGCGGAAAAACACTTTCGGTGATTGGAAACATCGCGAAAGTAGATTTTCACTAGTGAAAAAACACTTTCCGTGACTCACGTTATGTTTTTCGCCACAGTTTTGACGGTTACAGATAAAGGCCATTTTCGCCACCAAAAACTATTGCAGAAAGAGTGTTTTCGTTGTATGTGTTGGGAAAATATTTTTCCCGTAGCGAAAATCGCGTCAGTGGTACCATTTAAACAATAATAATTGAACATTAAAACTATAAAAAATTCCACTTTTGAGAGTCTAATTTTGCTTCATGTATTATAAAAAGTACTGTTTGTAATTCGTGTCGAAAAACAATATTGTAACGCGGCGCTCACTATCCACACTTTGCTCGTTCCAATATTGCTTGTTTTCGCCACTCGATACAAAATGTACTATACCTGTTGAATGGGAGTTTGCGCTAAATCTGCCAGAGCGCAAAAACGTAAAACGTTAGTTAGACATATAATTTAGATGCACAAAATTTTTAGGTAAGCGTTATATATGTAGGTACGGTACCTACGAATGAAACGTTATTATGTAGGTACGGTATGTTCTTGTCTTAAATATCTACTTCAGCCGTCTCCAAAGTCATCACAGCGAGGGCAGCCGTCTTCTTAGTAGGCATGCAGTGTGAACTTTCATGGAACAGCACTTGGTAAAAGTAAAAAAGTTGATCCATTCCTTCCGGCAATCCTCGCGTAACAGACAAGGCAAGTGGCCTTTCCATCACTATCATCATCATCGTCCTTACTGTCATCTGCAGGTATACAGATTTCCTCCTTCTGGTTAGACTGTTAAATGACAACTGCTTTGATGAAAGTTTTGAGCGACCTCTGGCCTTCACTCTCTTCTTGGAAACCAACTGGCGTTGTTCCTCAGTTGCACCCTCGCTATGATTTCAGGGAAGAAATAATTTTTCATCGTTGGTGACTCTGCTTTGTGAGGTAGCCTGCGCACTTGGCAGGCCTTCATTGGGCGGTACACATGAGCTAGCTCTTGCATTCAAAAAGGTACTATCATATACACTAGTTTCAACATTATTAGACGGGAAACATTGAACCCTGCACCATTTGTATCTTCCTATATGAAAGAACTCTTCTTTGTTCATGAACCATCACCGCATCAGCATTTCCTCTTTGAACATCCTTCATTCGGTTAATCCGACCTCTGTCTTGTCAGAGTACTCTCGTCGATCACCAAATACTTTTGAAACATACCGTACCTACATAGGTAATTATAACGTTTTATACGTAGGTAGGCCTACTGTACTTACGTATAACCACTTCGAAATTTTTATCTCAATTTCATCTCTAATTCAAGTTTAGTTTTTGTTTATAATGTTGCTAATAAATTAGTATACTGCTGATGATATAAAGCATGGTCGTCTCTAGTTACAGGCCGGAATATTTGAAACACGACAACATTGCACAAAAACATTGTACGGGGCTAATATTTGTACAGTCTCTTATGGGAGAACATCAGAAAACACAAAAAAATGAAGAGAACGTGATTTGAAGAACCAACGATTCTCGATTTTTTGAGCCAGGTTTTGTTAAGATTGACCTACTACAAAGCGAGTTACTCGCGTTAAAAAAAAAAAAAAAAAAAGTCAGACAGAGGGCGAAGCGCGGTACATGTACTGCACTTCGCCCTCTGTCTGACTTTTTTTTTTTTTAAAACGTGAATAACTCGCTTTGTAGTTGATCAATCTTAACAAAACCTAGCTCAAAAAGTCGAGAATCGTTTATTCTTTCGATGTATGTTTAAACTTCTTCCCTTTGGAATCGAATACTATTCGCAAATCAACGATTAACGTGTTTTTCGAAAATTTTGCATAAGAGCGTGTGGTGATGCATCGATACGTCGCAGAACGGAGTGAGACGCTACAATTTTTCCTTTATCTATCTCTCTCTTTCTTCTCTATACTTCTCTCTCTTTTTATTTCCCTTTCCTTCCTCTCCTTTACAGTTTCAATGTTATCTTATTCCTTATCTTCCTCTGTGTTCTCCATATCTACCGCGTGGCGCTTCACTTCGTTTTTCTATACGTTCGGAGAACGTCTGTTCATTCCTCTCGTTTCGACGAAATATTTACGAAAATTTTTCTGTTTAATTTACAATTTTTGAGCCGGGAGTTCTGTTAGCTCTAGTCAACTTAGTTCTACCCATATTGGTGGTTCCAAGGTTGTGGCGGACTTCAGCGATCGGGTGCGTTACCTCCAATCGTTCCAATTACATCGGAGTCGGCGTTGCTATTTGAATAGTTTTCTGGATTAGCTTATAACTAAGGTATTTCTTGAACAATTATTCTATAGTAGGGAAGTAACGTATACTCGACGCGCGAGAACCTTTGCGCCAACGGGAACTTTTCCCAACAACCTTGGCCTGTAAAATGATGGCGTGATTTAGTTTTCCATCTTCGGAGGAGGGGGGTGAGCCATGGAGCTGAGTCCAGATCCACTTCAACCTGGGGAGGAGTGTGTGAAGATGAGGTGATCTTTTTCTTTTCCCTCATCTAATGGTCTCGGCTTCGGAGTGAACTCTATATAGGATTCTTTCTCCACTTCCCTGAGCTAAGCAGTCTCTAACCCCGTGTTCTTAGACTTGAGCTAGTCAGGGACCCACACCTAGCCCGTAGTTAGTGTTACATCTGACGCTTAGCAATCTTTTGATTTTCTGGCTGTGGAGGTCAGTGAGGTAGATAGGATACTCCCTTATCTCATTCAAAATTGCTTTTTGTTCCATCCTTTTCACGGCTGCAACAGAGTGACACAACCACAGGCTGATCTGTTATATTCATTGAATCTGTATGATGACGGTCTGCACGCTGGAGTGCATGGTATCCTGCGCTGCCTTGTACTCTTGTATCGTCACATAGAGACCAGTGATATAATCAAATTGGCGCCCAACGTGGGGCGTTGGAAGCTTGTCTTCTGCGCAGTACTCTCTAGGGAGTATTAGTGAAGTGTGACACCGGCACAGAGCCCGCGCTGAGGGAGCAGTTGCGCGAACCAAGGACTCGTGGATCTCTCACGGATGAAGGTTGTACTACGTTTTGGTGGTCAGGTTTGCCACTGAAGTAGGGTACACTGTGTTCTTGTGTTGCCTCTGTTGTTGTTGCTGAAAAGTGCTTTGTCTCCCTGCCCCTAGATTCGTATCTATGGTTCACTCCGAAAGAATCCCTCCCCCTGTGTTCCTTGAACTGTTCAAGTTAGCTTTGGAATAGTCCTTAATGTGTGAGGGCCTCAGTTCTCCTCGTTAGGAAGCGGTTCCTGGCGTCTAAGGCATGTTTAGATTTTTATAGTGTTGGAAAGGCTATTAGGGTGATCCTGAGTTTTTCCCGCTGTTTAGATTCTGTCTGCCCTCTGGGCATCCTCTTATTCCTCCTATCTACATTCTCGGTTATGGAGGTTTGAGTTGTTTTAAGGTTCAAGTATGATATTCTACTTTGTTAACTAGCTAAGATGAGGCTAGTTGTTTGAGGAACACTCTTTTTTTCTTTTTTTTACTTTTTTTTTTTTTTTTCTCTCTTCCCTCTTTATTCCTTTTTTTTTCTCTCTTAGTTATGCTTGAGAAGTAAGTGTGTTTGAGAGTGTGTTCGTGTTCTTCAATCCGGTTGATTTGGACTTTGGCTTGGCCTCGTGGTTTACTCAACTCCTCTGATATCTAAATTCGACTTCTGAAACTATCCCATTCATATAGTCGATCACGCCGCGATACTAATCGCATTTTTTTTTTTTTTATTACTATACTTTTTTTTTCTTTCTCCTTTTTTTTTTTCTCTCTCTTTTTTTTCCCCTTTTATTTAGGTATTTATTTATCGTTCTCTTCGGCGCAAACTGCACTGCAAGTCGCTAATTAATCTTTGATTTTAATAACGTAAATTACGTACTAACGGCCACGTCGAGATCGTTAGTCCATCGAAATTTTTTTCTTCGTACTTTTCTTCTTTTCTTATTTTGTTGTATTTGTCTTTTTTTTTCTTTTTTTTTTTTCTCGAGCCAGAGTGGTTCTGAAAGCGACGTTTATCATAACGTAAGAATTTGTATGGTGGTAAATCGAAAGCGGTATTTCCGCAATATTTCTGTTGTATTCGTTCAACCTCAAGACAGGTATACCATACGACGATAATAGAACTTCATCAAGGAGTAGTACAATACAACCTGTGTTATCTCAACCACCGCACGGAAGACGAAGAGAGGTGCGCTCTGCTTGCACTTCGTTATACAGTATTTGAATTTTTATACACGTATATCAGCAGTATATTCTGTCGAACCAGCTACAGTGAATTTTGCATTGAATATTACCTGCGATTTTATCTCGTATCCGTAAAAGATTTGAGGTTCCTGAATTGACCTACCATTTGGCTATACTGTACGTGCCTACCAATTAATACTACTTTGTCGAAGCACCAACCCGTATTCCATTTATCAGAGAAGCATCAGCTTTTTCTTTCTATCTTTACCTTCGGTTTATTTTTCGTAAGTATATGTAAAACCACCATACATTTCGATACGCATTTACCGCTTATCACATCATTCTCGTGCAGCGTTCTCGCAAAATATTCTTGCTAGAGCCCTCTGCTCTCAATAATCCGAAGTCAACTTTTATTTCAGTTTGCCTGTACGTTAGTTTAAGAAGACATCGTCCATATTGATAATAGATTTTTTTTTCTTTCTCTTTCTTTTTACGTCATCTTTTCCGTCTTTATAATTTGTTGCATATACGAGTTTATTTGTATCCATTTTTCCTCGCCCTCTCCCGCGTCTCTCATCATCAGTACCTTACGCTATCTCGAGATTATACGCCAGCTCAAAGCTCTCAGATAATAAGCTATGTTCACGCGTAAGAAATTCCCACTTAAAAACGTAAAAGCCTCCTCTCATGGCAACCCAGGCCAATCCTCTGGCGGGAATAGCGCGAAGGCAGAGAAAACTACTGAAAAAGTTAAGTCGTCAGCGAACCCATCGCTTAATTCTAAAGTAAATGAAGAGAAAAGCGAGAAAACCACTAAAACCTTTAGAAAAACGCCTTACCCAGGGGCTATAACTCGTTCACGCTCGCAATCCTCATCTTCCTGTAAAGTCGACTCTTCAAGGGTGAGGAATGTTAATAAACCTCTATTGAAAAGAGCAATTTCGCTGCTCGATAAATCAGATAAATCCACTTTAAAAAGAGTATCTATATCTCCAAAAGTTACTGTAAATGATCCTAAGGATCAGATTACTCATAATATCTCGTCACGTACAGTTGAAAGCCCCTCAAAAAATAGAAATGTTCGTAACTCTGATACTTTCAACATGTCGCATAGCAGTCCTTCAGCTGACCCAGTCGTAGGCATCACAAAATACCCCGCTTCTTTACAAAAAGATACGGAGCTAGCTTCTAAAGATCATTCACAATTAACTATTGATAAAGCCCGCTCAGCTCGACTACGAGAACAAGTGTCTGTCTTAGAAGACCTACAAGCGAGAATGTTAGATCGTCATGGTATTCAATCTAGACCTAGGAGTATGGCTGTATGTCGCACTCCAGAGGAATGTCAGTCATTACATTATCCTCATTTATCCGCAGGTACTCCAGGTCGAGATAGTGTTTTCGATATTTGTGCAGAAAGTAATACACAAGAGTTAGGAGCCATGATGACCGATTTAGCCGAGGACGATTTTACGTTCCAGACCCGTGAAATCCAAGAAATTATTGAAAACGCCTCGGAATTTCAGCAAGCTCAACGACTACCTCCATATGGAGGCACGATAAATCGTCAAGTTCAACTCATTAATCTCGACTTCACGATTTCTGAGCTATCAGACTGTCCAGTACCAAATAAGCTATCCGCACACTTTCAGGATGAAACAACCGTCGTCGTTCACTTGCCACATGCTCGACAGCATCTATCAATGTGTCGAGCCGCCTACGAGCAGGCTGAAAGAAGGCATGAAACCATCGAGAGCGACCCAGATGCATCCGCGGAAACGAAGAATGAGGCGGAAGCCGCATTTACCAACTTTAAAATTAAACTCGAGACAGCTCAAAAATGGTACCTTCTGCTCACGGATGCTGCAGAGTTGGTTCGATGCGAGGTTAAGAAAAGAGAGGACAGACAGAAGAGGTACGCTCAGAGATTTATTGGTGAAAGTAATGAGCCTCTTAATACAAGTGTGAATCTGCCTAACACTTCCGTCCCTCCACCGTCTGTACATACTAGTCAACAACCGTACAATGTTTCTCCTCGCGGCCCACCTCAAATCAATCCGTCTGCGCCACAACTGCGATCCAACAATGTTGACTATGTTTATTTACCTAACGTCCGAGAGCATGATTCTTTCTTTAATACCCATCCGGAACTCCGTTCTGGATCGACGTTCATGGATGGCCAGGCGCCCAGCTCTACGCATGTACCGATGTATCAGCAATCAACCTATAACAACGGCGCGAACGCCAACGAAACATCGTGGCACCAAAGTCAAGGGCAATCATTTACACTAGGGGGCGGTGGTGGACGCCAACCGAATCGAAGGAACGAGACGTTCGCAGAGTGGCTCCAGGGTCAGGCGAATGCCTGGAATACAACCTACTCCGATCCGAGAATCGGTCTCTTTCAGTTGACCAGTGATAAAGTGAAAGATCCTAAAGTGGCCGACATACTATCTGCATGTCCTCCCTTTCGCAAGCAGGGATTGAAAGAGACCCGAACAATCGTTGATTTTATTCAGCAATTTTGGGACAATGTGGGAGCCTTCGCTACTAATATATTTGAAAGCTATATAAAATTCAAGATCGTCCTAATAAGCTCCAAAACGACCGAAAATTTTGGTAGAAAGATCGATGATTATCTTTCATTCTGTAGAACGCGTAAAATTATACCGAGATTTTCATGGATCGAAGAAGAGTTGCGCAATGCATTCTGGACTGTTGACCATCAGCAGTATCAAGCAAAAAAATTCGATCTTCTGCGCTTTGACCCCAAGAAAGCCACATTCCACCGTTTTGCAACAGTGTGGAACTCTCGGTTAAAACAGATTGGGATCTTTGGCCCAGGTAATGTAACTAACGCTATATATTATAAACTACCGGAATATTTTAGAGCTTGGGCAGTCGGTAGATTCAATAGACCGGCTCCCTATGACTTCTCAGAGTTAGAAAAGTGGATTCTGACCTACGAATCCCAGGCTGTCAGCTACGACACATCAGCTGAATCTAACTATGGAGACGACTCCTTTATCTTTGGAGGATATTCGAAAGAACCCGCCGGATTGAGAAAGCCGGTACATTCGGTGACGCCAAACTCATCAGCCTCGGCCACTCAACAGAAAAGAAGGATCTTTACCCGACGAACCCGCGTAGAACATAATAAGGATGGTTCGAGAAAAGTTACACATGTCGACGTGCCTAAATCGATATCCACCACCAACCAGCTTGTCAATACTACTGAAACAGTCAACCAGGCGACTGAGATCGTCAACCAAGTTGATCAAAAACAGGAGTTGACGCAAGGCAACGTTCTTCGAGTGGAGGAATACGATGGCGGAGAAATCTATTACTCTGACTCAGAGGATGGCATCGTTAGAAGAGGTAAACATAATCCTATTAAAGATTTAGATAATGATAGCGATAGTATTAGTATTACTCAATTCAACCACTCCCAAACCATCGATAGATCTTGTAAGAAAGTTAGGAAGCACTCTCCTAAAGTAAGGTATGAGAGTGAGGAAATTGTTAGAGAAATTTCCGAGACAGATAGCACAAGTAATTGTGAGTCGAGTGACGAAAGCAGTTCTTGTCCCAGAACAGAAACAGAGTGCAGCGAGGCTGAACCTCAAGTCGGCGCGAACTTAGTCTGTAAGCAGCCAAAACAAACTTCAAAAATAGTGAGCTCAACGGCGTCAAAATCAAAATCAGCCACTGCGAGGTTTGCCACAGACACACAAAAGAGTCGTCATCGAACTAGGAAAGAACTACGAGTATTCAAAAAACGTGAAAATGGAGGCTTGTGCGAAATTCTTTCGGTACCAACGGCTGCTCACAATGTGACTTGTTCTGGAATTACTAAAGTCGAAAATTACGAAAGTGACCCTCTAACTAATGTTCCCGTAGTCCAATCGGTAGACTATGCCCGACGAGATGATGAAAATGAAACGTCAGAGCATCTATGCTGGAACGAATTCTTGTTTGCGGGAGATACGTTTACAGTTGGTTTGTGTGAAACACTCTCGGGTTATGATTACTCACTACGAGGACCAAAACGGTTTCTTATAGAGAAAATAGATCCTAAAAGGCTTCTCTTGCACGTAAAGAAAAACGCCCATTTGAAAGAGGATTTTCCATACGTCTGTATTGGTATAGGAGCCGATCAGATCAGAAATGAGAATCTAAATATTTCTGAGTATAAAAAGTCGCTTAGAGAAATATGCGACGTCTTTGTAAAAGAGTACGGTACTAAAAGAATAGTTCTAATTATGTTACCCTATCCGAATGATGTTGACGAGTTGACTTTTCAAAACGTCAAAAACATGAATAAAGCCCTGTTCGAAATAAAGAAATACCCCTCGTTAACTGGAGTTGTTCGACTGTTCTCGGTTGCGGAAGTGTTTCATCTCAACCCAGTTAGTAAGAGTGGTCAAAGGCAACTATTAGTTTCCAGTCCCAGCGAAATACGTCATCGTTTCGGTATGTTTTGCCTGAATCCCGCTTATAGACATCTAGAGTGGAGTAAAGACGCCTTTGAGAAAATTTCTAAAAGGCTGGATACTTATCTCGAGCACGTACGCTTAGGCGCTGGGGATGTTAAAACAAATATTTACTACGAAAAAATGATAGAGCTCGAGAAAGAGCAATCCGATGGGTATGAGAAGGATATGAGCCCGGAAGAAGATGTCGAGTTTGTCAATGCTGTGAAGACACAAAGGGAATTGTACTCTGATAAAGTACTCGAGATTAAAGTAGATGATTCTCCAGATCGCTGTGATCATACACTCCACCTCCGACTAAAGAAGCACCTAGTACGCTCTAAAGTAGATTCTGGATGCGGCCTAACATTGATCAATTACCTTCTGTTTCAACAGATCAATGATACGCTGCCAGACTCTGAAAAAATGAATCTAGAACCCATAATAGGTATCAAATTCTTATCAGCGAATGGAACATCTCTTAATGCTCGGGGGCGTTGGACAGGTACCTTTGATATCGTGAGCACCATTGGAACCAATAAAGTCTGTGTGAAAACGACTCTCATTGTAGTTGACGACCTGGCGGTAGATTGCCTATTTGGGTCGAAACAATTGATGGAAACTAAAGTTATAGCCTGTTTTGAAAAACAACTCGCTGTCTTTATGAACGCCACTCCCCCAACACCTATAGCTTTAGAGGGAGCTAGGAAAGACCCTAATCAGATGTTCCTAGATATGTATAGAGAAGTGCGTGAAGCAGTGAATCAACAAGCAGCAAAAGAAAAACACTCGAAAGGAATTGATGATGGAGTCGATGAGTCAATATTAGTGGACTGTTTTGAAATCATGTCATCGGTAGCGAATGAATCCCAACAGATGGAGCAACGATATGTACAAGAGTTAATGAAGCGATTTCCTAAAGCCTTCGCTGACGAGGTAGGCAATCTTAAGGATTTCGAATATAAGCTAGAATTTGTCGAGGATCCAGATAAGCTTCTCATTCGAAATAAAGCTTTCACTTACAGTAAAGAAAAGCTAGACGCTGTACAGCTTATAGTGAATGAATGGCTTAGGCAGGGAATAATTGAACGTTCAAACTCGTGCCATTATAACAATATTGTAGTCGTTAAAAGAAAGTCCCTAGATGGGAAGCCTCGTTGGAGAGTGTGCGCTGACTTCAGACTTCTTAACACTAAGCTTAAAGATCCGACAAATCGCGTCGATAACATTGATACCTTTAGGAGCTATTTCCAGAATAAGAATATTTTCACAAGGTTGGATTTCCGAGATGCCTTTACACAGTTATCTATTGCTCCAGAAAGTCGAAAGTTCACTGCTTTTGGGTTCCGTGGACAACTCTATCAATTTAAACGTATAGCGTTTGGGCTGTCTTGCTCCATGCAAGCCTTTATGGGAGCCGTCTCTAAACTATTTCAGGGCTTGGACTATGTCATACAGTATGTAGATGATGTGATCATCTGTTCAGAAAATATAGAGGAGCACAAGAAACAAGTAGAACATGTGCTATCCATCATAGAAAAAAGTGGCATGACCCTGAAACTAGAGAAATGTGAGTTTATGAGAACTGAAATTTCCTTCTTAGGTTATCTGGTATCAAGTGCAGGAATCAGGGCTGACCCAGAAAAGAGTATCCAGCTAGCAAAATGCCCACGACCTACAAGGCCTAAACATGTTCGCTCGTTCTTGGGCGGTTGTCAATATTTCGCTAAATTCATACCATGCTTCTCGGAATTCGCCAGTAAATTGACTCCATTGACTAAAGCCTGCTATGATAAACCGGGAGCAGCGTTTGTCTGGATGCAGGAACATGAAGACGCATTTAACGGTATCAAAGAAGGACTCCGTAGACATGTTTACAATCGACATGTGGATTCCAATAAGCCGATTGATATAGTACTTAGCATGAGAGAACGCTCATATACCGCCGTAATAATGCAACCATATCGAGAGAATGTCAACGATAAAGAAACTTATGAACCATTAGCTTTTGTGGGTAAGATATTCAATGACCCCGAAACCCGCTATCCGCCTCCGGAGTTAGAATTTCATTCAATTTCGGACATACTAAAGAGGCACGCATACATGTTATATGGTAAAAAGATACGAGTACATGTTCAGTACATGTGGCCAGAATTGGCCACGTTATGGCCTTTTCTAAGTAAGAGAATGCAAAAGGCGACCCTTAGAATCCGTGAATTTGGAGCGGAAGTAGTTCCCATTGGAGCTAAGATGAAAAAAATGTTGACTTATTTAGAAGAGTTTCCACTAGCGCCAAACGAAAAACAGGTGCCTAAACTTGAGGTTGATACAGTTTCAGCAGATTATTTCGATGTGCACGTCTCACCTACGCTAGAGGAGAGACTCAAAGATTTGAGGAAGCATCAAGAAGAAGACCCCAGGCTCCAAACAGAAATGAAAGCTCATCCAAACCAATTTTCAGTAAAAGAGAACTACATCTATAGGATTGGTAAGGATGGTCGAGCTCGAATTTACCTTCCACGCAATATACAGTGGCACGTACTTGACTACTATCATCGATGGTATGGTCACTGTGGAGCGGCCAAGACGCTGGCTATTCTTAAGAGAATGTTTACGTGGGTAAATATGGCAGAGATGACTTACGAGTACATTGCCAACTGCGAGATCTGCGGCACTACTAAGTGTCATTCACTGAGAACTTTAGGGCCTTCTAAACATATATTAATCGAGGAGATTAATCAAATGCTGTTCATTGATCATTACGGTCCCTTAGTCACCGGTCGATATAGACATAAATATGTTTTGGTCATCATGGAAGGCTTGACTAAGCACGTCAAGATAGTCCCTTGTCGAAGTCCCACGACCAAATCTGTAATTGCGGCCTTAGACGAGTACATAAAAGTTTTCGGAAAAAAATTCAAAGTTAAAAATGTTCTCTCTGACAACGCGCCATGTTTTACATCGCCACAATTTATAACGGCTATGGAAAAACGGAATATAGTAGCTTGTCGAACATCAGTGTACTCTCCCCATGTAAACTTGGCCGAACGTATAATGTCGAAGATTGGGGATTTATTCAGAGCCTACATGGCGGAAAACAAGAAAAGAGCTCATAATCAATGGGTAAATGCCATTCACGATATTGAATGTGTGATCAACCAAATAGAGCATGGCGCCACATTGTCTATACCGTATGAAGCGATGACGGGAGAAGCCGTTCCGGATGACATACCGGAAATCTTAAATTTGCCGCTACAAAGTGTCGACCAGGAAAAACTATTAAATAAGATTAAATCTACGCTTAAATCACTCCATGATAAAAGAGTTGCGGGAGAGAAAAGCCAGCCTGTCTTAATGATAGGTGACAGAGTTCGAGTCAGGAAGCATCCAAGGTCGTCAGTAGCGGAGGGAAAGGCTAAGAAAATGATGCCTATTTGGTCCAAGCCTTACAGAATCTCCAATGTGACCATGGAGAATAGATTCGAGTTAAGATCAGAATCTGACCCCACAAAAATCATCTATCAGAATCGTAAAAATATTAAAAAATTACCTGATGCGGCTCAGCCTACACCGCACCAAAAGCGATACATTGCTTGGAGAAAAGAGATCATTGAAGAGTCGAAAAAATATATTGAAATGAAAAAACAGGAGTATCAAGATCATATGGTAAAATCTAAAATACTACCTGCGACTGATGAGTTTCCAGAAAAGGAGGAAATTTTCAATGAAATCATTAAAGAAGAAGACCCGTATATAAGAGCTTCAAAGAAGAAAGACCCAGCTAGGTCTTGGATACCATCAGAAATTAAGATAGGTAAAGATAATCCGTTACACTCATCAACAGATAGTACATCTGGACCATTAGGAAGGAAGAATACAATCTCGGAACAGTCTATCGCTACAAAGAAAGGCGAACATCAAGGTCAACAGTCATTACCCAATGAAGAAGACTTAAACTCAAACAAGAGATATGATTTTCGACCAAGAAAACAGATTAAATACTCGCAGTACATCGATACCGAAGATACCCATCTCATTTATAGAACTCTCCAAGACTTCTGGTCAAAAAAGGAGTATTGTACCTACTGGCTTGATGAAAGCTTAACAAACACATATACACGCATCACTCCTATGTGTAGATATGTGGCGGATAGAATCATTATACATACTGACGCTGCTACTAAGGCAAATGGAAGACCTAACGCCGAGTCCTCAATAGGAATTTTCTTTGCACCAAGCTCACCACTTAACGTTGCAGAAAGAATTCTAGACCTAAAGAAATATCTGATCAGTGGGGCCATTAGAAACAATATAGCGGAGATCATTGCTGTCATCAGAGCTTTAGAAATAGCAAAAGATAATGATATGAACCACATTGAAATCCGAACGGATTCAGAATGGCTAGTCAACTATTTCTCCACTTATCGAAGAAAAAAACTTCACGAAAGTTATAAAGGGTCGGACTACTCAGGCGAGATGGACCTAAAGGTTTTGCTGCGTTTAGAAGAAGCAGCTTCGAAAATAAAATCAGTCTCTTTCGCCCATACTAGAGGTCACAAAAATGACCTAGGTAATTTGGAGGCCGATAAAATGGCCAAAGCTATTCTGGGACTGACGGCCACAATAAAAACACAGGAAAAAACGACTGTCGATCATACAGTCTGCCGTCATAAGAAACGTCAAAAAGCTATAGAAGATATGATTAAGGACGGATGCAAGATAGAGAGGAAGAGGCTAAGATACTTCGCAGAAGTCATAAGTGGGATGCAAGAGCATGAGCTTGAAAGATTTGCACAGTTATTAGTGGCGAGTGTAAATACAACAGATTCCTTCCCGTTTCCTTGTGACGATCCGATAATGATAAAACTCATTAAAAAACTTCCGCATCTTTCGCACGATTGTCAGAAACCCCTGTAAAATTTTTAATTTTTTTTTATATCATTTTTGTAGTTTTGTGATGTGCTTCGACCAAGCTCAATTCGAATCAAGAAGCTGTGTTATGTGATCATCAATAAGCAAAGTTTTTTTTTTGTTTTGATATGAAGAATCTATTTTTATTTAATACTGAGTTTTCTAAATGTTATTTATGGGCTTATTTTCTCTATGTAAATCGGACTTCGGAAAAAACTATTTTGATAACGTAAGCGTTGCGAACGCAGGAGCTTTACTTTTTCTTCCTTTTTCTTTTCAGTAAGCCCTTATTTCATTTCGCCTTACTTTACTTTTTCTTTCTTTTTTCCTTTCGGTGAGGTTATTGTTTTTAGTTGTTTATTCATTATTTTGATTCTTTCAATTGTATGTACATGTGTTCCAATAAAAAGCAGGGTTGGGGGAAACGCACCTTTTTCTAAATTTGACTTTTGGCTGGGTTAGGGTGGTTAGGTGCGCGTCTCTCTGCATCATCGTGTCTGTCTGGAAGTTTTTTTCAATTTGACTTTGGTTGGATTGAAGAAAACTTAGGGGGCGAGATGTGGTGATGCATCGATACGTCGCAGAACGGAGTGAGACGCTACAATTTTTCCTTTATCTATCTCTCTCTTTCTTCTCTATACTTCTCTCTCTTTTTATTTCCCTTTCCTTCCTCTCCTTTACAGTTTCAATGTTATCTTATTCCTTATCTTCCTCTGTGTTCTCCATATCTACCGCGTGGCGCTTCACTTCGTTTTTCTATACGTTCGGAGAACGTCTGTTCATTCCTCTCGTTTCGACGAAATATTTACGAAAATTTTTCTGTTTAATTTACAATTTTTGAGCCGGGAGTTCTGTTAGCTCTAGTCAACTTAGTTCTACCCATATTGGTGGTTCCAAGGTTGTGGCGGACTTCAGCGATCGGGTGCGTTACCTCCAATCGTTCCAATTACATCGGAGTCGGCGTTGCTATTTGAATAGTTTTCTGGATTAGCTTATAACTAAGGTATTTCTTGAACAATTATTCTATAGTAGGGAAGTAACGTATACTCGACGCGCGAGAACCTTTGCGCCAACGGGAACTTTTCCCAACAACCTTGGCCTGTAAAATGATGGCGTGATTTAGTTTTCCATCTTCGGAGGAGGGGGGTGAGCCATGGAGCTGAGTCCAGATCCACTTCAACCTGGGGAGGAGTGTGTGAAGATGAGGTGATCTTTTTCTTTTCCCTCATCTAATGGTCTCGGCTTCGGAGTGAACTCTATATAGGATTCTTTCTCCACTTCCCTGAGCTAAGCAGTCTCTAACCCCGTGTTCTTAGACTTGAGCTAGTCAGGGACCCACACCTAGCCCGTAGTTAGTGTTACATCTGACGCTTAGCAATCTTTTGATTTTCTGGCTGTGGAGGTCAGTGAGGTAGATAGGATACTCCCTTATCTCATTCAAAATTGCTTTTTGTTCCATCCTTTTCACGGCTGCAACAGAGTGACACAACCACAGGCTGATCTGTTATATTCATTGAATCTGTATGATGACGGTCTGCACGCTGGAGTGCATGGTATCCTGCGCTGCCTTGTACTCTTGTATCGTCACAAGCGTTTATAAAACTCGGCCCCGTATTTGTCGGCACCGCAACGCGACGTTGCCAGCTTTAATATTCCGGCCTAAAACTAGAGACGGCCATGTATAAAGTCACTAAAAGTGTGATATAAAGGAACTTCAGCATTTCAGCAAGCAGCATTTTGTAATATTTTGACAGTTATTGGTGCATGACATAATGGAAAATAAATCAATCCATCATAAGTTGAAGCGGGTCAAAGAACCATCTTTCAGCAACAAGATTTTTGGCGGAGGAGAGAGCAAAGTAGGAAAGTTCAATTGAAATTTTGATAGGGTACAATATTATCAATCAATGTTATCAATTGCGTTTTGCCGGGGTCTCGTTTCATTTCTTTCCCATTTTGTACTCGACTAGGTACTCGATCAATTTCAGTACCTACTTAACTGATAACTGCGCTTAATTGTCCGTTTGATTAAATGGTCCCTCCCTGGACAGATTATTTTGTTCCATAAAAATGATGTGTGAAACGTTTTTCTAGTTGATTTTCTGTAGCCTAATACCTACTCTCTATTTTTTAATTTTACTTTTCAGGTTATATGAAAGAAGAGATTCTTGATATACGTCTACTGGGTTTTGAAGAACATATTCGGAACAGCATGTGGAATATCATGGAATTGGTGAAAAATTGCATTTATATGCTTGTTATCGTTTTACGCTCATATGCTTACATTTGCGAACAAATTGAAATACTACATGAACCGAACATTGCTAGTATACCTCGTGAAGAATGGAATATGTTCGATCCTCAACTTATTGCTGAAGGATGGTTTGCAACCGCAAATATCTTAAGGCTGGTATTTAAAAAAAAAAATAAAAAGAGCAATCAATTACCTACTCCAACTATTCCATAACATTTAAATATGTATTCTACCAGAATCCCACCCTGATTTTAGGTACATATTTTAAAATTTTTTGATAGATTAAAATTGCTGGGAAAGTTGGAATTGCTGATTTGCCGCTTCAACAATAATTTTTCTTTCAGGAAAATGTTTTTGAATTCATTATTGCGCAGTAAAATTATAAGAATACTATCGAAGAAAAACTGGCAATTCAAGTTTTGTCATCACCACCACAAGGTTGGGAGAATAGAAGAATTTGGTACGTTAGTGACCAATCTTTGAGCAATACTTGAGAGCAAGCATTTTTTTTTTTAATCCTAAAAATATTTCAATGAATTTCATCAAATTGTTGCGTTACAACGTACACTTGTACAGCAGAGAGAGATAAACTTTCTCAACAAAGAATCTTTTTTCTCAACTTCATAACTAAATGCAATATGTATGAGTAGGTAGGTCCAGTTTAGTTTTCTTGATAACTTTTCCTGCGCCCACCTTTTGTTCTACTACCGGTACCTCACGCTTGCTAAACATAGGCCTACAAATAATGATGATGCTCAATAGCGCTTCAAGCAAAGTGGGCGTGGTCAACAACTGTTCCGCTCATATTCCTCAAATGTGATGCTAATGAGGAGCACTTGTGCCGTTGTGCCGCAAGTGTGAACCGGCACACCTAATAGCCTTGCACAACGGAACGTGACGGACGACGGTTGACTCTGTATTGTAAAACTGGCCCTTAGTGATTAACATAATAGGTATGCAGCGAAATTACCAAGTAGAGACAAAGTTTTAATCCTTTATTTGAATAGAAATACAGCTACTGAGCTACTTTAGATCTCGTCAACACAAGAAAGCGTCTGTTTCGTTGAATTGAGTCTGACTAGGTCGGAAAGTGAAGAAAAACAGCCCGCATCCCATTCTCAGCCGCCATACAACCAAAAATAGTAGATTACGCGACGGGTGCAGACCCGATCGACTCGTCCGGTTAGGGTTAGCTCCTCACTCGGCTACTTAGTACAGTAGTAGGCTATTTACTCATTACTGGAATACAAACAAAACGACTACCGGTACAACCGCGCTGCGCTGCGACAGACACAAGAATTCAACGATTGGGTGCAACGACTGAATTCTTGTAATTTTATTACCAACTTATTGCCACATAATAAGTAATTACATTATGTCGACAACAAAAAAACAAGCAGCCAGTACCAGGCTGAAAGAGGGTCGGCCAATCTTTTCTCTTGAATTTTGATAGATTGATTTTTTATCACGTCACAATAGACCGATTTTCCACTACGTCACATGTGATCAAAATCGCAAACTAATCGGAAAACTTGTTAGCTGCGGGTCCTTCATTCTGTGTTTACTTTTTTTTTACATGTAATTTCCTATAAGCAAAAATAACATTTCAGAGACTGATCGATTTTTCAGAACTAAAGCATAAATAAGGAATGGTGACTTATAAAATCAAAAGTGCTAACCCTCTAGATCATCAAACAAGGACTCTCATACCTTATTTGTGCTCTAGTTCTGAATAATACATCAGTCTCTGAAACGTTATTTTTGCTTATGGGAAATTACATGTAAAACTAATGTAAACACAGAATGAAGGACCCGCAGCTAACAAGCTTTCCGACTATTTTGCGATTATCAATGGCTATCGATAGTTGGTGACGTAGGTGGAAAATCAGCCTATATCAAATTGCAAAATATTGCAGAATGCTGCTTGCTGAAATGCTGAAGTTCCTTCTCATCACACTGTCAGTGACTTCCATACTTGGACTGAGCTACAACAACGTTTACCCGCGGGGATCGAGTATATATGTAGCATAGATACCTTTCTGCCGATCAATTAAATTTGTTCATATTTAGAGCTTCAAATGCACCCCCCCTAGGGGCGAGAAATAGAGCTCTGGGGGCTCTAACCTATGAATATTGTTGAGGCACCTGCATAGAGGATACATATTGAGTTTGGTCAAAATTGGTTCATATTTACGGCTCCAAATGCACACTCTCCACTTCAAGAGGGGGGGGGGGGGGTCTAACCTATGACTGTTGTTTAGGTATCCTTATGGATGATATACATTGAGTTTGGTCAGAATTGGTTCACTTTAGCTCAATACCAATTATATGCCTCGATTAGGAAACACAACAATCATTTATTTATTCTGCTGAACCGCTTCAACACAACTTTCATCCAAATTGTTTGGATCAATTTCAAGAATTCATCTCTCATCACTTTTCTTCTATTCTGTAAAAACGTACTACCTAGGAAGATACGAAAACTTTATGACCAATTATTCATCCGCAGAAAATAATTTGAACACAGAAATACCCACAAAGAAAAAATTAGAGCATTCAATCAAATTTAATAATACTCGCCTAATGGCCGTGAGGCGCGCCTCTCATACCAAAACAAAAGTAAAATAAATTTGTTATTCCAGAAAATTCTAGAACAAAAAACAAAAGTAACAAATTTTGCGCAAAGTCACCCTAAAATCACTAAATTTTTTATGTATAACGGAAACAAAAATGAAAATAACAAGAGAAATGAAAATAACAAAGGAAAAAATAAGAAATCTCCAAATAACGGGCCGACGCCGATAACACTAATTTTCAAACACGCAATCCTAATACAAAATAACACAGGATTGAACGGCACTTGCTGGAACTGTAAAATGCAGTGATAACAGGCAAAGAGCAAAAGACGCAAGGTTACTCAGCATATAGCATACACAGTGTTCGGACTGGGAATCCTGAACAGGAATTCCCAGGAACCAATTCCCGGGAATTCAATAAAATTTCCCGGGAACATGCTGATAAATCGGGAAAATTTCCCGGCTTCTTGAAACATTCCCAGTTCCCGGGGAAAAATTCCCAAAAAATGACTGGGAATTCCCAATCAAAAATTCCGTTCCTGGGAAAGTCCAATCACTGAGCATACACAAAAATACTCACAACTTACTGCGCTGTGGACTACTGTATGTGATGTCCGTGACATGACGTGAGCGTCTTAACTGATCCAAAGAAGAAGAAGAAAGTGATTACAATATGGTCGGCCTTGAGAACTGGGCCGACCCTAAAAAGTGATTACAATACAGTCGGCCTTGTAGGACGGGTTGATCCTAATGAACAATTAGTATGTTACACAACAAGCGGTGCAAACGCCAGTCTTCATCGCTTGTTTTGTATATTTTTTGTAACACAAACGCTGAAAATGCAGTTTACCTCTTAAAACTTTGCTGTGATTGTGTGCAAGTCAAGACTCAAAACGCATGTAAATAGAATAGATTTTAATCATACGCAAGATACGTATTATTATAATTATTTCACTCTACATGGTTGCACTGAACTAGACTTCACGCAAGTTCATTGTACACAACGTACATTCTTGTTCATTGTACCTTTGTTTTCACTACCTACCTTACTTTCACCACTAGTGGTGAAATATAGCAAACTTGGGGGCGTTTGCAAAAATTTCGTTTGCATTCGTTCCTGTTCACTTCTGAAAAAAAAACGTTTGCGTTTGTTTGCGTTCCTTCATGAGATTGCCTCCGTTTGCGTTTGCAAACAAACAAAAAACCTTCGTTCGCATTTGTTCGGTCCGTTTGTTGTGATTTTAGCGAACCTATGAAATGCAACTGCGGAACGACAACAATCAGCTCTGGAGCGCAATGAACCGCTCCGGAATACAATGATCCGACTCCGGAGCACAATGAGCCGGCTCCGGAGCAATACCAATTAGGAGAAAGGGAATTTTCCTTCACCTCAGGGGCGTCATCTACAGTTGAACACAAAAAGCAACAAACGTGTCGTTCATCTTGTTTGTTTGCAAATTTTGGTCCTTTGTTCAGTTTGCGTTCGTTCCATAGAAATTTTCATTTGTCGTTTGCGGTCGTTTGTTCGCTCCTTGCGCACGTTCGCAAACGCGTTTGTTTGCAAACGAACTTTCCCCCATGTTTGAAATATAGTATGTTACACAACAAGCAGCGTTTTCACAACAGGGTTGCAAAAAAAACGGTTTTAAAAAAAAAAAAAACAAAAAACACGTTTTTTTTTTGTTTAAAACAGATTTTACGTTTAAAACATGTTTTGAAATATGGTTTTTATTCTCTAGTTTAAAACACATTTTAAACGTTTTCAACATCCTTTAAAAGGTGATTTAAAACAACCTTAAATTTTTTATTCCAACAGGGTTGCAAAAAAACGGTTTTTGAAAAAAAAAAACAAAAAACACGTTTTTTTTTTGTTTAAAACATTTCAGTCATTTCCTGTTTTGCATTGATTATCAATTATAGTATTGAATAAATTCGTTTTTTTTTTTTAAAGTAAATGTCTTGATAACCATAATTTGAAAATTTATCAACTATATTTTTAGAGATAAGGAAAAAAAACAAAGTTTTTAATTTTTTAAATGGGATTAAAAAAAAACAGTTTTCAAACAAAAAAAACAGCGTTTTAAACATATTCCCGTTTAAAACAATGTTTTGTTTTTTTCGTGTGTTTTAAACGTGTTTGAAACATGTTTTAAACACCACCTGTTTAAAACATCGCAACCCTGTTTCACAAGGAGTTTCAGTGCAACTGTGTATCACGCGAGCGTAGCGAGCGTGATTGGTTGCTCTGAAACTCCAAGTGAACCGCGAGTTCTCACTGCTTGTCAAGTATTAAACTTTTTATAACACTGAGGGTGAAACTGCAACTTTTTGTCACAAAAACGATGGAAAACCCGATAAAATAATAGGAATCTGGCTGCACTGAAGAATAAATGGAAGTTCACTGTGTTTTTTTGGAAGTTCTTGCAACACTGTTCATTGTACCATCGTACCTACCTCAGACAGAATGGAGTTTACTGACCTCAGTTTTCACTACAGTTTTATCTCTACGTTATTGCCAGTCTTCTCTTACTATTCAATACAGTTTAACGTTTTTGTCATGGGTTCTGGTTATTTACAGTACATGTTTTGGAGGTGAGTCTCTACACAACGAGTACATAACGTTTGCGGAACGAGCAAAGCGAGTGAAGTAGAGTATATTTGCGGAATGAGCAAAGCGAGTGGAGTAAATATGCATGTACAAGTTGTGAGACTCACCTACAAAACGCGTACTGTACAAGACTTTTCAACACAAATGAAAATAAAAAGAACAAAAAAAAAAACCGAAGTTTAAGTTCTTGGGCATGCATGAGTTCAAACCGTTGTGTAAATACGCAAAACCATTGTGTAAAGACCCTTGCTTCACTTTTTTGCAACAGTTTGTAGTGTCGCTGAAAAGCGCCACCTACGCCACAGAAATTTGTTTTGTAAAGACCTACTTACACCGCATGCGTGGTACTTAAACTTTGGTTTTTTTTGTTCTTTTTTTCATTTGTGTTGTAAAGTCTTGTACAGTAAGTACGCGTTTTGTAGGCGAGTATTACAATTTGTACGTATGCATATTTACTCCACTTGCTTTGTTTGTTCCGCAAACGTACCTACTGTACTCCACTTGCTTTGCTCCTTCCGCAAGTGTACTTTACTTCACTCGCTTCGCTCGTTCCGCAAGTGCGCTTTCTGCGTGCTGTTTTCAGGAGCAAAAGCGTCCATTTGCAGGCGCGTTCGCTGCAAGCTAGAAAAACGAGTTTCATGTAACTGGTTCTGTACTGTGACGTCACAATTTACTTTTCTGTCCTCCAAATTTACTTTTCTGTCCTGTAGAAACACTTTTCCAGCCGCTCATGAATTATCAATGATTTGCTCGCGGTGTTCTTGCAATCTGCAATAGTATATTTCTGTACAAGGCGGTAAAAGAAAGGTTTGACTTTAAGTGCAAAAGTTTGCTTCACGAGCGTAGCGAGTGGAGTAAATTGCGCGAAACGTTAAACCTTTCAATACCGCCTTGTATCAGGAAGATATGTTTTCTAATAAGCCTAAATGATGTTAAAATCTTCAAAAAACAAAATTAAAACGGAGAAGCAATAAGTAACGCAAAAACAATTGAACGAAACTACGCTGAACAAATGCAATTATTGTTCTTCATAAGGAATCATTGTCAACTGATACTTGAACGCTATTGGCTAATTCATTTTTTCTTCACACTTTTCCAGTCGAGGATTATTTCAACCAGGGTCCAAATTTCCTTTATACAACGTATGCACGACATCTGAAAATTTTGTTCACTACCTATCTTTTCATGACATTTTCTCATGGCGCTATTGACATGACTACTTAGTATACGTAGGTACTTTTAGAGTATCTAGGTACTTGAACTCATTTTTCATTTGGTATGAATTGCCGCGGGCATACTTGTTTTGTACATCAACTACTAGAAATTTTTTGAGTAGACGTACGTAGGTACGTACCTATAATCATAAAAACTTTTTTACTCTCCTTCAGTCAAGGAAACTGGAAAACCTAACCATGGAAAACTTGCACATCACACAATCAAATTGCCTACCTACCGTACCTACCTGATAAAATTGAAAGATTCTCTTTTTTGTTCCCATTGAATTTGTGGAGTATTTAATCAATCTATAATAGATACCTATCGTAAAATTCAAAGGGTGTGAAGTACACCTACCTAATGGTTGTTTATCCATTTTATTTTACAGTGCACTGAAATTGATTTACATATTTTCGGTTAATTCACAATTGGGGCCATTACAAATTTCTCTTGGAAGAATGTTCCTTGATATAATCAAGTTTTTTTCAATCTATGCTCTGGTTTTATTTTCTTTTGCTTGTGGTAATTAATAATTATCTAGAGATAATTCTCTATAGGTTATACTGTACAACAAACATGAAAAAATAGGCCTAGGTACAGTAAAATCCGCTTATTGTGATCGCATCGGGGACCAGGCCTAAATGATTACATTAGAGGCGACTGATAACAACATCAGAAAAGCTATTTTTTAAATTTGGAAATCTTTTACATGCAGTAATTGATAGACGTAGGTATGCGCACATTCGGCCTATCAACTAATAACAAAATATTGAAACGATACCTAGGTGCGGTACTCCATGCGACTCGATGTTGCATTTTAGCAAGACATGACATTGCATCCGAGATCATTACTTTTTTTTACGTAGATACCTGGGTACTTTATTTCTAATGTTTTTTACGTGTTTTTTCTTAAATATTTGATCATAAAAAAAGGCGTTCGATAACACTAGGCCTAGGTATGCGATAAAATTTAGCCCAGAAAATCGGGACCACAATATTATTTTGATCACATTACCCAGCTGATTCTATATTAAGCGCATTAATATAAATAAGCGGATTTTATTGTACATATAATAACTATATGTAAGTAAGTATACCGTGAAACTTTTTACAAAATATTATCATGACCATAGGATTGAATCAATTGTTATGGTACTACGCTTCACTAGAACATAGAAAGTGTTTTGATTCTACAAGCAGCCAATATACGATCGAGTCGTGCTCAAAGTGGAGGTATTTTGCAAAGTGAGACTTTTTGACCTATCAGTATCCTACCTATAACTTAGTTTTTCAATTTTTCCAGAAGCAACGAAAAAAATTTTTGCTCAGTTCCAACAAAATTTTCTTCAAAGAAAAGTACGACATTTGTAATTTGAACAGTCGACTCCTGTGCACATATTGTGACAATGGTTTTGCAAGATAGAAAATATTTATAGTTTTTTGTATCATTAGGCATTACACACAGACGTCCCAATACGCAGCACACATCCCTTATCTAGTAGTATTCAACAAAGTGAAATATATAATTTTGGGGCTCTTGCCACCTTCGGCAAGGCGAGAGCCCACATGCAACCGTGAAAAAAAAAGAAAACAAAAAAAAGATTCTCACCCGAAAAAATGTGTTGTGACGTCACTCAAGTTATACGAGACATTTTCTTATTTTACTTTTGCATAGCAATTTAAAAATTTCGTAAGTTTTTCATTATCGTAGACGTACGTCAATCTGTGCAGTCCATAGATATAATATACTATAGATTTCTATAGTATATTATATCTATGGTGCAGTCTCTACAAGTTTTATTTTTGCATAGCATTTTTTTTTGGTACAGTCTTTGGCAAAAGTGTAGTACAAAGGTTATTTTTCTTCTTGGTACCTCAACAATCATAAAATACTGCGTATATTCTTTGACCAGTCTCTCTCGGTTTTCAGGTCTGAGTATAAGACAAGAAGTTACGAATATCTTTGGGTCTCAGGACTTCTGGATATCTCAAACTCCTCATCTTATTAGTGAAAAAGAAACTCCAGAAATTTTGAGTCACAATTTTCCATGTTCCACTAATAATTTGAGAGAAAGAAGAGTAACTTACAGTCAGGGAATAGAGTAAAACAAAAAAAACATAAAAACCAAGAGACCCGGATACTGAGGCGCTGAGCGACTCAGTCTTGTTTTTTTCATTGCGACAGTTCGTCTGATACGTGTACGAGTATAATTATGGTCAATAGTTCTACACACGCCGCTCTCTGTTAAACATAATAATGTAGGTATCAACATATACGTATATGACCGGTTACATCGCATTGTACCGGTAGGTACCCAGCCTGTTCATCCATTGACTATTTATTAGGTACCTATAAGTATAGGTACATACTCTCAGGGCATAGGATTTTATTTAGATTACTCTTTGATAGGAAGTAAGGCAACATGCAGTGTGTTTTGGTGATCGGCGCTGCCACAGAAATAATTTAAATTATGATGATGATGATGATGATGATGATGACAAATATTCTACCATTTACATCCTCTTTCTTTCATCTAGTTTATTTGAATCAATTCAAACCTTATTTTGGACTGGATTCGGTGAAATGGATACTACTAATTTTGATCTTGCCGGAATCAAACCATACACAAGATTTTGGGGTTTACTAATGTTTGCGTCATACTCTGTTCTGAATGTTACTGTGTTGTTGAATTTGTTGATTGCCATGATGTCAAATTCGTTCTCACATATTTGGGTAAGTAGGCCTACCTATACATATAAAATGGTGTCGTAAAATTTCTCTTCCTTTTCCTTTTTTTTTCCTCTCTCTTTCCCCTTCAAAATATTGTTACACATATCATCGTATATTTACTCATATTATTATGATCATCTAATAAAATAGGGACAAGCAGATACAGAATGGAAGTTTGCACGGACAAAATTATGGATCAACTGTTTTGAAAGAATGCCAACGTTACCATCACCGTTCAATATTCTACCCGGCAGAAAATTTTTGAATAAACTATACTCTCATCTTTACTGTGTAAATGAAGAAGCTGCGAGGAGCCAAGTTTGTAAAGAGCAGGTGCGAACAATGAAGTAAACTGAACTTAAATTAAAGAAAACAATTTTGTGAAACTCTCTGTTTAATACCGTACCTATTTTTGTTAGTTTCATGAAGATACAAATGGAAAAGTGCAAGTTTCAAATTTTTCGCATGCCATGCAAGCTTTAGTATGGCGATACATTTCTCTAAACCAATTGTCAAAAATGAGTGCTATGACAAATAATTCCATGAAAGCTGTAAAATTAGATGTTAACAGGCAGTCTAAAGTATAAAATTTTCGAAGAATTGGAAAAAAAAAAAAAAAAAAAAAACGGAATTCAGATACCTACCATTGGAGGATAAGAATGATAAAAGTAAGTTTTCATGTGTCATTACACCAAAAGACTGTTCTGATCCTTTAGAGTAAAAAAGACAATGAAAGTGCTGATAAGAAAATTGTGAAAGACCCATGTAAGAGAAAATCAAAATCATTCATTAATGATCAAAGAATTTTACAGGAATTGAAAGAACAATACAAGCTGAGATATGCAATTATGGTACAACTATTTTATTGAGCCTTTTTTTTTTTTTTTTTTTTTTTCTAGAAGAAGAATTCAGAATTGGATTTTTCGACCTCTCTTGTATTATGTAATATACGACAAGTTTTATTTCGTAAACACGCTCTAATGATTATTTTTTCTATTTACCGTGATTTTCATTTTAATTTACTTACCAGCTGCTAGCTAGCAGCCTGCCTTCGGGATAAATAATTGGCAAGAATGAGTTTCCATGATGGATATAAAAATTTTCATGTTCAAAGGGTCGAAACGGAGGAATTTTTGATAATTAAAAATGTGAAAATATAGGCCCAGGCTAATTTAAGTATTCACTTGATGAAGCAAGTTTCTTGACACTGCCGTTGACCTGTTCTTTACAATTGAAATAGGTACCGTACCTATTAATTTAGTTGATGTTTTATTTACTTTTTTTACCTGTTTAATTCCAGATTTGATGGATAGGTACATAGGTATAGTACATACTCAACCTAGCCTATTCAAAGCGAGTAAGTGTTGCATCCGTCCTGACACACAAAGCATTGGCTATACCTACCTACCTACCTACCTACCTACCCTACCTACCTACCTACTTTGGTTGTATTAATTCTACATACGGTAATATTATTTTCAAAAGAATATTGCATCATCTACGAATCACAATCTTCTTGCAATTTTATTTTTGTGAACACAGTATCAGCGAGAAAAGAGAATGGGATTATCTCGAATTATTTAGGAACCGCAACCGTAAATATTAAACAATAATGAAATTTTCGACGAACTTCCGGCTGGTCTCTCCAACGTAAACTCCTGAGCAGTCCCGACTCTTCAGGAGGTGAACACCCCTTCTTAAGAAAATAAATCTGAGCCGAGTTATGCATCAAAATGAGCCAAAAATTTACTGATTCGCAAAGATTTTGCAAATAAGAAATCAAAATTTTTTTGTTTTCAAGCTTATACTTAGTGACCTGCTCGGATGTTGGTCAAAGACTGCGTTGAGCTCAGATCTGATTCGAAAAACGATGGACTTGGGCTTTCACGAAAACGAATTGTTTATTGATAAAACGGACTAGCCTACACTACGCGGTTACGATAGATTGAACATCAAATAAGACTTTACGATAATTAGGTAGGTACCGGTACCTACGATTATTTACAACGCAACGCGGAGACGTTACGATTATCAGTATCTGGAACTTAATTGACGTTGATCTGCCCCGATGCGTTGTGCCCTTATAATACGGTCAGCTATAGGCTCTAGCCAACGCCTCGTTGCATGTTTAGATGATCTCATACCGCTCGATCGCCGTTAATTTACTTACTTCATTTCGCTGACTTCGCTTTGCTTTGTTGTTGATACTTTTCGACGATGTTTTGCAGTTCGAATCGAGCTACTCTTTGTGACGCCTATTTACCACGGCCGGGTACTTAGGCGCCTCTACAGAATCTCGTACACCATAAAGCTTCATACGGTTATTCAAGCATTTTTTTTTTTTTTTTTTTTCGAAATTAGCGTTAAATTTTATTCTGAAACCAGATAAAATATGGAAGTTTAAACAGTTTTTAATTTTTGAAAAGTTTGGAAAATTGATGAATTTTTGGCACATTTTGGTCCATATCTGGGCTAAGAAAAGTCGTAGAAAGTACGTCGCAAATTAAAGATAAAATTGGGATGCAAATTCTGGTTGGAGAAATAAAAAAATTAATATTGAGGACAGATGGAGAGTCGTCCGATAGTGCTTCTATGTGGTTGTGACCAAGGAGTTTCAAAGTGAGGTCAATGTGCGGCAAGAGGAGATACGTTGAATGATTGGTGGTTGGGGGGGGGGGAGCCCAGAATCGCAATGAGAGTGTCAAAGAGGCATAAGATAGGATAGGTGGTAAGATGGGTGAGTGTGAGTCTAGAATGACTGATTCTGAAACTAGGTAGTGATTATTATTTCTTCTTTGCGAGTGAGTTGATTTAAGTAGATGCGCCGCCATATTTAGTCGTTACAGCATGAACTTCCCTATTCCTGCTTTACTGATAAATTGTTATCAGTAACAGGAATAGGGAAGTTCATGCTGTAACGACTAAGTATGGCGGCGCATGTCCTCACTCGTTATTATAGGGCTCAAATTTAAGTAGGTAGTCTTAGGTGTGAAAATATTTTATTCAATTATTTGGAATAGCTTGTTTGAAGAAGATTTGAGTTTGGACGGCAATGAGTGAACCAGGCATGGATGATGTACAGTACTCGTGAATGTGGTTGGAGGGCTGGCTGATGAGTAGTTAGTTGCCTGTTTGACTGCTTTTTCAACTTTTTCGTCTCTTGGGGTCAGGCACACGCCAGATGAAGAATATTAATGAAATAGGAGAAAGCGAAGAGAGCGTGAATTCAACAGCTTATGAGTGGATAAAGAGAATAGTGACTGAGGATAACATTAAATAATGTTAGAGAATTGATGATGATCAAGAATGCGAATTAGAGCAGATATGGGCAACCTTTTTCCTTCTGCGGGCCACATTGCAAAGTTGGTAGCAAGGCGTGAGCCAGATACAAAAAATGCTTCAGCAAAATTTATTTTTTTATAGCCTACCTACATTTTGTAAAGTGTTTGTAATATCGCTGCGGGTCGGATCCAACCCGCGGGCCGTAGGTTACCCATGCCTGAATTGGAGGGACGAGAGATGGTGCGAATAAGTAAGAAAGTTAAGATTAATAGAATAAGTTGGAACTTCGAAGATAGGATTTAAGCGCAATGCGTGATTTCAGACAGAAGAAGAAAGTCGTGTGTTGCAATTATACACAGCTGCGTACGTAAGCATTTTTTCCCTTCTTCTTTGAGAAGAGACCATCTTGAAATTGATGAATGAAATTTATTCGTGGAAAAAAGATATAATTATTTTTTACAAAAAAATTTTTTACGGCTTTATTTTCCACATCAATTTTACATTGAATAGAGTTCGACGTTTCGATACATCGCGTATCATCATCAGGAACGATGATACGCGATGTATCGAAACGTCGAACTCTATTTAATGTAAAATTGATGTGGAAAATAAAGCCGTAAAAAATTTTTTTGTAAAAAATAATCTTGAAATTGGTATATTTTTGTTTTTGAACTCAAAAATATTAAGAAAGGGATACCGTGACACGTTTTGAGAATTTCACTGAATTTCTTGGCAGATTAGCAAGGTTTGAAATTGGAAGCTTTAGTCAATACCTCCATATTTCAGGAGTACGTACAATTGAGGGTTGGCATTACGAGGACATGAGTAAATATTGGGTGAAGACCTCGGGCAAAAATTAAAAATATCTACCAACCTTGTAACTTTTCGTTCATTTACCGCATACTTGGATTAGGTTGAAAATCGGGAAACTTTCAATGAATTTTTGCTCAACTTTCACAATTTTTTATTCGGTATGCAACGCGTATCACACATCCAGCGTCACTCTTTATGTACTTATTCGTAACTTCTTCAAACTACCGACCGTTTTCCACAAAAGATAAGAAATCTAAAAGAATTTTTCGGCTGGTCAAAGAGTGATAACTCGATCATTTATTCCTTACTTTTTAATTTGTATTTCGGGTACCTATGTAAATGATGACTAAGTATGGTAATAAATAATCTGCACTCGAATTATTATTTTAAATTGATTGATAATGAGTACCTAGTTATTTATTTAGATTACGGTTCCCATAATGTGAAAAAATTAAACGACTTTCCGCCCCAATGTTTGAAAAATAAATATTATAATTATTGTAGTTCATGTCCCCAACTACAATTTGTGCAGTGAGTGCTATTGCAAAACTCAAATGAATCATTCCTATGACGTTATTGAGGTAGGTATACGTCTGTATATGAAAATAAAGACAAAAAAAAAAAACAAAACAAAAAAAAACGCGGCTAATATACTGGATTATGAGAAAGTACCTCATATAGAAATTTATAACCCATAGGCATCGTACAAAAATTGGTATCTGCGCGCATTGTTTCATTAGCTTGTGAGGCTGCACCAAAGATTAAAAATTATGGACTCGACAAGTTTTGGAAAACCAATATAGCCTATTATATTGATGTCTAAAGAATAGATACGGTATTGTAGAAAAAATGTATTAAACGCGCTCCTCCCCTCTCCTCATCATGTCGAAATGTAAAGATAGTGGTACCGAAAAATTATTTGACATTTTTATAAAATGTAGGTAGTGCTACTTGTATACTGTATAACGCTAAGAACGCTCGTATCTCAATTTTGATTGAAATAGGAAACATTCCGTAGAAAAGGTCAAGGTCTCTCTCCTTCATAGTGAGAATCGTAAAAAGAAACGCCGCGCTCTTGAGGAGCTGGAGATTAATAAACATCTCGAGTCGGATGAATTTAATATTGTTAATAATGTTTTACCTTCGACAGGTCTATTGAGATTTCTTCATAACTCCTAGTTCGTGAGATCATGTATGACTCATGTTACTTCTTGTTTTAATCTCTTTCCATCCGTACAGCTCCTTTCTTGAATTTACATCTCTTTCCAACCGTACATCTCCTTTCTTGAATTAGCGTGTAGGCCTACGAGATTAGTTGATATTGTGACTCGATAATGAGTGTTTACTCGAAAGCGCTCGTCGCGAAAAATATGTAGTTTCTTACCTATGCGGTTAATTGTAGTTTAAAATAAAGAATAAAACTCATTTTATTCCTTTATTCCAACCTATTTTTTGAAAAATGTTTTGAAATTTTCAACAAATATTTAGTGAAATAGACTTGAAGCGTTTTGGGGGGGAGGGGGGGACGTCTCTCAATTATGATCAATTAAGCTCATCCGATCCTTGAACAAGTTGTAGGGGGTACATCTTCAGTTGTGAGACTATAACTTGCTTGCGAGTCTTGAAATGATACATCCAAGTAGTTTTAGGAAGATCCGCAAACAAAAAAAAAAAAAAAAAAAAAACTTTCAAGTCTAAATATAGGCCTGTAATATTATGAATGAGAAAACTTAAAAATTATTGCAGATTGAAAAGTGATCTAGGTTCTTCAAAGTGTCGAGAAAATTTACTACATACTCCCTCCCTGTGACAACTTTGCCATTGAAATAATATCTCTTCTTTCGAGTTGAAAAAAGCCAGTAAAAATAAATAAGAGCTTCGCAATGACTCTTTCTTAATACTTTGAAGCTTGCATAGCATTTAAGAGGAAAAAATGTGCGATCTTCAACTGCGCCAGGAATAATAATATAAGTATAAATGTACTACTGTACCATAATATTTTTAATGCTCGTTTTTACAAACAAAGCACACCCTTGATTGTTTGATTGTCTACTCTAACAAAATAAAATGAAATCTTCATTACGACTTTGCAAGAATTTTCATTTTCAAAAGCGCATTTAGTTTCGACACAATACTGTATATTAGTAACGAGCAAGCGTTGAACAGACTGATGTCATTGACTAGGTATACTGTACACGTACCTGATGTGCAGTAACAATGTTTCTGAGGCTACAACAGTCATAAAATTTGTGAATCATACTTTGCGTAAAATTTTGTATTCTATGATTGGCAAAAAAATACAGCTTATTTTCAGAGTAGTAGGCTACTCTACTTCTCATACTTTGGTGCCTACTCTCTGACCAATGCTACAAACTTATCAAAATTTAATGAGTAGGTACTTTTTTTCTTCAATCAAATTTGTATTCTCTCTCTTTTGTGAGATTCTGTAGCAAAACCCATTGTAACATACTCGTACTTAACAAATCGCAGGGAAGTAGTGCGTTAATGAGATTAAATTTTTGAAATATTCATAGTACCTACGAGTATGAATAAGAGAATGGAGAAAATTATCACGACAATAACTTATTATGTTACCACTTGTATTTCATAACACTGCCTCCAGCTATGCGCGTCATCTTACATATAATTATTCAACAAAAACTCCATAGGTCGTCGCAGTATCAGCTGTGACATTCACTGACTAACAACAAACTTCCCTACACAGAATCTTTTCCCACTTCTAGTCGTTTTCCAACTCTTCAGTACACACCTACGCCACAAATTGTCACCCATCTGAGTCCTCCCTCCTCCGCGTGCCCAATCATGCAGTATACAACACCAATAATTTCTTTCATCGATCAACTTTTTTGTAAGTTCTGTAATATTGCTGTAAGTAATATTTCTTCCAACAAATCCCGAGCCTTCATCGAAAAACCAAACTTCCCTAGATTGCTTCAGTTGAAAGAAATCACACCTTCTCGCTTATTCGATTCCCTCCCCCCTGCCCGTCAAATATATCTTATCAAAAATTTTACAATCAATTTTTATCAATCCTCATTGACCCAATATTGCAATAACATCTCTTCTAATCAATCCGAAGCCTTCATCAATGAGCAAACTTCTGCTGCCTTTACTTCCGCCGCCTGCCCGCGATAAACTCAAATCATTCTACTGACTTGACTCTATCCTCTCCCACCTCTACCCTCTAACGAAACACTTGAAACTTGACAATCAATCAACTATTTTCTAACGTCTACGTCCAATTTCTACTATCCCAAAAAAATAAACCCCAGTAAATGAATTACGCATACATCTTTTAATGGTATTTTCCCAAGAAATATTTTGAAGCACAATTCCAAAAAATTTCTCAGGTTCACAAAATAATATTATTATTATTATTATTATTATTATTATTTCTTTTTTGTTTCGAATACCCGAGTACTTGAACCTGAGAAAATCATTCAACATGAAAAAATAACAACTTGCATCTTTCAATACAGTCTCCCATTTTTTTTTTTCAAATTTTCTCTGTAGCCATACTTAGTGGTCGCATCAGATAAATACTGTATTATTCAATTCCGACAAAGACTTCATATTTTTCTTCTCGTGAATTTTGTAATACTGCTATCACCCACTGTAACTAATTCAAAGACTTCACAAATAATCAAAATTTTACTAGCTCTGCTTTAGGTACACACGATTGAATCTTTTCTCCACCTTCTACCCTCCCACTGGACGGACCACAAAAACTTGAGAATTCATCAATTTTTTTCATATACGTACCTCAAACTTCCTTTGGCAGATGTTACAATTAATATTTTGTTCTCCCTAGAACATACTTTCAAACCACAATTCTTAGAAATCTTCTAAGGTCTACAAATCTCTCGAACTTGGTGAATTATTCATTAAAATTTTTTATTTCCAACATTTATGCATCCCAATTGGAAATATAATTAGGTACAACTCTTCTGATGCCTACTGTATACATAAACCTTTCCCACTCCAATACCAATCTACATTCAAAAATACATTTTTTGTATTAATTTTTGAAATCTATCAGTTTAAGCACGGAACAAAATGATATATAGCCTTTTTTGTTCGTATCACGATAATTAATTTGATAACTTTTTCTTCATAAAAATAAGTATCTTACCATAATTATGATAAAACAGGCACGACTCTTAATACACTAATAAGAGAATGCAAAAGTTGTATTAAAATTTATCAAGGATTGTTGCATGATTTCACTCGTCATTTGATTTTAATCATAAAACCCCTACATGTCCATGCATATAATATAATAATAGCCTTTATTTCTGATAAACCGGTACAATAGTAAATATGGGGAGTGATTTTTCAGCACGGAAGAAAAAATGGAAAATGCAACAAAAAAAAAAAGTGTTTCCACGGAATTAAAAAGGAGGCACAGATAAATAAAGATTTTACTAGTAAAAATGAACTGTTCCGAAAAAAAAAAAAAAAAAAAACACGTTGAACGGAATATAATTAAAGTAACTCAATAAAAAAATTTACACTAAAAGTGCAACATCATTTTCACAGAAGAATAAAAAGTACAACATATTAATGAAAAAAATGTTTTAAAAAAATTTTCACTGCACAAGCAGAGCTTGCTTCGCCTTTGCCGGTCTGTCGCGTTTTCTTTTTTGACCCAATTTAATATTTTTAGCCTCGAGTGGTACTTGAACCTCTTTCCTTCGAATCTGGATGCCAAGCGAATGTTTACATATTCCTCGCTTCAGGTAAATCGGGCAACTGCACGTTACCGTCTGATTGGGGAATACCTCTATGGTCCACATTTCTTGGCGCCAACTAGTGTACTCGTCGAATGTCTTCCGCTTCCCATTCCGTCTCTCGTGTTTTGCAAGCAGAGTAGAGGAAATCGGTGTCTCTATTTTTGATGACGTGACAAAGTACTGCTTGCAATTCACTGCGTCACGTTCGAGGACGGGCTTATTCCCCATTGGTACGCAGAAGTTTATGAAGGAAGAGATACAGACGCAGTGTCGGCGAAGTCCTTGCAATTCACGGATGTCGGATTTCGATCCGTTGACCAATGCCTGACCATGGTTACTGCACAGGATAGAAACTGGCCGAGGGGTAATCTTTCGCGCAACGTACCTTCTCCTTTTATTACGGCGTTTGTTCCTTCAATCCCATTGTTAGTTGAAGGGAACCCCACAGCGGCGCCTTTGTACCAGTTAGGTAAGCCGAGCAACCATTCTTTTTTGAAGTATTCGATGAAGTTACCCACACAGGGTGAAGACGTTGGCTTCTTCCATTTCTTCAAGAATAATTTCGTAACTTTTTGGAATTGATCGGAGCTTTCACATGTTTGAAGCGCATTGATATCTGCGAGGAGACGTTCGCGGGAACCATCCTTAGGAAGCGACCGAAGATGACTTTCTACCCTCTTCTTCACATGGAAGAAACACATCAGACGAATGAAATCATGAGGAAATACACTCCTAAAGCCGTTCGTGATAGCCCCACTACCACAATAATAAAAATCGTAAGAATGAACTCTGACCATGCTGATCTGAAACTGAACTAGTATAATACTTGCCGACAAATCTACTAACAATTATAACTGCATCCTTCACTTATCTCATTCTTGTTAACGCATGCCAACTTGACCGGCGAAAGTATGACAAAGCCAGAATTTTCACCAGTATGAACGAGAAGAATCATGATGTAAATTATTCATCTCTTAGTGTTCGAGTTCGACCTCCAGTCTCCACCTCTCAGGAGTACAATTTTTAGGTTTAAATAGATTAATATTCCGTGCACATGGCATTCAGGGAGTTTCATTTTTAAATCTGCTACTTTCTTTTTTTTTTCCCCTAGCTTTGACATTCCGTTCAACTTGATATTTTATTCCGTGCAATTTAATACTTCCTGTAAATATGAAATTCACATTTGTAAAGATTATAGATGATCGGCCCACTCACGTGCATAGGCCTCTCCAATCCTCCACCAACGATCTCTGTCCCAAGCAATGTCGCTGCTCGCCTTGTACAAAAATTTTCGCATTCACGGCCCTGTTCGCATTACTGTAGGTATTTAATACCGGTGCAAAATAACGACCCACGTGTGTAACACAGGTTTCCGCTTCTAAGAATCAGGTATCAAAACTTTGAGACTTGCTTAGAACTTTCCTGATGAACTTTTGGAAAAAAAAAAAAAATTGTAGGTACCCTGTAACCGTCTCCAGTCTGATACCAATCTACATTTCAAAGTACAACTCGAAACATCAAAAACTGGTCGCGTTGAATTCTAACATAGAAACGCGCTTCTCATTAAAGTAGGTATCACTCAACTTCCAATTCTTGGTCTTAAAAAATAATATACAGCCTCATTCAAGAACATGCGTGCTGGCTTCGGTCGACGGGATAACTCGTATCAACAATCTATAGATGTACGTGTAAATTTTCTTCAACCACAAAAGTGGGTACACCTATTTCCAACACGTAGGCAACACAACTTACACACGTGTAATCTAGATTCCTACTCTCAAGAATTAGGCATTGAAAAAAAAAAAAATGTACCTTATGTCCGGCTCCATTCTAATACCAATCCACATTTCAAAGTACTGTACAACTTGAAATACAAAAAACTGGTCGAGTTTAATAATGTAACATGATAATTATAAACAAAACGCGCTTCTCCATATCTGACGTTCAAATGGTACATTTGTGTCAAAACTAATTGCACTTTCTTTGGAATATTCTTTGCAAGTTTGGAGTGACACTTTCATTATTTTCATTCAATCATACCTAATTAACTTGGTTCAATTTGCAATGTCATCACTTTGACAGCCAAAAGTTTTGGTTTGCTTGTCGGTTTGAAATTGAAATTACATAATAGATCTACATTTTTATAAATTGGTCCGACAATAAAAAATCTGAATACTTAAATATTGTACAACATCATTCATCTCAAATTGGGAAACCATTTGTGACAGGACTTTTCTACAGGAAAGTTGGGCACCTACGTAAAAATGCATACAGTACATTTAGGAGAGCAGTAGTTTATCTAGCAGGCATGAAAAGAATCGGAAATGAATAAGCGTAGGTACTGGAAGAGAAACACGTTCATTTTTTTTTTTTTTTTCTTTTTTAATTTAAAATTCAAATTAAGATTTTTCAAAACTCTTTAAGTTGATTCCACAATGGTATAAATTGTATTGTGCGTTGATCCTTCTTCACATAAACCTTAGAAAGAGCAAAACAAAATTAGAATATTGTGACCAATCAAGTTATTCTAAAATTATCAAAGAATAATTTATTTATTGCAGTGATAACCACCATATCTATTACACCTACGCACTGACTACAATATTTTTGTTGAATACTCACTCCACCATTATTTATGATCCTAATTGGTAATCAATTTATTGGCCAAATTAGTTGATTAAACATATTATTCACAATCAGTATTATCTTTTATCCTAAAATGAAATAGTTTTGTAGTTTTCCATTTTTTTATTGAGATCTTCGATATTTTTCAATATTTCTTCTTTTTCATTGGCCAACTTCTTATGCATCTCGGCATTATTCTGAAGTTTCTTGTTTACCTAGAAATTACAAATTACACATATTTGAAAATCATCTCAATGAATTTTCTAAAAAATGAAAATTTATGGAATTTCTTGAATTGAAATTAGGTATGCAAAAATATTCAAACAATAGCCTATTTCATGTTACTACATTTTTTCAACTAAAATGATTGCAGAGAGGGGCTCAATTTTTACATACCTATCAAATTAATAATATTCTACTGTATACCTAATAGACTGGTTTTCCTCAGACGTCATGCAGTTGATAACAATTGGCCAGAGTACCTACATGTTCTGGTATTTACAAGTCTTTTAAATCAGTTGACTGCATAAGAATAACAAAGGAAGCCAAGATCATCAGGTAAATAAAAGAGAATCCTGCGATTAATTTTGGTTACTTGTATAGGTAATCAAAAAAATTATTTTATAGGGTTCCTAGAACTTATTCATAAGGCTCTAAATACTAAGAAATTGTGTATTCACAATTAGTAACTCAGTCATCTTTGCTCCCTGTGCTTTTCTTATGGGAGTCAGAAAGTCCGTTGGCCAAGTAGGACAAGGGCACATGATGTACGATTTTGATGTCACAGGGAAAACAGTCTACAAAGGTACCTACCTCATTTTGTATGGTGATCAGGACGTCCCTTATCACAGCATCCCGGGTTTCTTGTTCCGCGTCCCAACACATTTCTTGTTTCTGCAACATTGATCTGGCTTCCTCGCTATCATTGTTGACAGTTCAAATAGATTTTATTAAAATAATCTTTCATGGAATCATTGATAAATTGACATACTAGGTACAAATATTTACAAAAACATAAAACTTGTCTCCAGTTCTCTCTCTTCTTCCAAATGCATATGACCAGCTAGCACAGCGTTTGCTTTTTCTATTTCTTTTCTGGCTTGTTCCTGAATGCATGAATTCTCAATTTCTTTCCGTTCAAAACATTTTGAAATCCTATCAATTAGTTGTCTGTCTTCTTCTAAACGTGCTTGTATTTCCTTAGAACGTTTTTTCAGTTGTGATTGATACTGATGCTGTGAAGAAGAGCTGCTTACATATTTAACATGTAAAAATGAAAGTTCATTTGTGAATAAATAGAATATTTCAACTTCTCTTACATAAAAATAATATACCCATGATCACTTACCAGAAATCTTTTCTCTTCCTTTCTAGTTCTTTTTGATTCCTTGCAAATGATAACTTTTCAAGCTCGTTCTTTAATTTTATCTCATGTAATTCAAGGCACTCCAACTCAAGAGATAACTTGTCCTTCTTCCTGAAGAGAAGACAAGAAAAAATTCATAGCTTATGTGTCAAAACAGTACAATTTATTGTCTAAAAACTAACTTACTTCACTTCCTGCATTTGGATCAATAAGTCATTTTCCAATTTTCTCAGATTGGCTAATTTCATCTCTTGCTCTGTTTCCAACATCGATTGTTGTCTCTTGTCTTTTACTGCTTCTTGCATTAATTCTTCTTCATTATTCTCCCTCATTTCTTCAATTTGGCATTTATGTATCAAATTTTGACACAATTTTTCTTCTGTCTAAATTGAATAAAATTCAATATGAGACAGGTAAAAAAATACAATTGCGTTGTATGTACTTACCATACCAAATACAACGAAAAACACTTAAAAAACGGAAGTTCAAATTAAAAATTTAGTACCTAACAATTCATAAGGTAATATCAATGAACTGATTTCCGTTTGCCATTTTTCGCCATCTCCTCTGGATTTCTTACAAATTGCGTTTCAACGCTTGAAAATTGTTTAAAACTGGCACTTTTGAAGTACTGTATTATATCATTAGAAACCCCAAGATATGAAAACAAGTATACAGATACGTTGCTCCATAGGTCCTTTAAATCATACGAGTACGATATTTTTACTTGATTAGATCTCAAGTAATCAGTGTTCCCACTCCAGAAAACATGTGAAAATTAGAGGTTGAATTTTGAAGTAAGAAAAGTTGGTACATACAAAGCAAAAATGAACGTTCAATTTGTTTGATAATTATGTGGCGTGCAGAGGAAGACCTAAATAAAGTGTCGACATCTAGCAAAGAACTAATTTCATCACCAAAGTGCTTCATTAGCCTACTCGTCGCTTCTATGTAGTCAATTTTCAGCCTTCTTCAAACTTTGAAACAAAATTCAAAAAAACTGAAAGGAGATCCCAGAAAACGCAAAAAGTACTTCTAAAAACGATTTTACCTGTTCATGAGTATTATCTGAATATCAAGAATTGCTAACCTTCAATTCCTTATCCACAACGAGCTTTTGTTCTCCAGCTAATAGAGAAGCTAGTTTGGTTCTTCTCTTGAGTAGATCTCCTAGTTGGTGTTTCTGTAGTTCGCATCTTCCTTGAGTGCTACTAAAATACAAAAAAAAAATTTTAGGTTACTTGATGAAAATCCTAATATTGAATGAAAAATTACAATTCACTGCAATAGATTTATTCATAAATAAATACAAGCTAGCTTTTCTGATTCAACAATCATCGGATAAACAGTAAAGTTACAAAGACCCATTGCAAAATTCAAAAATGTGTCCGCCAAGGGTGCCCATTGTCACCAAGACTACCTATACAGTATATATGTTAAGCCTAATCCGTCAAATTGCCGATTTTATAACATCAGCAACAAATTTTGCCGAATTTGTAAAATCGGCAATTGCTTGCTAAATTGATAAAATCGGCAGAATTTATTGCCAATTTTATAAAATAGGCAAAATTTCTACTTGATCTGAAGTACCTAGATGATAAACGTTGAGAATACTTGCAAATGAATTCATGTGAGCACATTTGAAGGAAATTAAGGTTAATTAACCCGATAACATTTTATTAGTTAGCCAGGGTGAAATTTGTTGAGCAAATAATCACAATAATATGTTCAATATTAAGACAGAAGAAAATGATGATTGAAAAGATCCGAGCCATGAAAAAAATTTTGTAGAGCAAATAATCACAATACCAAGTTACAAATGGGGAAATTCAATTTGAAAAAAGTCAAAAAAAGTTGATCTTTGTCATTATTGAAGAAATTGAAAAATATGAAAAGAGTCAGAAAAAGTTAATCGTCGTCATTAACGAAATCAAGGAAAAAAAAAACAATCACCCCTCGAGATTCTGAAATGTACGCCCTAAATGGCAGGCCGCATTGCACCCCCTCCCTCAAAGATTGTCATTGAATGCAATCAAGAAGAAAAAAAACAATTGCAGAACAAGAGAAAGAAATATCACATATAATTGCGATGATTCAGTTTCCTTTCATAACCATGTTGGGAAGAATACCGGTAAAAAAAAATTGGAAGAGAAAAAAAATATCATCCGTAGATTAACATACAACCACAATATTTCAGTTGCGGCAACTGTCTGCCAATTTTATAAAACCAGTAGAATTTTTTGCCAATTTTATAAAATCAGCAGAATTAGCGTTTAAGCTGCCGATTTTATAAATTCGGCAAAATTTCTGCCGATTTTATAAAATCGGCAATCCGACGGATTCGGCTCAACACTTATTTGGAAACCTATCTCAATCAAGTGCATTATGAATTGAACGCGTCTCCAGAAAAAGGGCCTAACTTGACTTGAGCCCTTTTTTGTTTTTTTGCTTTTTGTTACTCTACACTCATTTTTTTATCACGATGTAAAATTACAAAGCGCTATCTATCCTAGAAGAGGAGTAAAGAGGGGTTTAAAGATTAGCCTGTAGTGAAAAAAATGGAGTTAGGAAGGAAAGAGGGAGAGAAAACTATTTCCAGTGAAGTCCAACTGGTCAATAGCTCTCCAAAATGAACTAGTCGTTCTGAGGAATCAATGAAAAGTCATTGACCACCTGATTTTGCATCCTCAAGAACCAATCACAGCATCGTTGCTCTAATATCTACTGTAAAACTAGAAAATAAAGATGTCGTCCCAAAAAAGCATTATGAAAATTTTTCCACCCATTTTTTTTTCTTCCCATTTTTGTATATCATCATTGTCATTTGGCCCAATAATAAATTCACATGAAAAATTTGCATTTTGTCACTTCAGAGAGAGATTTCATCGCAAAAATAACAAAAAAAAAAACGTCGTTTGAAAAAGGGCCTAACTTTGGCACTTTTCAGGTCCATATATATGGTCAATAACTTGATGCAAGTTCCATTTTCTATTTTGATTTTGAATTTAGAGTGTACACTCTTTCATTTCATTCATCAATCAATCCGCCAGGAGCCATAGTTTTCTCGGGGTAGCGTTTTGAATCTTTAAGCACGTTTTTCTCAAAACAGGTTTTTTCAAGTTAGGCCCTTCTTCCGGAGACGCGTTCAATTGTTATCTTTGTCATAACATGGTGATGTCTGTTCTATATAGCAAATGAAAATGTTACTCATGACTTCACAGGGAAGTTTCAATTCATTTATTGAATGTAACTTGTGATATATATTTGTGTAACATGTTCATATTAAAAGCTTCAAACGCTCGCTCCCCTGTTTGGGGAGGGGGTGGGTAAGGAGGCTCCAACATATGAATGTTATTTGGACATCCACATAGAGGATATATTTTGAGTTTGGTCAAAATTGGTTTATATTTAGGGCTTCAAATTCTCGCTCTCCTATTTGGGGAGGGGGTAGGATGCTCCAACATATGAATATTGTTTGGGCATCCACATAGATGACATACGGGTGAGCCAAAAGTTGGTTCACAAAAAAAAATTGGGTATGAAATGCACTTGTATGAGGCTGAAATATCTCAGATTGAAAACATCACTATCTGTCAGAAGAAAAAAAAGAAAAAAAAAATTGTTGAGCACTCATAAGAACCACAACACACCGCACCGAGTATCAAGTAGTCTTTCAGTCTCATACAAATGCATTTCATACACAATTTTTTTTTCAATTTGTGAACTGACTTTTGGCTCACCCATGTTGTGAGTTTGGTCAAAATTGGTTCATATTTGAATGTAAAGTGCAATACAAAATGATAACATAAAAAGAGCCAAAGATTCAAGACTACACAGCCTACAGCTCGCTCAACGATGACGTCGGCGTCTTAACTTAGACAAAAGAAAGAATGAAGATGAATAAAATAATAAACACCACAAGGCGACGACAATAAACGAGATCACTTCTCTGAACAATAACAAATACGCAAAGACATGAGAGTTGAGAAGTTCCCACAACGACGACCGTGCCACAACATACAGCGCTGTAGACTACCATTTGGAGCCAACAGCGCTAGCTTTGCTGATAACGCAACCCAGTACTTAATAGACATTGCGGGTATGGGAGTGAACAAGCGGTAATCATTTTCATCTAGTAAGTGTACATATAGTCAATGCCTGAAGAAAGAAAGAAAGAAAGAATAGGAAAGAAGAGAGTGGTTGCAATACACTCAGCCCCGAAGGTAGAGCTCTATAATAACAAGTGAGGACATGGGCCGCCATATTTTAGTTGTTACAGCTTGAACTTCCCTATTCCTATTACTGATAACAATTTATCACGCTTTGAACATTGTAAAAGAACAACCTAACTAATGTGCCAAAATAAAGATCAAAACTTGACGCCATTGAGGAATGCAAAATCCTAAATTAATTACTCGAAATCCTCACCTATAGACAGTTTTCAGATGACGTAACAGCCTCGAGAGTTCCCTATTCAGCTTGCCAAGCCTTACGACTTCACGCTGCATGCTGTGGCGCGGGCGTTGAAAAAGATGTAAACACTTTTTTTTTGTATGGTATTTTCCATAAGAGATCATGAAGACCTTCAAAACAAACAAATAATTCAAAGAGGAGGAATAAGTCAAGATGCTGGGGTATCTAATTAAAAACTCAAAACTTGTACCTAAATTTTGAGCCACTGTACAAGGTAAAACACAAAACTGTTAAGAAATAATGTTCCTTCAAAGTTACAACACATTATCCTGTTCTTATCACTGTTTCAAATTTGCAAATAAAGCGTCAATGTGTGCTTCTTACAAGAAACTAGCACTCATTTCTTTGATTATTTCAAAAATCTCACCTTATTTACATCCTTTAAGGATTTTACAACTTCACAAGAGTAAAGATTCATACAATCTTGCAATGTGGTAATGTATCTGCAAAAGAGCAAACTTCAGAACTTCATTATTTGTGACTGATACCATAATTTCTGGCGTATGCGAGGTCAAATGAAAGTTGAATGTTCACAGTTTACTGTTAGATACCTCCGTAACTTAACTTTTCCGATCATTTTGAAATGTTTGACAATTTCTAAGGTAGTGACATCCCTTTATGGGAATTCCCACACAAAAAAAGTTTGTTTATTTTTTGACAGCTACAGCATGCAGCGCGAAGTCACGAGGCCCGACGAGCTGAGTGGGGGCTTTTGAGACTGTTGCGTCATACTGAAAACTGTCTATAAGCTTTTCACACTATTGCGGATAGTATAGCGTTTGCCTGATTCCTTATCTTGCTGAACGTTATAAACAAAAATTTACATTGATATACAAGTCTTTAAAAAATAGTTTTAAAGGATAATTCAATATTTATTTACTTTGTTTTAAGTTGAAATAATTTCTTTTCCAGTAAATTGAATGTGAAAATACCAAAATTCAGAAAATTGAAGTTTTGTTTATAACGTTCAGCGAGATACAAAATCAGGTAAACACTATGCTATCCGCAATAGTGCAAAAGGCTTATTACATAGGGAACTGTAAGGATTAATAATGACATACCAACTATACCGGGTGAGGCAAAAAGATGTTACCAGTTAAATGGGAGTTTGCGCTAAATCCGCTGTAGCGCAAAACCGCAGAACGTTAGACAAATAATTTCAATGTACCTACAAAATTTGTATCTCAATCGTATCTTTAATATGAGCAACATTCGAAGTTTCTACAACTTAACTGAATCGAGTTATGGACCAAAATGTGCCAAAAATTTATCAATTTGCCGAAATTAAAAATTGTTCCAATTTCCATATTTCATCCGATTGAATAGGTCCTACTATCCCCCTACCAAAAATAAAGACAAATCTAGGTAAAACAAACTGTATTTATCGCAGCCTGCAAAATTTCCATAAACTAGACACAGAGTCCAAACAAAACATCATCGACGCAAAACTACTGCAATACAAAAAAACAATACAAACTTTAGTCAAACAAAAACAAAAAACAGCGCACAGGTTAAGAACAAATAATTGTATACATATAGCCGATAGAGTAAAATCTTGTAAATAATCTATACATACAAAATAAGAATAAGCTGTATTTATGATTTCCACGGCCTATCAACACAAGCGTCTTGCTTAGTGATGGGTAATAAACTTCATTTCATTTCATTTCATTCCAATTTAACGCAGATTCCGAAAAAAAGAACCTGAATAACCCTATGAAGCTTAAAAGTGGGGGATTTTTTAATGTTTTATATCAAAAATTGTTGCAAATTAGTCAATTTTTGGCACATTTTGGTCTATAACTTGGCTCAGAAAAGTTGTAGAAACTTCGGATATGGCTTAAATTGAAGATGAAATTGGAATACAAATTTTGTACATTCAAACTATACGTCTAACGTTTCGCGTTTTTGCGCTACAGCGGATTTAGCGCGAACTCCCATTTAACTGGTAACATCTTTTTGCTTCACCCGTGTATATGGCGACCCATGTCCCCACTTGTTATTATAGGGCTCTACAAAGGAGGCCTAAAAAACAAGCAAGCCAGTACCAGGCTGGAAGAGAATCGACCAGTTTTTCTCTTGAATTTTGATGGATTACTTTTCCGTTACATCACAATATCAAATTGCAAAATATTGCAAAATGCTGCTTACTGAAACGCTGAAGTTCCTTCACATCACACTTTCAGCGTCTTTCATACTTGGACTGAGCTACAACAATGTTTACCTGTGAAAAGATATGATAAGAAAAATAAGATGAGGAGGACTCGAAATAGGCAACGCGGTTGATTGCGGAGTGAGGATTTTCTTTTATTCTGTGAAAGCAAACTACCCACCAAAAATTTTTGAGCAGTTATTTACTGACAGAAAATGAATAGAATTTAGAATTGGAACATATGTACAATTGGATTTGCGAACGTTATTCATGATATTATTCAACAACAACATAAACTCAAATACTGTAATACAGAACTTTGGAAGGAATAAAATGGACGCTTTTTAGCAAAACCCAACCAAGCGATATGATAACAATCTGGAGAACTGGAGAAATGTTCATTTACTATACGTGGAGATTCTTCTTTTCCCCAGATCGTCCCCATGTCGCTTGGTTGGGTTTTGCTAAAAAGCGTCCAAATGATATCCTTCCAATATTCATCCGTCTGTTATCATAGAAAAATGATCATATCCTATCTATGTGCTCATACAATCATCAAACGCTAATTTGTTCATCAATTAGAATCTCATTTGACTAGCGGTATTCAACCGTTTGATTGCTGAAGCATTTTCAGTCAAAAGACAACTTTTGTGAGATAAATAAAAAAAAAATATTACCAGAATTGCAGATTACAAAGCCAGGATATTACATTTGCAATCCATGTTCAATTATTTCTAAACCATCATTTATCTCACATTTTGTTGAATAAGAAAACTATGAACTCTGATTAGTGATTACAGGGACTAGGATGAAACCATAAACTGCGCTATACACCAAATACAATCATTGTAGCTTGATACCAATTACATGTTTAGATGACGATACTGAACGATCATTTATTTATTCTGCTATAGGTACCGCTTCAACACCCTAGTGTTTAGACCAATTTCAAGAATGCATCTCTCATCACTTTTCTTCTAGTATGTTCAAGCAAACTACCTAGGTACCAAAACTTTATGAGCAATTACCTATTCATCGATAGAAAATAAATTTACAATTTGAACATAATCAAATTCACTAATACGCAAACATTACTCATGATAACAGGCACTTTTCACATTATCGCGTTCCCACCTCATCTATATTATTAATTTTTTTTTAAATAATTCAGTTCGTTCACGGCTACGTCATCAACTGATAACAGTAGCAATATATCGCAAAAATTTCATGCGATGGTGCTTAGCTCACTATCGACTCCCATAAGAATATACAGGGAACAATTTGATCATTTGTTAAAATACGGAAATAAGAAATAAAATAATAAGAAATCAAACGTTGATAATGAGGATGTGGAAGACTTCTACTACCTCATTATCAAAGTTTGATTCCTTATTTATTTCTTATTTTCGCATTTTAACAAATGATTGAATTGTTCTCTGTGTATTCTTATGGGAGTCGGTAGTGAACTAAGCACCATCGCATGAAACTATCGCAAAATTTTTGCGATATATTGACACTGTTATCAGTGAATGACGTCACGTGAACGAACCGAATTGTTTCATTTGCGTAAATAGGCCTACCACAACGACAATAACGCAAATTTTCAAAGACGCCATCAAATGAATCAAACATAATATTATGAAAACACAAAATGGAAAGAGCCACAGATACAAGACTAAACAGCATATGGCTTGTTTGACTGTGATGTGAGCAGCGTCTCAACTGAGCCAAAGAAGAAGAAGAAAAAGAAGGAGAAGATAGTGACAAGCAAGGAGCGGATTTTTATGCATTTATTATCCCTAAAATATGCGCTTATTTCATGCATTTTTTATTTCATAAATATGGAAAAAATATGCATTTTGTACAAAAATATTCATTAAATATGCAAAAATTAATATGGTATTCATACAAAAGGATTTTTAAAGCTCATCTAATCAAATATAAAGGTTTGAAGCCTAGTACACACTCTGTGCAAGCGTGCTACAAAACGTTCACCAATCAGGAAATACTAGTAGAAAGTTATCATCAATCATTTATCAATTATCAATCTATCATTGAATTTTAGTACGCGCACAAACCATGGCCGTCGCACAAACTCGCACGTTTGCACATATAATTTTTCCGCATTGTTTTGGCTTCAAACTCGCTACTAAACGACAAATTGACAATATTTTTACCAATGCTACCAACCAATTTGCAAAATTTGAAGAAAAAAAAAACAGGAATTCAAAAAAAAGGAAAGTTTGATTGAATTTCAAGAAAATTTGAAAGATTGATTCTGAATAAGCAAGAAATAATTAATAAGTATGCATTTATTGATGAATAGTTGGTAAAATATGCACTTTACCCCTAAATACGCAAAATATGCAAAAATAAATTGAGCTCATTTTATGGGATAAGTTGTGAGAGGGAGAACAATGGTATAAGATAATTTTTATCTGTGATACAGAAGAATATGCATTTGCATAAAAATCCGCTCCTTGGTGACAAGTAAGTATAGTAGATGAATAAAAATGAAACATGACTTTACCTTGAATGTAAATGAAGCTGTGAGGCCCATGAGTTATACTTATTAGCTTGAAGCTCCCATATTTTGTAATAGTTTTTGATATCGTTCCAAAACATTTGTTTATGGTATTCTTGATTACGTTTACGCGCCATAGTCTCCTCTCTGAAACGATGGGTCTTACGATCAAGACCTACTCTCATGTCTTCTTTTGTTCTGAAACAAATCATTTTGCTCATCAGGTCATGTTGAGAAATGCCCATCAACCGGTAGTTCATCTATCTTAAAGAAACCTAGAAAAAAAAAAATAAATGAGCAGATTTCATTTATATTGTGTTCATAGGAAGTTGATCCGAGTCATTTTATGGTGGAAAAATTCAAAGCCATTTTGTATGATCATCTAAAAGAGGAAGAAATGCAAGTATAGATCTTACTCTGGTGGTTTTCATTTGTATGGACCGATTTTTTTTTGAAGCCACACCTTAACACAGTCTTATCCCAGTTTATCGTTTGTGTTCAAAACAAAAATTAACTCCATAAGAAATACACAGGATGTTTCGATAATTTGTTGACATTTGAAAACAAAAGATAAATAAAGAATAACAGATACATTTATGAATAGGTACTTCAGAACTTCCAGATTCTGAATAAGAACTCTTCTTTTCTTATTTTTTTCTTACATTTAAATAAGAATGTATGATCGAAACGTTCCCATGCACTTCTTATGAGAATTGATAGTTTGTTTTGAACAAATAGGGTAAACTGGGGTAAGTGGTGCTTCACAAATACAAGTGGGGTCGTCCATGTTTTCAGAACGTGCCGACGCTACGCCGGCACGTATAATACGGTCCATTGTAAAAGTATCAGCCTTATCCTACAAGTGGCAACCGTGACACTAAATAATTAGTACGTCTACTGCAGAATCAACAGCAACTCAATATCCTTCAACAATGACAAACCAAAATCTCAATCACACAACTGCAGACACTCATCAATTGCCAGCATTAATTAGAGCGCTACAAACACATTTTACCCTAACAAATTTTACTCATAACAATCCAGGATTACGGTCGGGTATAGCTGAGACAATATTCACCAAAAATGCAATCAACGTAACACTACTGAACAATTTCTCTGTTCCCAATTGAACCAAGCCATTGACTATACACCTAACAGACAAATACTCGCATTGTTAAAAAAGAAGTCACTTTGAAGGATACTGACACCAGAGTGTGCTGCGTGTTAATACGTTGGTGTAAGAGAGAGGGAAAGATGTTCTGTCTCTTTCACTCTGCTGGTTAACACGCAGCACACTCTGGTGTCAGTATCCTTCAAAGTGAAAACTTTTTTAACAATGCGAGTATTTGTCTGGTATGTGTATAGTCAATGACCAAGCTCAAGTTTTCTCGTAATCTTCTTCTTTATCTGTGACAAATTGCCGCGGATCATTGTAGAGCGCATCAAGGGTGTAGCAGTATCCAAACACACAGATAGGCGTAACAATGTGCAGTAAATTTGTCGCAAATAAAGGAGAAGATTGCGAGAAAAATCGATCTCAATTTGAAAAACGGAAAACGGCGTTGAATTCAGCGTGAAAAGAACTTCAAGAATCATCTATTCTCATTTATGGAAGAGAGAAAAAAAATTTCAATTGTTCAGTAATGTAATCAATCAATAACGAGTTGCAAAATCAATGTTTTGAAATCCTTGATTATACACGTTGCGATCACTTTCTCGCAATTTGTGCTCACTCCAGTGTTAATGAAATCCTTGATTATACACGTTGCGATCACTTTCTCGCAATTTGTGCTCACTCCAGTGTTAAGTAAGTCACAATTTTTCATTTTGCTGTACAACGTTCTGTTTTTGCAAACAGGTAGGTGCACAAAATTGAATTAAGCGTTATCAATAATCCATTAATCAAAAATTTGATAATGCTCTGTTCGAGCTCCTACTCCGATAAACCATCATCATTAATAATTTTTAAAACACAAAATACTGTAAGATGACATCAGCAGACTGCAGCAACTATGCCATTTTACAAATCGGTAAAACGGAATGCGTTACTATGTAAACCATCATCCGATTCTTGAACATAATTATTTCAATTTCTATTATCATAAATGACTTATTTCAAAATTGAATTTTCATTTCTTTTCTTTAATATTGTTCCTTGTTTTTCAATCAGTAATTCCACGTGTACATTTTGTTAAAATAATGACGATCTTTGATCCGCATGCGTTTCTTATGGAAGCCGTCAATGCTTGAAGGAAATACAAATATCGCAGTTATGTTCAACCTCCAGAATATGAGCCATATAACGTCGCGAATTGAAAAAGAAAACACGACCACCAACTTATTTGTATACAAACGCAAAAACCTATAATATTCTCTTTGTAGTACAACAATTGAGTCGATGTACTGCATCGCACATTGAAAATCCAAATCAAAAGGTCAGAGAACAACAATTGTTGAAGTAAATTTTTCAACTTCATAAAAAAATATTGAATCATGAGCGTGTGTTCTTGGGCGTTAGAACAAAAAATGTTCTGGCGTAGCCAAACAAATGAAGGTTATTTGTGATATAATTATTCATTGTGTTTGTAGATTTTAATGAGAATAGGTGTAATATTTTACAATCAAAATCGAGGATAAACCGGATTCAGAAGGTTGATATTGATACAAATTTCTTGGGCTGAAATATGTACTGATCTTGACCAAAGAAGTACCTACATCAATTTCTATATCTTAATTCCATCTATTCCTCAAGTTCCACATGATAATTTTTCTTCTCTAATTACAATTAAGGATTTAGATCCAGAAACTATGATTGGATAGTATACCTTGGTAAAATTGTGTTTACTAACAGAAAAATGTGAAAAAACAAAAACAGACCGATCCCTTTTTGCGTAAAATCTTATATCTAATTATTACTATCAATATCTTCGCTGATTTGCTGATGGTACAAGTAATGAGAAAAATTAGAAATCATCGTTACAAATAACTGAAACTCATAAATTTTGTGAAATGTCTTGAATTTCTCATCTATGTTTGTACGCTCTCAACATTTTCCACAATAGGTAGCTCAATTGAACGCGTCTCCGGAAGAAGGGCCTAACTTGAAAAAACCTGTTTTGAGAAAAACGTGCTTAAAGATTCAAAACGCTACCCCGAGAAAACTATGGCTCCTGGCGGATTGATTGATGAATGAAATGAAAGAGTGTACACTCTAAATTCAAAATCAAAATAGAAAATGGAACTTGCATCAAGTTATTGACCATATATATGGACCTGAAAAGTGCCAAAGTTAGGCCCTTCTTCAAACGACTTTTTTTTTTTTGTTATTTTTGCGATAAAATCTCTCTCTGAAGTGACAAAATGCAAATTTTTCATGTGAATTTATTATTTGGCCAAATGACAATGATGATATACAAAAATAGGAAGAAAAAAAAATGGAAGTAAAAATTTTCATAATGCTTTTTTGGGACGACATCTTTATTTTCTAGTTTTACAGTAGATATTAGAGCAACGATGCTGTGATTGGTTCTTGAGGATGCAAAATCAGGTGGACAATGGCTATTGACCAGTTGGACTTCACTGGAAATAGTTTTCTCTTCCTCTTTCCTTCCTAACTCCATTTTTTTCACTACAGGCTAATCTTTAAACCCCTCTTTACTCCTCTTCTAGGATAGATAGCGCTTTGTAATTTTACATCGTGATAAAAAAATGAGTGTAGAGTAACAAAAAGCAAAAAAACAAAAAAGGGCTCAAGTCAAGTTAGGCCCTTTTTCTGGAGACGCGTTCAATTATTTCAATTTGAATATCTAATAATATAATAATAATAATAATAATAATAATAATAATAATAATAATAATAATAAATAATAATGATAAGAGGAGAAACATACAGGTATCTGGGTATAGAGCAGAACCGTAGGATAGAACACCCACCGTGTAATGAAGGACGAAATACGAGGGAAGTTCGTTGGGAGAATGAAACTGATACTTAAATCAGGGCTCAATGGTAGAAATATTATAAAGGCAATTAATACTTACGCAATTCCGATATTAACGTATTCTTTCGGTATACTCAACTGGACAAAAACAGATATAGAGGAATTGCAAAGAAAAACGCGCACATTAATGACGAAACACAAGATATGGCATCCTAAGTCAGCTATGGAAAGACAAATACTGCCAAGAGCAAGAGGCGGAAGGGGAGTGATTAGCTTGGAATTGCTGCATGAGAAACAGATTCAAAAGATTGGGCTATTTTTCCAGAAACAGAAACCACGCTCAGCTCTTCACAGGGCAGTAATTAATGCGGATAAAGGATTAACACATGTGCGCTTAAGAGAAGAGAAACAGGAAGAGAGAACTATTGCACTACGATATTATGAAGAAAAAGAACAACAGTGGAAGAATAAAACAATGCACGGAAGATATTACCTACAACTGAATCAAGAAGAAGTGCACAAGGAAGCGTCATTGAGATGGCTTAAGGAAGGATTTTTATTCCCTGAAACTGAAGGGTTTATGATGGCCATTCAAGACGAAGTCATCAATACCAAAAATTATAGAAAGTTTATCATCAAGGACGCCACCATGGTGGATGACAAGTGCCGTAAATGTAATAAAGCCAGTGAAACAATCCAACACATTACAGGGGCCTGTGAAAGTTTGGTGGCTACGGAATACAAGTCCAGACATGACGATGTAGCCAAAGTCATCCATAGCTCAATCGCCAGGAAATACAAATTAGAGAAAAACCCACCACCCTATTATAAGTATGATCCTCCAAAAATCCTGGAAAATGAAGACGTGATTATATATTGGGACAGGACAATATATACGAAAAATACTGTAGAGCACAACAGACCGGACATTGTAGTAAAGGACAAAAAGCTAAAGCTAGTGTATCTCATAGATATTGCCGTGCCGAACAGTAATAATATACAGAAAACGATACAGCATAAAATAAATAAATACATCAAACTTTCCCAGGAAATAGAACAGCTATGGAGAATGAAGGTCAAAACGCTCCCCATCATCCTCTCAACAACTGGAATAGTGCCGAAGACAACGGTGAAAAATATAGTGGAAATTGGAGGAAGTGTACCTAGCTGAACTGCGGAATATGCAAAAGGCAGCTATTATACACACGACTAGTATTGTGCAAAGAGTCACTGGCGAATAGGTGACACCACCGCAGCAAACCTGGATAGACATATCCCTTTGTTGTGTGTACATACGAGATGCAATGCGATATCTCTGAGGAAGGAATAATAATAATAATAATAATAATAATAATAAGATGTGTAATTGCGTTCAGAGTACCTATACAAATGTGAGAAAAAGAAAAGAAGAAAAATGAACGATTGAAGATGAAAAACCAAAGACAAGAACAAAATAAACAAACTTATCATGCGAGAAAAAAACAAACACACTTATCATGAAGAAAAGAATGATGTTTGTAAAACTCCAGTGATTGGGGGAAAAAAAAGAAAGAATAAAAACAGGCGACAAACATTCTTATAATACAGTATTCAAAAAGACTGATAACGTTTGTATGAAACAAAAACCAAAATTGAAAATCAAAAGGTCTGCATATTATGCATCCTTTGCGGTCAGTGATGACTTTATGTTTGCAAAATCAACGCTTTGAAGAAGTGTATCATTGTTGTTGCGGTAGAGATCATGGCGTTGCCATTTGAGAGAATGGATTTCTTGGCATGTAGCCAAAAATATAAAGATCATGTTTCACGTCTTTTATGGCATGCTTCGCTCGTTCACCCTTCCCCCTTCATAATCTAGTATAAGTCTACTTTAGAATATCTTAGGCTAAGGCTTCAGGGGGCACACTCGCTCCGCTTCTTGGTCCAGTATCAGTCTACTTTGGAATATTTTAGTCCAATTGCTTTCGAGCGGCTCACTCGCTTCGCTCGTTCGCCATGCTTTTTGGTTTAGTTCTTGGTCTAGTGTAGGATTTTAGAATATTTTAGGCAAATTTTCCATGTCCAATATGAGTAGGTACTTACATTACAGATAGTATAGGAAGGGTGATACTCGCAGATTTCTGAATCATCTGCCAGGTATAAAAATTTTTTTCAAAATCTTTTCCAAGTCCATTATTTGGAGGAGGAGGTGGTTGTCTAAAAATAAAATTGGAAATAAATAATTAATAAACGGAGTTCTCCGAGCAAATTGGAGACAAATTAGAGGCGCACAAACACAACGTATGCACTGGCACAACACCTCTCTATTAGAAAATCAAAAACGATATGATTGATTTTAGTTGGTTAAAGTATTTGTAAAAATTTAATCTACTTTTCCTAAAAATATATCTCAAGGAAAATATCCACCTGCCAGTATATTGCTGTAGTAGTGAGAACAAAGGAATTTTAGAATTTAGGGTAGGGTTGAAATCTATAGCTCGGGGCAATCTGTTGTTTTCAGATCTGTCGTTTTTAAATCTGTCACTCAATTTTTGGTGTCGCTTTTTCAAATTCGTATCTAGCGTGTATAGACGTGTACCACGTCAAAGAAAAAAAGAAAGAAAGAAAGAAAGAAAAAAAAAACACGATTGCAAGTGGTTCTTGACTCGATCCTGAGCACGAACCTAAAAAGAATTTAATATCAAAAAAATTGAAAACAATTATCTTGTATCATAATAATATTTTGAACTGAGTTTGTTAGCTATGAATCTTAATGACATTGCCGCCATCGAGGAGAGAGGGTGGGTGTTGAGCAATGATTTGCTTCTTTTTACGCTTTAACAAATTAATCACGCAATGAGAAAAGAAATTGCAACTGAACGAGGAGAAATTGCTACTGGTCGGTTAAAATGTCAGAAAATTGATTCCAAGGTGTTCAATGGGGCAGAATGAAGAATGGAACAATTTCCATAAATTATTTACAACAAGCAACAAGTTGTATGCACTGCAATAAAAAAGTATCAATTTCTACATTTGAAAGGAAAAAGCAAACACGCACTTTACGTGGGTCGTACGATTGAAAGGAAATCGATTTTAAAACGAAATTGTAGTCGGTGATCAGTTGATGATCACTAACCATTATGACGATCCCTTCAAAAAGATTTTAATACTCATATTTATTATAATAATATGCGGGCAATGCCACCGTACTGCACTGCACTGCATCCATCCTTAAAATTCGACAGTCAGTCAATGCGGAAACGTTGATAGGTACCTACCTACACCGTTTAACATGACTGTCAATGTGTTCGAATAATGAACGAATTTTACGATAAAGCAGTAATTGAGTGGGTAGGAAACATTAAGAATAATATTATTATTAGGTATTAATAATAATTATAGGTACTCAATTATGAACCTCTTTGCTCATTGATTGCCCAGCACTGTTGTCATACTTGCAATAAATGATCGAGAAAAGAAAAAACGTTGTCGCTCACCGCTGAACCCCACCAATCTGCACATACCTTAATTTAATCACCAGTTAGATCGTCAAAACCATAAAATTAGCCTACAGGTGTAGGTATTCTTTGAAAATTTTCAGGTACCTAAGAGGGATTGAAGATATGAAAATTTCTTTAAAAAATTACGGTGAATCATTGACCAAGTTGCTTCTTGAATACTTTTTGATTAATGATTGGCAATTTCCAAAACACTTTTACCTCAGCAGATCCTGGTTTAAATATTCCACAAAAAATCGATATTCTACTCGGAAGAAGACGTGTTTCTCAAAAGAAAATTTTCCTAGCAAAAAGAACGGTAAAAAAAAAAATAATGAAGACCTCAACATCGAAAATTTTCGCGTCACAATTTGGCAGGTGGATGATACGAGAATTATAAGGTAGGCTAACATTGGAAAACATTTGTGCGTGTGCGCATCAGTCTTCGAGAGAGATAATATTAATGATATTATTGATAAAACTGGAGCGACTTTTGTTTTCTACAGAAAAATACACAGAGGAAGAACTTTGATGTGAAGAGCATTTTATGAATACCTACCCTTCTTTACGCAACACCAAATGGTTCATTTTTTCGAGCACCTAGTACTTGAAATTCCTCCAAGAAATCTGGGTGAGTCCAAAATTTAGCCTTTTAAATGTTTTTATTCGCTTGAAAGAAAATTTGAACAAAACTGAACAATTAAAGGCCGACTTACAGTAGTGATAGCATTCACAATAATTATTATAAGTAGCCTACCGGTAGGCTATAAAACAAGGGCATTATAAAATCACACACTGACGACGCGACACTGTTTCACCATCCAACTTCATGTACCTACCTACCTACCGGTACCTACAAAACATTGTACCTATTGTATTTGCGGATACAAGTAGTACTGTATGTATTATGCAAACATCGGCAGATCTGTTGCGTTGAATTACTGTCTGAATGTGGGGGGACCTTTTGTATATCAGCCAATATTTTTGGTCCCAATTTGCTTGCGACTAAATAATAAATATATTTTTCGAACAATGTAAATAAAATGACTGTACGAGTATAAGCAAGTTGATGTTGACGGAGGCAAACGATAAGGTACATTTTGAAGTCGACGAAAATGAATAAAATTTGAAAAAGGAAAAATCTGCGCCTCTAAGGAGGGATGTTACGTTGATCAACATTTTTGTAGGAGCTGATTCTGTATGGGTAGATGAAGTATTACACGTGTAAAAACGTGCGTGACCAGGTTCCTTTCTTCCTCAAAAAAGGAAAATTTCAGCTTAAAAAATGATGCGCCAATCACCCACTTCATTGAATAAAGATTTCTTCGTACTTTCACTCCTCCTAATGGTTCTTCTCTTTAAGGTCTATGGAAAACATTCAAAGCAGCCATTTTGATGGATACGATTCGTCGTATTCATAATTTTAAGGAGTGAGAAGGGGGGGGGGGGGCATTGCACAGTTTTTTTTTTTTTTTTTTTTTTTCCTCAGTTACAAGAAATCGAAATTTGAGAAGGGTTCCTTCACTGAACCGAGGGGATCACAACACCCCTGGTCAAACGTGAATGTAATTGATAAGAAAATACTCAAATGGGTACCGTTATTGATTTGACCCGGTTACTACGTAATCCTCTCTTCTTTCTTGTTATTCTTCCTCTAAAGCTTGAGAATGGCAGTTGCCGAAAACGCGCTCGCGTGTTAATTCTTATTGAATTGTGCGGGTGAATTTGAACTCTTTTTACCGACTTTTAGGAGGTATTGCAATCTTGCGCACGGTGGAATTTTTGGTGGGGGGGGGATGTTTTCTCGGCGTTTCAGAGGGTCTAAATCACGATTCTAACATTCGTTCAAATTCATATGTATGTATGTATGTATGTATGTATGTATGTATGTATGTATGTATGTACTTTTTTTTTGTACCTGAATGTTCTCTGTATCTATTCGGTCGATTTTAATGAGATTGAGGGTTAATAAAGTAGTGAACGTGAATGTGTGTGTACGCTATTTTTTTTTTAAATCGGATTAATAGTTTTCGTGTGGTGAGCTAAATACTAGTTGGTTAACTAGCGCTTAAGGCTTGTTATGGAATCTTCATAGTTTGTTACGAGGTATTTCTTTTTCTTACATGGGGGTGAGGGCGAATGAATGAATAAAATATAAAATGCTAGGCAAGCTATAAAAAAGAAATTGTATCGGAGAACAAAGTCATTCGGCATTGTTAACAAGTGCTTTATTTTATCATCGATTATTTATATAATATAAATTGCTAGGCAAGCTGCAAAAATAAAATTGCATCGGAGAACGAAGTCATTTGGAGTTGTTAACGAGCAATTTGAGAAAGTAGTAAAGAATAAGTCGATATTGCTTTCGCGCTGCGAAAGCCTTTTTTTATTTTTTATTTGTTCATTCTTTCAATAAGGTACCGTCAGGGTATATCAGAGACACTCGTTTCATTTTATGAACAACACGAAACTATGCTAGATGGAAATGAAGCCTAGTCAAATTTGCGACTGTTGTTTGTCGCACAATTGATGCGCTTATTCCTAAGGATGAAGCAGCTAGAACGAGAAAAGAATTCTACAAGAGGAGAACGTACATTTGGAAGTGTATTGTGCACCGAACAAACAAACATATATGAACTATAAGATAACGTTATCTGAAGCATATACGATACAGCGAATATGAATACAACAGATATCATTTACACACACGCACACACCTTAACACTTACGTCAGGGCACTCTCTGATTCATGATCTGCTTCCAAATCAGGATCCAGTATACAGTGCACACCAGTCAGTTGATTGGAGTATTGGCATTAAACCGCCAGAAAGATTTAGGAATTTCAAAAAAGCTCAAACCATGAATATTTAAACACTTTTAAGCAGCGTACGAAGTAGAAAGTTGCTAAAATAGGCGATGCGATGTACGTAGTCGTCACTGTCATTGACGATCGTTTTCCTCCTCTTTACTAGCCCCCCTCAACACGAGTAACAAAACGGCACCCCGGCGCGCAGACCACGTCACGCGAGTAATGACACGTCAGAATTAGGTCAGGGCATGCAGACAAAAAGAAGAAGAAGAAGAAGAAGAAGAAGGAAACAACAAGACAAAATTTCAAAAACTTTACGACAAGTATTGAAATATTGGTTTCTTACTAATACGCCGAGCAGCAATACACATAGGTAATAATAAATACGAGTATTCATTCTACGTACAGACAGTATATTACAGCTGCAGCTTTTACCAAGGACTGATTTATGCCACATTCAATTGATAGGCACTCGATAAATAAATTAATACACAATAAATAATGACTAGCCAGTCAAAAGGAGATCTTCATTTTATTTGTGGCAGACACCTGACAAAGAACTGTACGTAGGATAGCCTTATAGTATAGAATTATGCTGAAGGCGAGCACGGATTTGCGTAGAGTTCATTACTCATATCACGCGCTGCGCGGTTTTGCGTGAGTCAGAATGTGTCGTTGAGTTGTACAGTAGGCCTACCTATAGATACGCAGGCAGTGTATGTAACTTTGATAAATAAATCAAATTTCATCAATTTCGGAATAAATATTGATGATCAGCGGCAACTAATTTTGGTAGGTAGTGTTTCGTTTGAATCGTAACCACCGCGTGCTTACAACATTAAAGAAATGATCCACGCAATCTCCCAATAATTGCTCAATTCTACTACTGATTCATAAGAAGAGTAGGTATCTACGTTAATTTTCATTACCTACATTGAATAATATAAAGCGGCAAATTTCTATTAATTTAGGTATAAAATTCATCAAATTGATCGCAATCAACAACGATTACGGGTACCTAAGTGCGTACCTACGCTTATAGGTAAAGTTTGTCCTCACATGATCCGAGGCATCATCGAATGATTGTTCTTGAGGTATGGGATGGTGGTTGTGAGTGATGGATACCTACGCAAATGCAGAGCGTGTCTCTTAAGAACTGCATGCCTCAGTAATTTTGAATAGCGGTACAAATTAATTATTGTTGTGTTGATCGTGAGAATGAGAACCAATCACGGAATTTTTGAATAGCGACCTCATACGCAGCAACATACTCGTACTGACCGTAGCTAAAAATTTGTAAAATAACGCAGAAGTTGGCCAAGTCTCTCAAGCAATCCACAAATACGTAGTGTAGGTACACAATACAGTGTATAATACTCGCATACACACACGCTCAAACACACCCACATTATTCGCCAAAAGATAGGCTACGCGCGATAGAAAGGGCAGAAGGGAATTTTTTTCTCAAAATACATTTTTCGCCGATTCTACTTACACATCGAACTTTGTACAAATAGCAGTTCGTGTACGTGTTTGTTCGCAAGAAGTACATAACAATATCTCAAAAAAATGAATAAGTTTCTCTCTAATGTATCTATTTTTTATCCCTTTTATTGTTATTTTTTTTTCTTCTTTCTTTTTTTGTTCGTCTTATTTTCTCTCTTTTTGAACCGAATAAGCGATAAAATTTAGGATTTGCGTCCATTTAAATTTAGTCCATCATTTTCACGCCGTTTATTTTCTTTCAACGAACTTTTCATCGTTTCCACCTTATGCTTGGTTCTACGTATTCTCTTAATTTGTGCGTGATATTTACTATTACCGGTATTTGTATTGTTCAGAGGCAAATGAACGAAAGTACCCCAAACAATTAATATCAACTAAATAAATGAAGAACCATGATATTAAAGAGTGAAAGTGAAAACGCCGACACTTTGGAGAAACGAGCAATACAATTATAGAAAAATTCTCATATCATTCAGTTTGTTGAACAATCACTCATATACCTACCTACCTACCTACCTACCTACTTTTCTTTGGTAAGTGCGTAGAAAGATTACTTACATGATTGTACTTCTTGAGATACTTACCTAGGTAGTTTGGCAAAATAAAACACAATATACCTACATACGTATATACATATTATTCTGGTACACAGATGAGATTTGAGGATTTTTGCGGTAATGACTTTGAGTAAGCAAATAAGAACAAAACTCTGCGCGAAATGAAACACTGATTTTTCAAAACCATCTTGAAACAAAGTTATCGCTTATCACAGAAACAAGTCGTACCTAGGTACATTTATCCGAAAATATATTCTACTTAGATGACTAGAGAAGTATGACGTAGACTGACAAATCAATAGGCAAGGTAACAGATTTTTTTTTTTTTTTTTTTTACAACTCCGATGTTTGATCCTGATATCGTGCTGAGGCTTCTAAATATCGTTTTTTAGAATCCATTTATTGAATTATTATTATCATTATTGATATCCATCTGCATGATGGTCCACGTATAATCCTTATATAGTACATCAGTGCGTATATCGTCTCGTGTTCTACAGATAGGTAGGTAGCCGCATGTATTGATACTAGCATACCTATTTTGAATTTAGACAAAATAAATATAAAACAAATTCAATATCGAAATTCGATAATACGAGAGCATAATATTATAAGGTCCGACAAAAAAAAATGAGTAAGATGAAGATAAATGTAAAATAAAGTTTTGTACGAATAACTCAAAAATGTAGAACGCTTGAATGTATGGTTCAAATGTACAAAATTTGTACCTACCTCAATTTTATTTTTAATTTGCGCCACATTGGTACCATACCAAGCTTTTACTTACTTCTTCTCTGAATCCCAAGTTATCGACTAGATTGCGCCAAAAATTGACCAATTCGACAAAATTGTCAACAATTAAGAATTGTTCGAACTTTTATACTCCACATGATTTGAAAAGGAAATTAAAACATTGATTGTGAAAAAAAAAAAAAAACGAAAAAAAAAAAAAAAAAAAACAATAATCTTGCAAAGCTTGGAGAGTTGGGGAATTTTCAATTTCTTCTTTGAAGACCTTGGCAAATTGGTCATCTGTGACTCGTCTCAGAAAAGACGTAGAAACTTTGTATTTGGCGCAAATTAGGTAAAGATAAAATTGAGATATAAATATTGTAGGTACCTACATTAATTAAACAATATAGGTACATTTAACGTTTTGCGGTTTTGATTTACATCAGATTAATTAGTTCAAAGCTCCTTTCAACAGCTGTTATATTAAAATCTTTGCCTTCTATCGCTCAATAGGCCTAAGTACAAGTATGATTTTACAGTCGGAGAATGAGCGTTCGACGTCCGAGTATAATACTCGTACTATACCGTGGCGTATACTGTATAGGTGCATAGAAGTGAGCAGCGATTATAGCGGGATCATTCATGCCTATAATTTACATGTAAGGTTGTTGCTGTAAACCATCGCGCATCGCGTTGTTCAGATCCATTAAAGTACGTAGTCCCTCATTTTTAGCGATGAGGTACAAAATTTGCTTTCCATTTGAAAATACTGTACTTCCGCATTTATCTTCCTTGATACATCTTCAACAATACGTACTCGTATGTGAGCATTCAACGATACAGTCCTAGTCCCATAGTCTCCGCAGCTTTGCTTTCCAATCGCGGCTAGTAAGAACGATAAATATTGTATGAAGCGATAAACGCAAGGTCAGAGCTCAATGTATCTGAAGTTTGTACAGTATCAGCAATTTAAGAGTGGCAGTTGTAGTAGGTATTGGATTTTTTTTATTCGTTGATAATTTTCAGAACGGATTCCTCCGAGACAAACGGACTTACATTGTTGCCCGCGAACTTTTAACGCATGCACATCTTTTCATGGCGCATTTTTGTCGACAACTGCAACGACGGCAACCGGAATGCCAAACAAGCCTTACGCTTCGCGCCGCGTGAATAGGTTCGGCAGAACTCTTCTCTTTTGACGCTTGCTCCGTTTCGGCTTCCCGCGAGCTGTAAGTTCTTTTTCTTTTCTTTTTCTTTTCTTTTTTTTTTTTTTTTTTTTTTTTTTTTTTCTTTTTTTTTTGGGGGGGGGGGGGAGGGATTTGAAATTTGCAAATCTACTATCCTTGGCATCATTATTGTAGCGTCGAAAAAAGCTCCGGCTATGTTACGCTGACGTTACGACCGAATACGGGAGAAGAGAGTGAGAGTGAACGAACATACGACACGGCAGTATATTGTATATTTTCGATTACACGAACGAAAACGACACGAAGACTCCGCGTGCGCTTCGTCCACACTTTATAAATCGTTTTCTTATTTACAGTACGTGTTTACGTGATTATAAGTTTCATATTATCATCCATGAGTTCTTAATCTAGGCTTATTCTCTACGTGAGAAATGTGGCATCATTCGATGTCACAATTATCATCATCGTGGGGAGGTGGATCAGAGTGGTCCTTTGTATCGGTCATTTACTTCTTCAAGCTCTTGCTCTGTGTCCTACTCGTTTTGACCTATCTTTTCTTGTAAGGATGCAAACTTTAAGCTGGTCCTCCCTCTCACCATCTCTCCGCGACTGTTTTCATTGCGTCCAAATATCCGTGGAATTGGTCTGCGCCATGGCTTGAAACAAGGGTAGCAATGCCGTGGCACACAGGAAATATTATGATGTTATATTTTCGTCAACGAGATGTGGAAACTGAGGTCTAAGCACAAAAAGTCCACAAGATTTACAAACTTAGAAGAAATCCTATCCCTATCGGATAGTTCTCGCGAAGTAGGTACATGATGCCGAAAACGGCCGCGAAACGCTTACTGCAGTAAAATACTCGTACACGTCTGTAATTATGGTAGGTATCCGTAAGTACGGCAGTAGCGTTGGCTTCGGTAAGACTACCGTCTTACCTGATGCTATTTATGAGTTTCCGCGGTTCTTATGAATTTTCTGTGTTTATGGATGGTGTATTAGTTGAATTAATTTTTCAATTTTATTTTCATTCAACCTTCGGACTCATTTTTGGACTTTATTTTCGACTCTAAATTCACGTTACCTTTTACTTTCGCGATTTTTCAATTTTCTTCTCATTTCGACCACAAAATTTTGTGTCACCTCTGAATTAAGTATGATCCGTTTTCTGTTCAGTATTTAGTTCTCCTTACCTACCTACGTCATTAATAACTGTTGATCCACGGAGTGTATCATTTGTTACCTACGTACCTTCGTACACAAACCATTTATGTACCTCTTTGTAGCTATAGAATGACTGGAAAAAATCAATCATCATTGTAAAGAATGTCTAGCGAGAGTAGTATGTACGAGTAAAATTAATTTACTCGATTCGCAAATTTTCGTTTGTTAACGATGTACAAAAACTATGTGAATCGTTTTAAATTATGATTTATGACCACCGAGTCTAAAAACGAAATTTTTTTATAGCATTAAAAACAATAATATTATACTTATTAATATATTAACATTATTATAATATACAGTAGAACGAACGTGTTCATAACCAACCGCTCGTCAGCTACGTACGTCTATTATTCATTCGACTGATTCGAGAGGTTCCATCAATGCACAAAACCAACCGAATAGACAGATAAGAGTGAACGGAACAGTCGTTCACACGGTTGTTTGTAAAATTAGGTGGCGCGAGTGCCTAATTTGTGCATGTACTGTCGGTATACCTACGTATTCTATACTATCTTTGACTGCATAAAATGAGTCCATTTATAAAATTACGAGCAAGCTGTCGGCAAAGGGTGTACAGGGGGAGCTATAAAGTAAATCAACTCAATCAAGTGAAAACGTGCTGCAAAAGCAAAAGGAAATACATACGTACGCTAACCTGTGCGATGAAGAACTGGAAGGAGAAAAAAAAAAATAATAATAAAAGCGGGTGAGCCTAATTCAACATTCAATCGTGATTCAATGTGTTGTGAGAACAATCCTCAAGTACGCGATGTACAGTTATAGTACGAGTCAAGTATAGAGTGGATTTTTGATCATGGAAGATGTAAAAAGTGGTGAGATGAAAGCGAAGTTTACAATTCAGTGTGGCGTACCACCACCCCTTCCTCCGTCCTGAGGGTTCACTCGGAAACTGGTATTCTGGGCGTAGAGCGCAGGTCATTGTTCAACCAATGGCAGTAAGGCTCTTGCAGCAGTCCCGCAACATACTCCGCTCTCTATTATGCACACCAACGTGCTCGCCACTTCCTCTACCATCCTATCCTCCTTCTCACATCCCAACTGGCGAGGATAGGCACCATCGAACCTGTATCATACAGGGAGACTTCGCTTGGAAGGGGAATCTCGCGTTCTCCCGCCGTAACCAAAGCTGGAAGCGCAAGCCCCTGTCATTCACATCACACAACGCAGAGTTGGCAAACTGCACATTAAACCACACCTATAATCTATGAAATGGCAAACATTTACTCTCCGAGTTGTATACTAGCTTCGCTGAGAAATCCACCGGCTGTGTATTTGCGGAGGACCCAAAGTTAGATTCTATAAGCGTTCACACCCAAAACGATCTGCTGTTGCAGCAGGAGCAAGTAGCTGCACGACAGACAAACCCTGCATGAGATTCGCTATATAATCACCGCTCTCACCTGATCCCCGCTGACATGGAGTATGATATCAGCCCCACAGATGGCGAGCAGTGAACCAGCAAAACAATGCGCACAATTAGCATACCCAGAATCAATGACTATCCTATTCTCAGGTGCATATATACTCAACAAGCCCCTCCGACAGCTTTGAAGATGCAATCTGAGAAACCATGCGCAGGCACATACCCTCCAACACAAGCCAAACGGGTACAACATCCCACCCCCGTGCGAACAGGGTAGCCAAACTACAACTGAAACGACTAAGATCTTAATCATTGAACAATATAATGTGTATAATGCTGTCATACTTGTGCAAATCAATCATCGTCAATTCTTAGAATATAGCAGCTTTTGAGCTTTATATAATATAATAAAAAACTAGACATTGCGTGTGATAAAAATAAGAATATTAAAAACAGTTTTCTGGGCACTGTGATTTTTCTAAACATTACATTATCCAGTCCTTTTGTACAACGACTGGATTTCAAACTCTAACGCCAACCCCCCATAATATTGTAGATAGATAATGTGTACGTAAATTCAATATATAAGTAGATAAAGTTAGTTCGTGGTAAAGATAAGACTCCGTAGCGCGTTTCGATTCGATTCGATTCGCTTCACTGTATAGTAAAATAAAGAAGTGCATTACTCGAAATTTTATCATTTTTTTTTTTTCAATCTTATAAAATACACTATAATATTATAGGTATACATAATATATATTCGCGTTTAAATGATTTTTGAGAATTTTTCTCGCCTTTCGACGTTCTACGACTACGTCGTGTAGGCTATTCGAATTTTGTAAAGATATTTCCAAGTTTTTCGAAGTGTACCAATTTTCAATGTTGAAAGAAACTTTGTAAGAATAATAAAATCTTTGGTGCGGTAGTAGATTGATTTAAATTTGTTTGATTTCGATCACTCAACCTTCATTTGATAAAGTGCGATGATCAGAGAGCCTCAACATCTTCTTTTGAGATCTTCAACGTCGATGTGCTTTTTTCGCATCATGAGCAATCTGAGTGCGCTCATCCGACGCCGGACGTAATCAACATTCAAAGTATATACCTATACATAGACTGTATTTTCAAAAATAATTTTAGTTTTAAACGACACACAATCCAGTAAAAGATTATAGCAATCGAAACATTCTGTTTATTCTTTTGTTTTTTTTTTTTTTTTCATTTTAATACGTAAGTAAGTATGGGTCATTAAGAATTTGACGAATCGTCTTTTTACTTCGCGGGCGAACTTTGAAGTCGGAAGAAGGGGGATGGATGATGCGAGTCCGGATACTCACTACAACAAAACTTTCTGAAAATAAGTATTTGACGTCATCTCTTCTACAAGCTCCTACTCATTTCTCAAGAATGGTAAGTTTCTCGTATCATCACAGTCATAGAAATTTTTTACAGTTCCTCAATAGTTTCCGTTCTTTCGTCCTTCAATATAGTTTTAGTTGGTCTCTCCCTAAGTTTATTATTCTTTTGTTACGACCTATTTTCTCCTATCTTATCCAACCTCGGCAGTTGCTTCAATTAGAATCCTTCATATTCTTCTATTCCATCAATAAAAAAACAAAGCGTGTTTCTCTTCGTCGTAGCTGTCCGAGTATCAATCTTCGCTCCGCTCCGTCCGTAAAGAAGTAAACTAAAGTACCTAGTCTCTCTTCTTTTAGTCTCGTGTCCGCACAGAAATTGAACTTACGCGGTTGTGAAAGGGTCTCTTCCTTCATACGTGTACTACTCTTCGGTGCACCCAGATAGATATAATCGTATCCACGGTCCCTGCTTCGCTTAGAAGAGAAGGGGACCTTGCTTGAGCTTTGACGATCGATCTTGTCGACCCGACCGCCAGCGCCACAATTATGTTCAAATTGAATTAATTTTTGCATTCTTGGAATCGCCAGCTCCCGGCTTCGTTGCCGCAGTAAGAATGCGACGAACGCAACGGTAATTCACTTCCCGAAACCACGATACTTCGTGCATGTTTAGAGGCTACGAGCTAGTAAAAATGATCATTTTGCTTAACTACTCAATATTGTAAAATAGGTATTTGCATATTATTCCCACTGCACTGTACTGTACCTCCTTATTTATATCGTTATATTTTCAACTAAGTATAATAGTATACGTATGAACATACCATTTTCGTACCCATCTCATGTACTGAGTCAGTTAAAACCGAAAAAAATAAAAAGTAATACTGTAACACGTTTTTTATTCATCGTGTTCATCAAATAGGCCTAAGGCCTGACGCGTGATTTCGAATATAGAAAATTAGCACGATTATAAAATTTAAAGAAAAAGATGAAAGGAATTTATTTGCTATTCGAAATACTACCAGTGCAGTACTGAGTACGCACGTCCTTGAATTCTTGTCGACTATCTCTCTCTCGTCGTGGTCACCGCACCGCACCGCACCGCACCGCACCGCACCGCACCGCACCGCACCGCACCGCACCGCACCGCAACGTGTGTCGACCGCGCGAGAATGCTATTCTTTCTTTAAAAAGGTGGATTAAGTTTTCTACATTCATTGGCATAGGTAAACCGACTTTTTTCCTGCGCGGATGGTAGGTTGCGATCCTAGGTACTAAAGAGATTTAAATAAGTAATTGGATTATATCTTCATGTGATCGATCAACATTGCTTGCATTGTCGCCCTGACAGATTGGCTAAGTCGCGCAAAGTCGCGCAAGGCAATAATTATATTAGGCTATGATTAATGAGCGCTGAATTATGTATTTGAAATCTGTTTCAGAGGTGAGGTTGCTTATCATCATACCTTTATAATGGATTCAAACGTCACTAGAACTACAACCACGAAAAGTAATCAACAAAGAACAGTCTTTAGACCACCATGGGTGAGAGAAGGACCAAGTCCTCTTCCTATGCCTACAACCATGTCTACCATACCTTTGTCTCCGTGGGCATTGAAGAACAAGCCGCGCGTTGAAAAAATCTCAACTTCAGCCGATAAATCGACTCATGTATGAGCTCAACGTTCGACTTGTATTTTTTTAAACGATCGCGGCTCATCTATTTTTAAAAATTGGTCAGTTTTACTTTTTTTACAGCCGACAAAACCTGTTCTGCGAAAACAAACCAAAATAACAATTCCTATCGAACCAAACAAGGATCAAAATTTTGTAAGTATCTACAATATCATTATCTATCCATTAACTCTCTATATATATATTATGTTATATGTAAGACGCAAAGCGTATATTTCGGCACCGGTAATCTCCACTCCTACCGAATACTTTTCCCACAAATTTTACTGATAGGCCTACACACGTTTATATGGTCCCAAGAAGAAGAATAACTGAAAAAATTTTGTAAAAATAAATTTTTAAAGCTGAAATTAAGCTTGAAAGTTGGACCTACGTATATTTTTTACGTGCTTCTGCTAACGCGAAATAGTATAAATTTCCGTTTCATCAGATTGATGGCCTAGCCAGAAAACGCGTACGAAGCGTTGAAAGACAACCGAATATATGCGAGATCGGAGAATCAGCCTTTTAAGGATTCACTTATTGCCGCATGAAAAAATCATAATTATAATGCTTTTTGCACGGTGGTGCTATTTCCTCGATTTTATCGCGATTGTTTGTTTTTGATCGATAATTTGAATCTTGAAAATAGATAGGTACACGTGGCTCTATCTTTATTTTTTTCACCGAGGAGAGAATTTCTTTGCCTACGCCGATCGATATTACGTAAATATTATTGTGATCCCTGAAAGAGAATGATTTCTTCTTGACGGTTACTTTGATTTAAAAAAGTCGAGGAGACTACTTTACTAAAATTGAAATAGTGTACGTTGCGATTCATCATGTTAAAAATTGAACAGAACTTTACAGAAACGTGATGCAGCGTTACCGCGCGTTGCGAAACCGGTCTACTTGTTTTTCAAATAAAGTAATGCGTTTCTGTAAAGTTCTGTTCAATTTTTTTGAGTACTTTACTTACAATTGCTCTAAATTTCTTGAGATGCTTATTTTTAGAGGTGAGAAATTTTGTGTGATAGAGGAAAATCTTTTGCAGAAAGACAATCACTTCATGTTCCGGGAAGTTGATGAGACTGGGAATCCACACACTGAGAAAAATATTCAGCACTTTTTGCATGAATTAATTCAGCAAAAAGGATACAATTTGGGAAATGAGCACAAAATGCTCTCACAATTATGCAAAAATTACTGAACTGTTCAACAATATCTATACGCAACTTTACTGAACAGTTATGCAGTTTTAACATAACTGTTAATCTACTTCAGTAATATTTATTGAGGTGTACCGCATAATAATTATACAGTTCTATTAGAAAGAACATACCTACATTCAAATTTAACATTTTTTACCAACCTAGTTCAGTAATTTCTACCGAAGTGAATTGTATAAAACACATTTTTGTTCAACAATCTTGTTAGAATTTTGTTGCATTTTATGCAGAGCTGTTTTGTAATTTATATTGAACTACCCTGTAAAATGTAAATAGTGCACTATTGTATTGCACTCACTCCGTAACCAGTTTTGTAGGTATTTCAATCCTGACCAGTAGCTTGTCTATCCAATTGTATGAAAATATGGGGTCAAAGCTTTACCCCAATTTGGACCGGGGACCTATCTCGATCCAACCCGAGAGCCGCCCACAACCCGGGACGCCCACATTACAAGAAGAAAGGGAAGCTGTATTGAACCCATACGACTTCCCCTCCGTCCCGTAACGCAAGCGTCCAAGGTCGCGGGCAGCTCCCAAGTTGGATCGAGTGTGGTATAGCGCGCTTTGATCGCGTCATTCCTTCAGTCGGTAAACATTACACCACCACATGCGCACACAAGAAACGACCGGCTTGAGTATGGCCGTGGTGGCGTATTGCTTACTGGCCGAAAGAGCGACACGACCGAAACATGCCAGAGGCTGCCCAGTCCAAACAGCGCTGCCTCAGCTATACATCGAGTGGTAACTATCTCTCGGGTAGTTACTTCTCGAGAAGCGCCAGCAGAATAACTACAAAATCACTTATATAGAGCCAAGTGCAATGTTTGTCTGCGAGTTTACAAGTTACGCGAGACTGTTTCTCCGACGGTAATGTAGTTTTTACTGAACATTTTCTGCAATGTTGAACTAGTTACGCCACCTTGAAAATGGGTAGGAGTTCTGTACATTTCACAAAACAGTTATGCATTATTTGCTTCACTGTAATGGCAGAGCTCTTTCCTGAACACTTATGTAATTTTTACTGAACAGTGAATGTATTCAAAGCAAAACGCATTTCAATACTTTCTTCTGAATGAGGCAACACTTTCAACAAAATTTTTAAGGAGAATATGCTGAACCAGCTGTTATGCAAAAGGTACATACATTTTGGGATTGCTGAGCAGTTCAGCAATTTGTTTCAAACAGTTTTGGAAGTTTTGCTGAAAATTCATCACTTGTAACTGAGTTTCAGTACAAAATACAAAACAGATTTCAAAACGCGCAGAAGTTTCAGCATAAAGTATAAAATTTCAGCAAAAAGTGCTGAAACTGTGATGCACTTTATGCACGTCTTTTTTCTCAGTGCAGGAAGAAGACAGAACTAATGTATAAAGGGATGATAGTGATTGCAGGAATAAATGAATGCGCTAATTTTGGAAATTATATAGTTGATACGAATGAATACGAATCGTGTATAGCCAGGAGAGATGAAAGTGAGTCAAAATTTTAGCGGGGGTGAAGAGATGGAGATGAGAAAGACAAGAAGGTAGGGGGCATTTCCTCAATTTTTCAATCAATGCCTGATTATGATGTCTTGAATCGAGTGCAGAACGTTCCCTGTCTCAAGTCCAGACTTAGGTCGTCCGTTGGTCTGGTGGGTTATAAAATTGGTATCTAGAGACAATGTTACCGATGAGTTGTCGGTATCCCAGTGTCACAATCTTGGAGGTCATTAGCTAGATCGAGTCGGACATCTTGGGCGGGAGGCTATGGAATGGTGGATGGATGATGAGATAATGGGTAGATGGTTTAATTTGAGGCGTTTGAATAGTTCAGATTCAAAAGGAAGGAAGAGAAAATTAGAGTCAGCGGAGTGCGGGCGCGCAGATTAGTAGTCGCGTGAGGTGAATCAAGCTGTGAATACAAGAAAATAAAGTGTGAGAGTTGGAAAGTCGCATTAGAGGGAGGAAGGTTCTAGTTTCAACGCAGAGGCTAAGAGTGGGCCTACATTTTTGTGCGCCGCGCCGCGCCGCGCCGCGCCGAGGGCTTGATTTACTTTGAAAACGGATATATATTGACCAGCAGAAGACAGTTACCTATCTGTTTTATTATTAAAGAAAAAACAGATACTGTAAATTTTTTTAGGTTTTGCGTTGTATACTGAATAGTAGAAGGTAGAGAGATGACACGGATGGGTAGACAAGTATCAAGTGGATGGTTACTGCGTAATATCAAGTAAGAGTAGTACGTATATGATTAAAATAACGGGAAGTGATCTTCTGCAGGTAGTTTTCTTTTTTGGTGAGTGAGGTGCCACATATGAGTGGGAGTATACGTAGGTTAGTGTCGGACAGAATAAACAAGTATTGACGTGATGAAGAAGGTATCTCAAAGAGGGACAACGATCAGGGAATAGTTATAGGGTAATAATTGAGAATGAGTAGTTCGACAAGAAGTGAAAAGACATTGTCGAACTTTTCAAAATTACAGTCGTGGGCTAGGCACGTGTAAGGGCTAGATTTGATATTCACAATGTCGATCGTGATAGGAAGACGACTATATACCTACGTAGGAAAAAAAGTTTAAGAAACAAAATTTGGGCCACACTACAATTGAGTCCCATATTGTCTAATTGCGTGTCCCGTCTAAATTTATGATGTGACCTAATTGAATCCGATGCTGTATATCAATTGAGTCCCAAATATTTCGCATGAATGAGTTACGTATTACGGTAAATAAAAAATGAATCTAATGCATATCAATTACTTAGAGAACTAGAATTTTTAGGTAAAAATTTCTCTAAGAATTGAACATTTTGAGAATAAGTTACGTGCGTACGTACATCTGAATAATACAATTTCTCTTCCGGCAAAAATTTATAACTGACGGCTCTAACGAAAGTTGGTACATCTATATGGCCGGAGTCAAACGCTAACATTTTTCCGGCTACAAATTGCTCCTTTTCCGATGACTGCAGCTGAAGCTTTCACGGCAGAACGCATCTGTATGTAGGTGAGTGAGAGTTTGGAAACGCTGTAAAACAGTACCTAAGTGGCGAATGTATCTAAATTAGGGTGAGCGAAGTAAAACCTTTTATTCAAGTGTGAATGGAAAGCCTCGCATGCATTTGTCGTAGGTTTGAGATGATCGTTGAAAGTTTTCAAGACTTCACTTGGTCGCAGAAAAGGCAAGCCGAAGAACATTTTGAGGTGTATTTTCCTACGTCACTGTCAACATCTCTGTACTGAGGTGCCAAACCTAGGCTCTGAATGTGCCACCACCAGGACTGTGCTAAATGATATCGACTCGACTACTCGTTCTTTGATTTATATTATTTATGGGACTCAATTGATATACTACCCGGGACTCAATTGAACCATCCGTCAGGACTCAATTAGGATACGAGGCGGACTCAATTTGACTATGGGTGGGACTCAATTAGACAATATGGGATTTAATTGTAGAATTCCCAAAATTTGTTTTCAGTGGTGCCGTTGGAGAAATTCCAAGTTTTCATAGATTATTAGGGTCGACGGCCGTATGTTTCAATGCGGGTAGTGAGGGCACAGGCCTGCAGAGGTCATAGAGAATAATAAGAAGAGTGAGTGAGGCGAATATAATTGATCTGTATAGAAAGTAGGGTGATAGTCTGTGGCGTTAAGAACTGCAAAAGTGAAATTTAGGAAAGACGTAGTTTGGAGGAGTAGTCTCTAAGCTTATCGGTCGTGGGGCGTATCATTTCACTTCCGGTATCATTCGTGTCATACTCGTAAGTGAGATCGGGAGGTCAAATAATCTTTGTGACAAACGAAGTACATAATAGCGTTAGCAGTCGGTTGAACGATTCCGTCAAATATCAGAAATAATAGAAAATTTAGATGATTCGTGATCCACAACAACTATTATAGAAAATGGGACGTAGAGAATGATGAATTCAGTATATGGAAAGTTGCACACTGCGATCAGTGGTCGGGTGGGTAGGAAAATGTGAGCCGGGTAATTACAACGTCTAATTATCTGATAGGAATATAGTCTGCGACAGGATACAATTTTATGATGTACGGTCGGTTGAGGATTGGGTTTCTGTAATGTTTAATGAACGCGTGAGAGTATGAAAGTGTTCCAATTCCCTCTTCGCATCGCATCACAAGGGGAGAAGAGGCCATCAACGTAGGAGGTGGTACGACGATATTACGGGTTTTTAGGAGGAAAAAACTTGCAAAAAATTGCACAAAATAGAAAGGAGTGCAGGGAACGACGGCGGCAGGAAACCCGAAAAATATCCAGAGTACCATTTGAAGATGAGTAGTTTGAAGAGTAAAGGAGAGGAGGTCGATGGACTAAATTTTTGCGCCACCAAACAAGGAGGTATCAGGAAGAAGCCCACGAAAATTATAAATGACATCGAGGAAGAGTGGAGAGATTTAAACGAGCAAAAAATTCAAAGAACAGAAAACTTTTTGAACTTTTCTAAAATACTTCTTAATATCAGAAAGGAAAAAAGCCAGAATTTTATACCTTTCTTAAAAGAAAAGAAAAATTATCAAAAAAGAAGAATAAGTAAACCGTCTGACAGACGGGGAAACAGCTCGTACTGTATAATATGATTCTAAGTGTCGAATATGAATAGGTATCTATTGTTGCGCTCAATCAAAATAATGAATGAAAACAAGCACCTCACAGAACGTAACGTAATGGGTACCTGCGTAATGGAAAACACGGGCTAACAATACGATTCACGTCAATCCGATCGTGGTCCGAAGCTATTTTCTTTTGAATAGGTAAATGCATTTGCTGGAGTGGAGAGATCAAGATTTTAAATCTTTTAATGTGAAAGCTTTCAATAAGAAATGTAGGTACGGAAAAATCGCGCGAACACGCGCATTAATTGAAAACTACCTAAGATAGAAACTTCATAATATTCAGGATTTTATAATTATTCATAAAAAAAGGGTAGGTACTGAAAAACAAGTACTTTTTTAATAGAGGGTGATGCTGCATAAAGATTTGTATACTTATTACCTAATTGTTCACAAATAATAACAGCTGAATCAACATTAAATGAACATAAATGAGAGAGGGAGGGAAGAGAAATTTTCATTAAATAATCTATCCTAAAATAGATTATTTATCGTAATTGAAAAATTTTCCGATGAAACAACTTCTTTTATCGGTTCATGGTTACCTAACGTAGTTGTTGAAAGGTACCCCGAGAGTAGCGTGGGCTATGCGTTTTTACATAGGTAAATTGCTCAAATATGAATGTCTAAATACCTACATAACTCAAAATGAGCAAGCCGTTCAATCCAAGATGGAGGGCATACTAACAAGAAAATTGCCTTCTAAAATTATAAACGGATTCGGAGACGCGGCGGTGAATACGCACACAAAAAAAATTGAATTCTATGAATAGGTACGGTACGTTTTAAAGATAAATACAGATGATGTTCTGCTCATTCAAGCACGAGTAAAATGGCGGCTGAGAAACGGAAAAATTGTAAATAAGGGAATAGGTAATTCAAAAGTCCGATGAACCATGTCGACTTCCTCGTCGCAACTAAAAGTCGACTAAAAATCGAATTTAGTTCCCCGCCTATGTCGCGTCGGCTGTAAATAGACCGGAAGTCCACTACATACCTAGGTATCAACTTATCGTCAACGTCGGCATTAAGACGACTCCTGGTATCATAGATCGGTGTCAACTCAGAATCGACTTCGATTTAAAGTCGAATCGAAGTTAACCAGCTTGTATTTTACGAGTAGTGAATATCCACTATTTATCAACATAAAAAAATTTGAATTATTCAAAATTTGGGAATAACCTAACGTCGCGTCGGGATTCGAATCAATTTCGACGACGTCGACAATGAGTCGACGTCCGGACGATTTGCGGTCGATAATCAGGACACAGCTAAGTCGACTCAAAATCAATGTCAAATCGACAGCCGATACTGTCCATCAAAAGAAAAGCTCCTTCTCGGAACGTTCGAACGAGTCCTCTTGGTCATCATTGAGAATTTGACGACGCGAGGAACCATAAAAACAAAACCAAGCTGCGTCGACAAAACGATAACATCATTTCTAACTGTATGTGACCCTGTCTGGTCACATAATTATTCATACAATTGGTCGATGGATACAATAATTTTACACCCTGATTATATTATTCCGATGATCATGGGATAAGTTTGGATAGCGCAATCATAAGCTTTGAAAGAATTTCTAATAAGTAAATGATACAGACTAATTATAAGCATAAATTTCGTCATTTTGGAAATCGATTGATAATCCTGTTTGATAGTAAATTTTTTAAAAGGGTTTTATTTACAGTCGGTACCTATTGTAAAGTTCTTATTTTTGGAGGTTGAAAAAAAAACTTCGCAACGGTCTATGTACACACCTGAATACGACAAGCTACACTCATAACAGAAAAAAAAAAAAACAATTACGTAGCATCGTGCGAACGATACCTAGCTGTGTAACAATGAAAAGTTTCAATCTATCGTTTTATTTTTTCTTCTTCCGTCTTTCTTTTTTTCGTTCTTTTTTTCCCTTCCCATATAATTTCTTCATCTTGTTCTCGGATACCAAGTTTGTGGAAGAACATCGAATGAGCGTGGAACACTGCCGTTACGTATACACTTGTCATAAAATTAAATTTTGATTTTTTGCCAAAATATTAGAATAAAATCATATTATTCTCGACCCTTTTCCTTTTTATACGTATATAAGTATAATTATATATATATATATATATATATATATATATATATATATATATATATACGTACGAGTATGATAAGCGGCGCTCATACATTCGAACAACAGATATTTTTGAACTCGAAATTTCCAACTCAGTAAAGATAACGTTAGCCTCAGTGCAGTATCATTTTAGTCAGAAACTTTTCATAAAATAATCGATCTCCCGTGTGTTGATTTTCTTTTCTCTTATTACGTGCAGTCGAATGCTTCCGAAAACGCGTTACGAATACGAAAAGACGGTACATTGAAAGCATCACCTCATCAATTACGGACTCAACTGGACGAGGTAAAACATATAAACAATAGCACTATTGAGAACACGAGACAGCCTGTTCAAGCGAATTGGAGATTTAATAAGAGTCTTCCAACTACGTCAAGAACACCTGACAGAATGCCACCGACAACGTCGATATCGAACCCTCCACCACCACCTCCTCCGATGTCTCCAGCGCCACCACCACTTCCACCTACAGCAAGAAGAGCAGAATATGAATCACCACCACGTAAGTAACTCTTTTTTCTTTTTTTCTTCACTGCAATTCTATTTAGAGGAAACGAACTGGTAGAAATTATAAAATACGTTTCTTGAAAATTTCATTTTATTCGGTGGATTCGCCCCACTCCTAACCATCGAGATAAATGAGTTTCGCATTTACGACACATATGTATATAAAAATTCAGTTCATGGTGCAAAACTTGTCACCATATCTTCTGAGTGAGCACTGTCGATTTACAGGCGGAAATAACGGGCATTTAAAAACAATTTGTCAAACTGCCAAAATCAAGCAGAGTACATAACGAAGACATCTAGACGTGTAAAGATGCATTCGCGAGAACCAAGTACTGATAATTTTCATCAAAGTGATTATTGAAAAGGAAAAGCTCATGTCTGAAGACGAAGGAAGTACCTCATCAGAAGGAGAAACCGATGATGAAGAAGAAGAAGAAGAAGAAGAAGTAGAGAAAGATGAAGATGAAGAAGACGGATATGATCCGGCGGAAAATTCTGATGGAAAGGAATATGACTACGGAGATGAAGAAGAACATCTTGATGAGGATACAGACGGAAAGAAAATACAAAAAACAAAAGTTGATGAGCATGGAAAAACAAATACAGAAAAAGTAATGATTTTAAGTTCCACATAAAAATAAACCTTTTTCTCTTTTCATGCACGGCACAGCACACTTCCTCCTTGTTTGTACGAAATTCGATCTGGCAATTTGTTTTCATACAAACAGCTGACATCGATGTGTTTCAAGTTCATTCGCAATTTGGAAATGCATCAGATGAACTCGAGCCAAAACAGTTTCTTTACTAGAATTATCTTATCATTAGTGGGTGTACAGGATTCGACAATGGTTAATAAAAATATTACGATCTTCGATACTGATGATTTCTACTGGTTCGTGTTTTGTAGTTATAATTAAAAAAAAAATAATAATAAAAACAATTATGCACTCTCCTTTTCTAAGTTGTTAGACAATCGATGACCAAGGAGAAAGCAGCGAAGTTAGAGGTATTAAGGAGTAGGCCACGCAGAAGACCCGATTGGACTGATATGATGAAAGAGGTGGAAAGCGGCAAAAAATTAAGACACGTCCAATGTAATGACCGTAGTGCACCCGTGATTCCCCAAATGAAAACCAAAGGACAAGTAAAGCAAAAATCTATAAAAAAATTGAACACCACCGCTGCTATAGAAAAATAACGCTTTTATATTTTACCTACGTCAATAATGCGACAGTTTTCTCTCACTTCCCTCCATTTTCTTGTTCGTCTCGTAGATTTTTAATCGTGAAAAATGATTCTTTCAACGAATCGACCTTTCGCAATCGGAATACTGCCTAACAGCGAGTAAAAAGTGCACGATGTATATTATTAATCAACTTATTATAGCTCTGTACAATTTATAAAAATATACTTTTTTTTTTTTTGCTTTCTTCTTCCTGAGTTGTACTCAATAAAATTTTGTTTCGCTTTCACGAACTAGCCTACTCGTACTCACATAAAACAAAAAATTCATGTAACAATCTTCGAAACTAATCTTTATCAATGATGTAATATTTTAAGTTTGAGAGTAGCAATTAATAAAAGTCAACTTTATCTCTCAGGGACCGTACTTACTGTTTGCTATGTAAGTAATCCATCATGCTTGAATTGTAGAATTCTCACCAAAATGATACACTCGAGCAACTAACGTTTTTTTAATTCAATCCTGTACGGTTTTTTCGTAGTTCGTATACGAGTCTGAAAAGAAAGAAGATAATGATCGTAACAAATTGCTGAAACAAATTCAAGGAGGAATTAGATTGAAAAAAGTCAAGACAAACGACCGCAGCAAACCAAATTTAGATGGTAAATTTTTCAAAAGTATTCGTATTACATTCAATCATTGTACCTTCCCTCGTCTTTTCTTTATTCCTAATTTAAAACCTAAAGATGGAGTATAAAACGATGTTGGACAGGATTACGCAAATTCAGAAGAGAGATGACGATCGAGGAACAAATACAGAAATCAGTGTCCATGGCAGATGTAGTAGCAGCGGTTGTGGATCCTGATGAACTGGACGATATCGACCAAGTGCGTGAAGATTTGCAATCAGCTAAGCAGATGCTAGCTTTGGAGCTGAGAAATAAAGAAGCCATAGAAAGAGAAAATAAGAGGCTATTAGCTAGATTAGCCAACCTTGAAGCCGAACTTGAAAAAGAAAAAGTCCTACGTGCCTCCGAGGATAAAAAAGGTCGTCCTAAAAGAACAGACGAAGACGAAAAAGTGAGTACTTGATATGACGATAGATGATTATAATAATTAATAACCGAGGAAGGTGATGGAACGAAAGAAACGTCCTCGTTTTCTCCAAACCACACACCAAACAGTCCCTACTTTTTCTGGTATCATCAGCTAATTCAATGATTTTACCAAATTTTTGACGACGTTTTTGTAAGCACAAACGTAATCAATCGTACCTACTCTCCTATTTCTCTCCCATCCGCAATTTCTTTTTCTTCCTTGTTTCCGAATTTGAAAAATTTGTAAAATACCCACTTGCTTTCCCCCAAACATATCAGGTTATTTTGGGAAACGACACCGATAAAACTTACCTGTTCCTCAGAATTATGGTTGACCCAGGATATTTGTTTCTACTTGACCTCATTCCCATTTCATTTCTGGTGGTCTCAGATCAGGAATTCGTAGAACAATCCTGTCGTAATCTGTTCTCATGATGATAATGGGGTTAAAATTAAATTAATATTCGTACAAAATAGTTATACGGATTGCAGGAGTTTTCGACCAATATTTGTACATCACATACAGACAGTGGCGGCGGCGTTATACATACCCTACTGATAAGAACACAAAGCCAAGTTCATCAAGAGACCGAATGCGCCCTACACTAGAAGCGCGTTATGCCAGTAAGCGTCAAGTAAGCGCACCCATACGTGCGTAAGTGCGCGTGGGGGTGCAAAACGCATTGCTAGGGCAGTAGCATTGCTACCATAGATGACGAACTAAGAACGGCTTTTACACAGGTCTTATTAGGGAATTCAACATGACGTCGCACGGCATGTTCTATTGTCTCACTCGTTGGCGATGTTACATTGCCTGTTATGGGCCGCGTTTGGTTTTTCTCAATTATCTTTGGAAAGAAGGCCTAAAATGGAAAAATGATGAGAATGATATTTATTGCCCTTATTATTTCCTACATTATGGTAGAAGAAAAAATTACAAAATTTTAAAGGTAGGTCCAATCGATAGGAAATTACAAGGGGAACAAACTTTGTTCTCTTCATTTTTTCGCATAAAGGCTTATTTTCTGAGAAAACTGAGAAAAACAGGATACGCTCCATAAGCCGCAATGTATTACTGCCAACAAGTGAGATCTCATGAGTCACGATTGTGACGTCAGTTTAATTGCCTAATGGGAGAACTGAACGAATATCCGTTCAATCCTATGTAAAATCATTGACTATATACCGGGTGAGGCAAAAAGATGTTACCAGCATTGACTATACACGTACCAGACAAATACTCGCATTGTTGAAAAATTTGTCACTTTGAAGGATACTGACACCAGAGTGTGCTGCGTGTTAACCAGCAGAGTGAAAGAGACAGAACATCTTTCCCTCTCTCTTACACCAACGTATTAACACGCAGCACACTCTGGTGTCAGTATCCTTCAAAGTGACAACTTTTTTAACAATGCGAGTATTTGTCTGATACGAGTATTTGTCTGATACGTGTATAGTCAATGTTACCAGTTAAATGGGAGTTTGCGCTAAATCCGCTGTAGTGCAAAAACGCAAAACGTTAGACAGATAGTTGAAATGTACAAAATTTGTATCTCAATTTTATCTTCAATTTGAGCCACATCTGAAGTTTCTAGGACTTTTTTGAACCGAGTTATGGACCAAAATGTGCCAAAAATTCATCAATTAGCCAAAATTGAAAATTGTTCCAACTTCCATATTTCATCTGATTTTGAAGTGAAATTTAACGCTGATTCAAAAAAACATGCCCAAATAACCCTATGAAGCTTGAAAGTGGGGGATTTTTCAATGTTTTATATCAAAAATCTTTGCAAATTAAATTAGTCAATTTTCGGCACATTTTGGTCCATAACTCGGCTCAGAAAAGTCCTAGAAACTTCGGATGTGGCTCAAATTAAAGATGAGATTGAGATACAAATTTCGTACATTTAAACTATATGTCCAACTTTTTGCGTTTTTGCGCTATGGCGGATTTAGCGCAAACTCCCATTTAACTGGTAACATCTTTTTGCCTCACCCGGTATACATACATAGTCAATGGTAAAATCAAACGGCGTTTTTGCCCCGTTCTTTAGTTCGTCACCAGTGATTGCTATCAATGAATGGGAGTACCATTCACTGGTAGTGGTAGTTGATATAAGTCAATGGTAGTTGATATAAGTCAAAGATTATAAGCACTAACAAGCAGTACCAGGCTGGAAGAGGGCCGGCCAATCTTTTCTCTTGAATTTTGATGGATTGGTTTTCCATTACGTCACAATGTCAAATTGCAAAATATTGCAGAATGCTGCTTGCTTAAATGCTGAAGTTCCTTCTCATCACACTGTCAATGACTTCCATACTTGGACTGAGCTACAATGAATGCACGCTCCCCCCAGGGGTGAGGGATAGAGCTCTGGGGGCTCCAACCTATGAATGTTGTTTAGGCATCTGCATAGTGGATATACATAGAGTTTGGTCAAAATTGGTTCATATTTAGGGCTCAAAATGCACGCTCCTCCACTTGGGGGGGGGGGGCTCTAAACTATGAATGTTCTTTGGGCATCCTTATGGAGGATATACATATAGAGTTTAGTCAAAATTGGTTCACTGTAGATCAATACCAATTACACTACACAACAAAAAAAAATAAATTGAAAACCACATGAACGAAATTATACAATTCTAAAAGTATTTTTGACGCTGATCACGATGCCGTTGTCCGTTTTTCAAGTTTTGGCCCGGTTTTTGAGAAATGATCAAATCAAATTCCCGCGCTTTGTTGCGACGCGCGGCGTATGTTACCTAGCTATTGAATTTTGCGAGAACGGGAACATACACTGTGCGTTGCAACAAAGCGCGGGAATTTGATTTGATCATTTCTCGAAAACCGGGCCAAAACTTGAAAAATGGACAACGGCATTGTGATCAGCGTCGAAAATACTTTTAGAATTGTATAATTTCGTTCATGTGGTTTTCAATTTTTTTTTTTTTTGTTGTGTAGTGTTATATGCTTCAATCAGGATACACAACAATCATTGTTGAACCGCTTCAACACAACTTTCATCCAAATTGTTTGGACCAATTTCAAGAATTCATCTCTCATCATTTTTCTTCTAATCTGTAAAAACAAACTACCTAGGAAGATACGGAAACTTTATGAACAGTTATTCATCCGCAGAAAATCATTTCACAGTTTGAACATTCGATCAAATTTATTAATAGGTAAATGTTACTCATGATGACACACACTTTTCACATTGTGGCGTTTCCACCTCATTCCTAAATAATTGTTTCATTTGCATTCAAGTAAAAACACACATTCAGGTAAAAACACGACGACGCCGATAACACTAATTATCAAACAGGCGATCCTAATACAAAATAATAACTCACAATTGAACCGCACTTGCTTGAACCACAAAATGCAATGATAACAGGGAAAGCGCCAAAGACACAAGGCTATTCAGCATAGCTCACACAGAAATACACACAAAGAAAAAATTAGAGCATTCAATCAAATTTATTAATACTCGCCTAATGGCCGCGAGGCGCGCCTCTCATACCAAAACAAAAGTAAAATAAATTTGAAAGTAAAATAAATTTGTTATTCCGGAAAATTCTAGAACAAAAAACAAAAGTAACAAATTTTGCGCAAAGTCACCCTAAAATCACTAAATTTTTTATGCATAACGGAAACAAAAATGAAAATAACAAACAGAAAGGAAAATAACGAAGGAAAAAATAAGAAATCTCCAAATAACAGGCCGACGCTGATAACACTAATTTTCAAACACGCGATCTTAATAATGATAACAGGCACGGCCGTCTCTAGTTAACAGGCCGGAATACTAAACTTGGCAACGCCGCGCAAGAGGGTTCACGTTACATACGCTCTTACTAAGGCACTATAGTACGATAGGTATGCTGGACTGATAACAGGGGGACGACTTTTAGGCTGTAAGGTACAAACGCGGCTCGTGTAACGTCACGCAAAAACAAATGTAGTCCATGGGTACCGACAGCACTCGTCAGTTCCGCGACGCTATGTGAAACGTGTTCATACCTTATAGCCTAAAAGTCGTCTCCCTGTTATCAGTCCAGCATACCTATCGTACTATAGTGCCTTACTCTTACGGTGAAAACACTCAAAAAACACGTAATTGTTAATTTTAGAATCAAGTAATCAATTACAAGAGAAAAGTAAATTAATTTAGTGAAAGAGTAAACAATTCTCAATTTTTTGAATCAAGTCTCATTGAAATTGATTCCCTACAAAGCGAGTTATAAACGTTTGAAAATAAAAACTACGACAGGGGACGAAGTGTGATAATTTACTGCGCTCCGTCCCCTGTCACAGTTTTTTTTTTCAAATGTTTTTAACTCACTTCATAGAGGATCAATCTTCACTGGACCAAGCGCAAAAAAAAGGAGAATCGTTTACTCTTTTGATGTACAAATTCACTTTATCGCCTGGGAATTGAATATTGTTTGCAAATCAACAAATAATGTGTTTTTCAAGTTTCTTTCCTTAAGAGCGTATGTAAACATCGCCCTCTCGAGACAGCGTTGTCACTTTTCAGTATTCCGGCCTGTTAACTAGAGACGGCCGTGTAACAGGCAAAGAGCCAAAGACACAAGGCTACTCAGCCAGGCCGACCACGGGTAAAAACACGCCGACGCCGATAACACTAATTTTCAAACACGCAATCCTAATACAAAATAACACAGGATTGAACGGCACTTGCTTGAACTGCAAAACGCAGTGATAACAGGCAATTGAAGAGCAAAAGACGCAAGGCTACTCAGCATATAGCATACACAAAAATACCTACAACTTACTGCGCTGTGGATTACTGTACGTGACGTCCGTGACATGACGTGACGTGAGTGTCTTAACTGATCCGAAGAAGAAGAAGAAAAAAGTGATTACAATACGGTCGGCCTCGAGAGCCGGGCCGACCCTAAAAACGACGTGTTTTCCGGCAACTGGTTAACCGCAGCAGAGACTGAGTGGGGCGAGGAGCTGACTTGCAGTTTTTGGCTTCTGGGGCCAAATCTCCGCACAATTGAATTTTTTATAGTTTTTTTTCCACACTCAAAAATTTTTTTCTCATCATAGCCGTGTTTTCACTTTTCCGCCGTTTTATTTACAAAATTTGCAATTTCTCTCATAGATGAACAGAACCACAAATTCAATAACTTGGGGTCTGTTACAGTGAGCGCGGCGTCGTATGTTTTTTTTTTTTTTAGAAAAAGAAATAGGATCATAATTATTATTATTCCATGAAATTGTTCCTTTCAATACCTTTCTTTCTCCACGTATGGCAGTGAATCTTACTCCGGTTACTGGCATAACGCGCACCTCCCACACTGGTTGGAAATCAATTTCTAGCGCAACATTTTGCTACTTCATTGTACTAATTGAGTTGTTCTACAGTTTTTCCATCCAGTCTTAAGTGAAATTCAATGCAGAATTCAAAAATGTTATTAATTTCCATCATCATCTAATTACTCAAACGTCAATAGAAGTACATATTTGAAACCCTACTGGAAAAAATTTCAAGTTTGGATTCTCTTACTTAGATCATTTTCAATTTTTTATTTTTGGTGGAAAACTTGAGAATAGTTATAGTAACCAGTGAGGACATGGGCCGCCATAATTAGTTGTTACAGCATGAACTTCCCTATTACCTGTTACTGATAACAATTTACCACACTTTGAAAATTGTAAAAGAACAACTTAACTAATGTAAGGAATGTAAAATCACTATATATTAATCGCAAAAAATCCTCACCTATTTAGGGAAGTGTAAAGATAAAATGACGTAACAACTAATATGGCGGCCCATGTCCTGACTTGGCTCTAGTTATAGGTTTCCAAAATTGAGAACACAGAGGTCATTAAAAGTTGTTGATGATCCAAAAGAGCGGCAATTGGTGCTTTTTCTTAAAAATCAAATTGTTTTTTCAAATTACATCATATTCAATATTATTTTATTTAAAATTAAGTGAAATATTCAAAAAATTACCTGGGAATACCTCAATATCACATCAATCAACAGAAACAACCAAAGGCAGTTTTCTGCCCAGGATTTCATGTTTCTCATTTCATTTTTTCCTTCTTGTTTTTTTTCTTCTTTCCAAAAGAATATAATTAATTGCCATAATTCAAAATTGACAAAGATTTTTTGATCAAACAATATTCAAAAATTTTCAACAAACATGACATTAAAAATTTTCAAATTAGTAAAATGTTGAGAAGAAAAATTTGTTTGCTGCATGAAAAAGTCGAGTAAAATAATTATTCCTATGCCATTTTTGTGCCCCGTCTCATTTATTTATTCATTTATTTCAGTCATTTTACGTCCCCCTTGACAGCTAGTAGCCATTTATAAAGGAAATTTACACCCAACTCACTGGTTTCACCTACCAAGGGCACCCCAGAAAATTTCTCATCACTTTACATTTGTCATTCTTAAGCTCAATCTTGTAGCTGCTCATTTCTTATAGAGTGATTGCATACAAGTGGCGTAAGCGCTCTGCATTACATGGTAGTTTCAGAGGAGTGAGTCTACTACCTACCTCACGACATGTACTTAGAAAGTCCATGCAATGTCAAAACAAAAATTGAACCAACCGGGGAAAAAATATTTACTTGCAGACTCTTATAATTTTTTTTCTTTCTGTAGCGATTGATTTTACTGATATTTCAAAGATTTTTTTTTCTCCAAGCTGGAAAGCCTTTTACCTCTTCGTTTTTTTTTTTTTTTTTTTCTAGCTTTGAGGCCTACTCGGAATTGTCCTGGTATCCCTCACTCAATCAGTTTGCGTCTACCGTGAATAACGTTATTCTAATTTTCTCCCACTAATTTAACCCAGAAAAGAGAAAATCTTTGAACTTTTACAAGATGCTTGTGAAGGTTGATATATGTACATTACTTGATTCCATAACAATACGTCAATACTAATTCAGATTCTAGAGTTAATTTCTAACACAACTGAATATTATTCAGAATGAATATTCAGAGCCAAATTTGTTTCTTGCCGAAAACAAACATATTGACTAAAGCGCGTGAATTTGTCATTTTATTCTTCTGTCATACATACATATTATCGCTATCAAAATATCTTATTCAAAACGCTCTTTTATTTAGCTGATTGTCAGTTTGAAAGAAGAAGTAGCTGACGCCAATTGCACTGCTAAAGATATGGAGCATAAATACCACACTACCGCAGAGCAATTAGACAATATGAGACGAAAATTGGAAAGTGCATGGTTGCAGAATCAAGAATTGGAACAACAGTTGAAGTCAGTATCCCAGGGTATTCCTGTCAATCAGCTGATGAGGCAGCCTTCAAAAAAATTTATACCAATTGCAAATAATGGCTCAGTCGACCTCATTTCTGATGATGAAGAAGAGGAAAGTGAGACAGAAACAGAAGAAGGTTTGTAAACTCATTCAGACACTGAGTACATAGAATGATACAAAAATTGAAACAAAATGGCGTGTACCAAGATCCGGAAATTATAATATGAATCAGCTTTGATACCGTCAAATAAGATATTGAATATTACCTATCCTCAATCAATTTTTGTTTCAATTTTTGTACTTGAATAAAGTACATTAAGTACATTTTGCACAAGGAATTGAGTCAGGGTTGTACAAACATTACCTGTATTATATTATTTCACTGCGCACACCCTTGGGTTAATGAGTGGTGTTTTTACTAAGACTGAAAATCATGTGTACCTATATCCAAGTACCTTACGTACTGCTTTTGCTGAGGCCAGCAATGCAGCTTTTTGCATGGTGTTGATTATAAAATTGTTTTTTGGAAGTAGTGTACCCTCGTTCTTTGTGGTTTTATGTGGAATTATTCCATGTTGCTGATATCGCCACTGGGAGGACTGTAAGACAATTGATCCCTTCTTGTTTTCTCATCTCCATCGCCAGTGCTTCATATTTTTCTTTCTTTGTTTTTAAATTTGTGGTTTGTGCTTGTCCTACAAGTCACAAACCACTTGCAATTACTTTGTTTTTTCCCCTTTTTTTAGTTCCGGGGCCGTCTACGCGCCGCGTTGAATGTAAACATGAGAACATGTCTAGTTTCATGTGGAAATCATATTAGTCTATGATTTGCTTTTTCTTTCTCCTTCAAGGTTTGCAATTGTTATTCTTGTGAAGTGTGTGTTTCCATCTCATGTGTCTTTGTGTGTATGTAATGCATGGTCAAATACGTCATCTTATCTTGTGCACATTATTTTATTGAACGGAATCAGCGATTAAACTGCAGGGAGTTCCCCAAAATATTGGTAGCACTGCCAAATTTAGAGGTGATCATGAACAATTTTATGATTAGCCTATGGCAAATAATTATAAATGCTTTTTAATCAATTAGAATTTAGTGGTAAAAGAAATTTTGCATTTGCCCTAAATTTAAATGCAGTGTCACCAAACAATTAACTTATAATCTATTCTGACCAGATAAACCATTATACCTGTTCTTTTTTCCCATGCTGAAGACAATGGTATTTCTGTTCAAAGGAACCCATGATCACCTCTACCAAGTGTTTGAAAAGAGGTGTGCTCAGTTTGACTGTAAACAAAACGCAGCCCGCATGCACATATAAAAATACATGGGACAAAGAACTGGAATTGACGTCACCTGGTTCCGTTTTACATTGTTTTAAATGGAGATCAGCTAATGTAGCGCCTTGTTGTTTAGGAATGTTTACACTTTACATTGAACTGAGCACACCTCTTTTCAAACACCTTGCACCTCTACTACATTTTCACCTGCGCAGGTGATTTTACAACGTCCTATAGCGAAGGTTTAATCGCTTATATTATCAAAATATTTTTGAATGATAAATTGAGAATATTATCCATCTACAAATTTGCAAAGACTGACGTACTTATTGATAAATTTGATTGAATGTTCAAAATGGTAAATTTATTCAATTTTCCAAATACAATGAGCTCATGATGCGATATTACAGCAAAGGATGTATTATTTGGGGTATCGAACAAAGCTTATTGGGTTTTAAACCTGCACTAGATGGCGCTGCAAAATTACCTGCGCGGGTGAAACTGAGTGATTCATTGTGGATTTGGGGTGCTGGTAGTGATGACGCGCTACCGTCAACTCACTATTGACATGATCACAGGCAATTTCCCATTCAACTACCTGTTGACTAATCTCAAAATATCTCGGGAACAAAAGCTTTATTTGAAAAATTGAGGAGAATGAATTTTATTGGTCTTCAAATTATCTTTAAAATGAAACCATTCTCATTTTGGTCCAAACACTTTTGGAAAATAAGCTGTTTTTTTTTTTTCACACCATTGAAATTGTAGAGTGCGACTCATTTGCACTTGCACTCTGAATAGTTTTGAACGGGAATACTGTCAACTTCAGGGAGGTAGAAAATAATGGAAAATTGTTCTGCGTAGTGAAATTGATTATAATAATTCAATTTTTCTAACAACAGTGCAATAAAATGTAGGATAAGTTTTCTTTTAAAATGAAGTTCTAGTTCATTGAAAAATGTTTAAATTTTTCCGGAGTCCAACAGTGAAATCATCATGATCACTCACTCAGTAATTGACTGTTTTCCTCTGACATCATACAGTTGATAACAATTGGCCAGAGTACCTGTTCTGGTGTTTGCAAGACTCTTAAATCTGATGACTCCTGTAAGAATAACAAAGGGAGCAAAGATCATCAGGTAAATAAAAGAGTACCCTGCAATGAAATTTGGTTATAATCAAAATAAACATTTTATAGAGTTCCTAGAACTTATTCATAAGACTCTGGATGCTAAGAAATTGTTTATTCACAATTAATAACGCTGTGATCTTTGCTCTTTGACTATATATTATGTGGACTGCGCTAACTTCTGTAAAACAACCAAAAAGAGCGTCCACAGAACTGATAAGCTAGACAGGAGAAACCACAACCATTTAAAATACACACGTCGCACCTTTCCTCCTTGCCGCAATTGTGGTGTGTACCGCTTGCACCTCATATATGTACGCCGTAAGCGTAACACAGTCGCACCATTCCCCTCACTGTTGACTTTGACTATTATTAACTACCAGTGAATGAGAGTATAGGGCAATTCACGCTGATGTCACAGTACCAATAAAAAAGTAAACTATTGATCTTTTAGTCTTCAATATTTCCATCATGAATGTGAACAATTTTTGTTGCTGGGGCTGTCCAGTTTTTTTTTTTTTTTTTATCACTTTCTGTAACTCCTCCATGGCAATTTCTGCTTTGTCCAATTCTTCTATCAATACCGCCTATTTGTGTATCAATTTGAATCATTCTCTGCTTTCTGTATGTGTTTTTGTCTTCGTCCATAAACTGTCCCAGTATGTCTCGACTTCCTTCTTTGTTGGTGCCTTGTGGACTTTGATTGGATCTTCTCTAAGCTGGCTGTAGAAAAGTTGTTTGTTTTTTTGAAACCCTGCATTATATGCTGCTTTCCTTCATTGCTTGTTTTATACCATCCTTAGTCGTTCAGCTTGCTTTTGTTTTATTGTGTCAATTGGGCTACTTTCTCATTTGTAATATTATGGCGTTTGTGTATGTTGTGGTGTACACATATACTCTTTTTTCAATTTTGACTATGATTTTTCATTCTCCTTAAGTTGTTTCCTTGTTGTACCGTAACTGCATCATTGCAGTTCAAGTATGCACAAATCTTCTTTATTTTTTCCTCATTTCTTCTTTCTCAGGGCGTTTTAAAGTTATTTTAGCCTGTTTCTTTCCTCTCAATTCTATCTTAGTTCATTTTCATTCCGACAGTTCAACCTGATGAAGAAGTGAGTTATAGGGTCATTCTTCAAAAAGTCCCATTTTTTAGGTTACAAATGTCATTCTCCCATATATATATATATATATATATATATATATACAATACAGGCTTGTTCAAGCGTTACCAGTTTTTCTGAATGAGCATAACTGGCCCAGGTTTGTGTTTGCGCGTCTGTACTGTAAAAGCTGGAAGGTGTACGCGCGTTTTCCTGTACAATTAGAATAATTTATTTAGTTGAATTTCACGGCACTGCCGTCCCCAGAAAACAAAAATAACGCGAAAATGCCTGACGTTTCTTAGGTGACGACCTACATCATCAGAGGCAAAAGGTGAATATAAGAAAAAAGAAACACAAAATACAATACCTAGACAAAACTTAATGATACATGAAAGCTCAAAGAAACTTGAAAATTACACATTGTGATGTAACCTTCATAAAATAGGACAGTAGGTAGGCCTACTATTAATTTAAAATTCCGTCCTCTCAAGTAATTTCTTAATCAGAATAATGTTTTCTGGAAATCCAGGCGCCAGTGGCTGAGGAGGTCCTGGCGGATTACCAAGATTGATCTGATTGGTCGGAATTTTTTACAAAGTGTATGGATTGGTAGGCCAGTGTTCATCATCATAATTATCAAGTAAGATTTTCAACGTTTTCACAGTAACAGTCAACAAGGTACGCCAGGTGCCAAGAAACAGGAATCTGGTCGTATGCAGTGGACTCAAAACGCTCAAAAAAACCTATTGTCAACTCCAAAAGGTTGTTTTTGATTTAATTTTTCTGGTGGCAGTGCCGATTGAATTTTAATTGTTGTCTGGATTATTAGTTGGTACATACCTAGAAAATTGTGAAAATTCCTCTTTTTTTTTGTTCCCTTATGTTACAGAGAGCGATAATGAGGGGATGGCAAATCAAGAAAAACAAACTGCGCGAGAACTGAAATTGCTCACAACAAAACTGAAAACATTTAGGGAAAAACAGATGGTTTCTATGAAAGAACGTAAAATTCTACGAGAACAGCTTAAGAAACGGCAAAATGAGCTGAAAGAAGAAAAAAAAAAGTATAAAATCTTACAGAAAGAGGTAGATAAAATGGCTAAATTAATGAAGGAACATGAAGAGGACGAGCTTGAAGAAGAAGAGAACAGTAACGAAGAAGAAGTAAGTTTCATGAAGGTCATCTTCAAGAATGCAATTTATTTTGAATAAATTACCATTATACATAACTTCTTGTAATTTTGTGCCATTTCAAGGGAACTGAAACAGAGAGTGAAAGTGAAGAAAGCGAGGAGGAAACACCAAGTGACAATGAAGTTTCACCAACAGTAACTCCTGAAGAAAAACGTAAATTATTATTAGAACGTACCAAACGACAGGAGAACAGGTTAGCGTCTCTCAAGAAAGGAAATAATTTAATGAAAGCAAACATTGAACGTTTACAAGATGATATAAATCGACAAAGAGAAAATGCCTTAACTCTGCAGAAAGATTTGGATAATATTTTGGCTGATCTAGGATAGGTAACAAGGAATTCTTTTCTTCATTTTCCTTCTTTCCTCTTCCTCTCAAGTATTTTATTTTTTTAATTTTCAAATTATGAAAATGGATGATACCAATGAGATCAAGCTGATTAGTATTATCATTATCATTACCTATTATTACTATTAAGTATTATTATTAGTATTATTATTATTATTATTATTTCCAATGTTCATATGGTACATTTATATGTATCCAGTACTAAGTACTAATCTATGGAGGAGCGAATCAAGTTCATAGATTATTATTATTATTATTATTATTTTCATAATGACCAGTTTTTGTTCTCGTTTTCATTCTTTTGTGAGTAATTTATATTACTTATTCATGACTACCATTAGGCTTGAAGTTCAAGTTGTATTGTTTCTTATCCAATTTTAGGACTACAACTTCAATAAAAAAATCAAAAAAAAAATACAATGTTGCGGATAAGTTTATTGAACCCATTAAGTATTGTAGAAAAAGCGGGGAAGACAATTGAAATGAGAAAAGTAGTGTTTGCGTTCAAACCAACTTGGTGGTTGCCTTTTCTTTCTCCTTCGAGTTTTGCGATTGTTATTCTCGTGAAGTGCGTCTTTCCATCTCACAAGTCTTTGCGTGTTTGACATCTCATCTCCCATTTCTTGAACGAAACATTATCACAAATATTTTTGATCGATAAATATTGGTAATTGAGGCAGTGGGTGGAAAAAGGGCGATATTTGAAAAACTGAGTTTTGAGAAAACTGCGATTGAATTTTATGAATTGTCTTACTCGAGAATGACGCATCCAATTTCTGTGAAACTTTCAGGAATTGTAGTTCGAATCTCAAGCAACAAAATTATGAACGAATAACTTGAAAAATATTACTTATGTATTGTCGCACTGACACCAATAGTTTGTGAGGCGGATATTGCCCTTTTTGCCATTATCGGTATTGTGAATCCGTACTGCGTATTTTTAGAGAGGGATGAAAATATCAAGTTCATTAAGTTGTTCTGTTGTCAATAAGCAAACAAATGCGAATGCACGAACGCCATTTCTCTGTAGAATTTTTTATGGTATAGACTAGTATAAACCTACTTACAACGTTTGTACATTCAAATTAGGTACCCACTTTGCACCACGTTTTCATATTTCGTTACCAGTCAGTTTTCATCGGAATGCTTTCAAAATTTTGTGAGAGATACCTGAGACCATGAAGAATCAAAATATAAAATAACCTGAAAAAGGGCGATATGGCCATATCGCCCTTTTTTCACCCACTGCCTCAATTATCCATCTAGGTATTTGCAAAGATCAACGTACTTAATGGATATGATTGAATTCGCATATGAAGTGCTCTGTAGATGTGCGCTGTAGCTGATGTCGAGAAGGTGATCATGGTATTTTTCATTGTTACAGTGTACTCAAAAAATCAGTTTTACCTTCCCAAATGTTGGTTTTTTGCAAGGTTGGTTCCTTTAATTACTCGTTCACGTTCATTTCCTTCATTTTGAAAAAAATGAACAAACGCGTCCTGGATGTTTGTTCATTGAGGGTAAAAATGAACGAGAACAATCGCCTGATTTCCGTTCATTTACAAATTTTTCCTGGAGAAAAAGAGTAAAAATGAAGCAGTCGAAACTGGAAAAAGTGTTTAATGTATATTCATTCCTTGGGTGTCTCATCGTCACAAAAGACAATAAAATAGTACATTTTGTATCGAGTGGCGAAAACAAGCAATATTGGAACGAGCGAAGAGTAGCCGCTCGAGCGAAGCGAGTGCGGATAGTGAGCGAGTTACAATATTGTTTTTCGACACGAATTACAAACAGTACTTTTTATAATACATGCAGCGAAAGTGCCGCGTATTGTGTTCGTTTTTGTAGCGAAACTCGCCGCTATCGGAACCGTGGCGAAAATGTTTTTCCCGTGGCGAAAGTGTTCTACCCGTAGCGAAAATCGCGTCAGTGGTGCCATTTAAACAATAATTGAACATTAAAATTATAACAAATTCTACTTTTGAGAGTCTAATTTTGCTTCATGTATTATAAAAAGTACTGTTTGTAATTCGTGTCGAAAAACAATATTGTAACTCGCTCACTATCAGCACTCGCTTCGCTCGTGCGGCTACACTTCGCTCGGTCCAATATTGCTTGTTTTCGCCACTCGATACAAAATGTACTATTTTATAATACATGAAGCAAAATTAGACTCTCAAAAGTAGAATTTGTTATAGTTTTGATGTTCAATTATTGTTTAAATGGCACCACTGACGCGATTTTTGCTACAGGTAAAACACTTTCGCCACAGGAAATAACATTTCTTCACTCAGCACTCGGCAAAATGCAAAAAAATGGAAAATGAACAACCTCTTGGTCGTTTGTTAATTGAATTCAAAATGAACATAAACGCCATTCATTTGACTAGAAAAAGATTAATTCATTCATTTTTTTATGAACGGAACCAACCCTGGTTTTTTGTGAAAATGGCAGAGAACAAAAATTGTAGCCCTCTTTATTATTTCCTTTCAGTTGAGCTCAATTTCAGATCTTTCGGACGACTTTCTTCTTCATCATCACCTTTTTAGCAGCTTCCGCAAATATCCGTCATGGTAATTGTAGAGCGTGCCTCTTTTGAATTCATTTGCAAATGTTCAAATGGTAAATTAGGTATTCCATTTTCCAATTACAAATGAAACAGAATGATATACAACAGGGAATTGTTACTTACTTAATCCAAAAACTCTGAACAATAATAGGCCTACTGGAAACTCTCGTCAATTTTGTGGTTGCAAGTGACTAGTGGTAGAGAATGGAACCATTGACTACTATACCTACTCTGTAAGCAGCCGTACAAACCCAAGGTGTTTGAAAAGAGGTGTGCTCAGTTCAATGTAAACAACAAGGCGCTACATCCAGCTACATCAGCTGATCTCCATTTAAAACAATGTAAAACGGAACCCGGTGACGTCAATTCCGGTTCTGTATCCCATGTACATGTATTTTTATAAATGTGCATGCGGGTTGCGTTTTGTTTACAGTCAAACTGAGCACACCTCTTTTCAAACACCTTGGTACAAACCTTCTGTTAAAAGAGTTGTTGTTTTGTTGGAAACTGCTACCTGAGTCACGGCCAAGCTTGAGTGCACTGTGCACTGGGTGTTGAACGTTGGTGTGATTGACAGAGAACATACATCCCTCTTTGTTACACCCACGGCTTAACGCTTGGCGCGATCTGCTATTTGTTTCTAACGTGCGTTCAAAAACCAACAACATTTTAACAATAGATTTGTATGTCTGCTTACAAAGTACATGTATATTTGAGGACCGTTTTTCCAAAACTTGTCAAGTCCATTTAGCAAATTTTTCAGGAGGAATAAAAAACTACCTCTATTTGTCACAGTAAGAGATAATGGCAATGTGTGAATGGTTATAGTAGGAGTAGATGGTCATACATGAGTACAAAAATTGGCATCCACGTGCTTTGGTTCATTAGATTGTGAGGCTGCGCTAAAGAGGAACAAATTTTGGACTTAACGAGTTTTGGAAAACCAATTTACCCTTATCTACCTTATTGATGTCCAAAGAATATTGGAGAAAGGTGCTAAAAAAACACAGCTCATATATCTTGGACCCATAGATAGTGGTGCCAAAAAATTATTTGACATTCTTTTATGATTTATTACTTGTATAAAACGCTAAAAACGCTAATATCTATATTTTGAATGGACTTAACAAGTTTTGGAAAATGGTCCTCATTTAGTCAATGATGAAACTAACAGTTAAGAGAGTTGTGACTATGAATGTATGTATGTTTTTAGCGTGTAGTAGTGACGTTCTTTGTTTGACAACCCAAACAACCCAAGATTTGCACACCCCACGCCAGCGCCACTGGATGCACTGCATAAGCCATTTACACTATTGCGGTGTTGCGTACATTCTTCCCAAAATTTTATCTCGGCAAACGTGATCTTATCAATTCACCAGTTGAATCGCGAGCGCAAGTTAGAATTTTAATGTTTGCCGACTATTTTGTTCAAGAAATCCCAATTTTTTCGTTGTTAAAATATTCTCAAGATGCATTACTGTTGCGTAGCCGGATGCTATAGCAACCAGACTAAGAAATATTGTTGTCAATACTTCTGGTTGGAACCTCCGCGAGGGAGGCTCAACCTAATATAAAATTGCAGTTTCATTAAATCTTGATCAATATACAAACAGTGAGAAACTAAACACCATCTGAATTACACACGCAACTTCAACGGCAAACCTTCCACACCATGCAACAGACCATAAGCTGATAAGATCACGTTCGCCGAGATAACATTTTAGGAAAAATGTATGCAACACCGCAACAGTGTGGAAGGCTTATACGCTTATCAGGTCTGTGGACGCGCTTTTTGCTCATTTTATACACGTTAGCGCAGTCCACATAATAGGTTTGTTTGAGCGTTCCCAGTTTTTACAGATTCTGGCAAAATGAGCCATAACTGGCCCAGGTTTGTGTTCGCGCGTCTGTGCTGTAAAAGCAGGAAGGTGTTCGCGCGTTTTCCTGTACAATCAGAATACTTTTTTCTGGTAACCCAGGCGCCAGCGTCTGAGGAGGTCCTGGCGGATTACCAGGATTGATCTCATTGGCCGGAAATTTTTACAAAGTACATGGATTGGTAGGCCAGTGTTTATCATTGTAATTATCAAGTAAGATGTTCGACCGTTTTACAGTGACAGTCGACAAGGTACACCAGGTGTCCTAGCAGGTGTCAAGAAACAGAAACCTGGTCATATGCAGTGAACTTGTAACGCTCGAACAAACCTAATGTATAGTCAAAGGAGCGAACCGAATAACCGCATTATTTGTTGATTCGGTTACAAGCCCTACTAGAAAGTTGAACATGTTCAACCTGATGGCGGCGTTCATAGCGTCTCGTTGCGCGTTTCGTTGAAACGCTTCTCTCGTCGCTAGTGAAACGCTGGTGAAATGCCAAGTGTGAAAGGTGCTTTAACGTTCATTGATCTTGTATTTTGTCTCAGTATAAATAGTAAATACTGATTACAACCACAACAACCACCGATTTCTTTAAGGACGGTCATTGCGACGGGCCGATGGGAGCTGACGCTGAAATTGAGATTGAGAAGAAAATCGATGTTATCAACTCAACTGTCAAGTTGTGCCAAGTGAGTGTCGGCCTTTGCAACGCGAGTTGACTCTATGGAAAGCGAACAAACTTCATTTTCATTATTTTTGTGCGTAGAAGTGAATGTTTCTCCGCATCAATCTGTATTGAAATCAATGGTGGGAGTCGTATAATTAATGCACTAAATTTATGATCAATTTGAATGAGGTCACCATTGAATGCGATCCTTTCATATTTTTGAACAAAAACTTATCTCGTGTTTCCTTTTCGAGTATGTAGGTTGTGCGTGCCCTTGAACTACGTTCTCTGACCACAAGATCCTCTTAAGTTGCGGAAAGAATGACGAATTTACTGAGGGAAGATTTTGATCCTGGATCTCCGAGCGTTAATGAAATTGAACCTGGCTTATGGCTCGGTACAGTATTGCTATTGATTTGAGTTTGATTACGTTACAATATTCTCAATTTGAGGCTAGTCTTAACAGTTACCGTCATAACCCTATTTGTTTTGTAATCTTGTTATATTTTTAGGCAATTTAACGGCAGCTCTTGATGTTCCGACTTTGGAGAAGTACGAAATTACTCATATCTTGACGGTAGATATTTGTCCATTACCACAAACAATCACATATTCGACGAAATTCTTCATTAAGTGGTTGAAAAGTAGGTTGGTCATTTGAATTATGAAAGAATGTCAACTTCTATACTCCTCTGTGTTTGAATTGAGAAACTGATTCAAAGTTACAAATATTGGAGGTATTATAGAGTATAATCTTGGTATCTTATTGAAGCGTAGTCCGTAAAATAGGGGAAGTGAACAATGGGAAATTTTTGTGTTAGCCGTTATTCTCGTTAAAGATCATCTTGTTTCTGTGATCGATATCGCTTACTAAAGTTTCAGATCTTCCATATGAAGATTTACTCAGTTACCTTGATGATACTTTTTCATTCATCGTTGAAGGCATGCGTAAAGGATGTGTACTAGTACATTGGTAATTTACCATCACATTTTCCCTTGTTAAAAATGAATATTACCTATACTATTTTTGTTTGTGATGTACCTATTGAATTTTGGTGCTGTAGCTATTATGGAGTTTCGAGAAGTGCTGCTATCGTAATTGCATTTCTAATGAAGAAGTATTCGCTCAAGTATAATGATGCTATTTCTCGGTAACAATTTTCATATGTGTGCTTTCTGGTATAAAATATTGTCATCGAGAAGAGAAGTATGATTTTCCTTGTTCATTCTAGATTGAGAGAACGTCGTAGTATAATAGGACCTAACTACGGTTTTCAGCGCCAATTACAGCTATACGAGGGTTTGAAATACGTCGTTAATAAGACTAATTTACAGTATAGATTGTTCCGACTTCGAGTGACCGCAAATTTAGTATCAAAAGGTAAAAATTTGTCTCATGTTTCCTTTTTCTCTCGTCTTACTAAATTTTTTACTTTTGGTTCACTATACGTCAACAAAAAGAAAGTGTTTGATCGCATTAACGAAAGCATGTGACTTGAAATATTTTCACGTTATTGCGATAGTCAGAGCATCTTCTCCTTAGACAATCTCGCGCTCGCGGAATTCTGTTGCTTGAAAAGGTATATCATGCATCGCAATGAAAATTGTGGGAAGCTTACAGGATCATTGCATTGCACGATAACCAAAAGCCACTATTCGACGAGTGTAAACGGCATTGTATACAGGGATGAGGCAAAATGATGTTAGCAGTTAAATGGAAGTTTGCGCTAAATCCGCCGTAGCGCGAAAACGCAAAACGTTAGACGATTAATTTTAATGTACAAAATTTGTATCTCAATCGTATCTTTAATTTGAACAACGTTCGAAGTTTCTACGGCTTTTCTGAGCCGAGTTATGGACCAAAATGTGCCAAAAATTCATTAAGTAGACAAAATTAGAAATTGTTCCAACTTCCACATTTTATCTGATTTCGAAGTAAAATTTAACGCTGATTCCGAAAAAAAAAAAAAAAACTGAATACCCATCAGAAGCTTGAAAGAGAAAGATTTTCTAATATTTTATATCGAAAATCTTTGCAAATTAGTCAATTTTTGGCACATTTTGGTCCATACCTAGGCTCAGAAAAGTTTTAGAAACTTCGGATATGGCTCAAATTGAAGATAAAATTATTAAAATACAAATTTCGTACTTTTAAACTATACGTCTAATAACGTTTCGCGTTTTCGCGCGACGGCGGATTTAGCGCAAACTACCATTTGACTGGTAACATCATTTTGCCACACCCGGTGTAGTGCAAAGTCAAGACTATTTATACTGTATAATCGTGTATGTACGTACCTTTATTTATGCGATTGAACAAATTTTTTTCCCGTGTAGTGATTAATGGTATTGTTTCTTTCTTTGTAACCTGTCAAAAATATGAACGTTTGGTAGTCTATTTTTGAAGACTCTTTGAGCAGAAAAGTAGGAACTTATTTAATTTGTTTCCGCAGACGCAAATTGGATGGGGATGTTTCTTTTTTTCTTTCTGTATGCCTCTCAGAATGTAGAGACATATGCAGATCACAGTTGTTATAGTGCTGTTCCAATGAAGGCCTATTATGTAGGGCCTATGTATGTTTCTACATAGGGACAAAATTCGTATCACTTATATCTTGAGAAGTACGGACTCCATTTTTTTTTTTTTTTTTTTTTTTTTTATAAAAGGTGAAATTTTTATCCGTGATAACTAAGTATGTAAATGAATGGATAATTGTAAAACGTCACTTTCCGTTTCCTGATAATGACACCTAGGCTGTGTTCAAAACGTCGATAAGTTCTTTGATTCAAATACATGTGATAATAAGAGCCGTTTTACAATTATTTTTTTTTATGTTTACATTTTCCAAAATTCGTTGAATTTTCAGTATTCATTGTGGAGCAAGTCATTAAAGTATCAGAATTTCTTTCGGAGTAAAAAAAAATTGTAGACATTCAACATTATGCTTATTATAAGGTTTTTTGAAATATCTACTCTTTGCAATAATTTTTGGAGAAATTTCTCTGAAGACATCTCATTTACATAGTAGTCGGAAAGGGCGCTATGCAGCTCGAGTTCATAGCAGAGAGAGGGAGGACAGAGAGAGAGAGAGAGAGAGAGAGAGAGAGAGAAACCAAAAAGAACAGGAATTTTGATTTACATGATGATTGGGCGTTACGTAGCGCAAATCCTATCAGATACAAACTTGTTCGCTGTAGCATAGAGCTTTTCCAGTATTTCAAATTGTATACTCATTCTCCTACGTTTTATCAAGTTGGTAGTGCAGTGTTTTTAACATTGCTCTTATGGCAAACCGCTCCGCAATGAAAATGAGTATGCAATCCAGCAACACCCATAAGACCAATGTTGAAAACACTACCAACTTGGTAACACGCAGGAGAATAAAGTATGCAATTTAAAATACTAGAAAAGCCCTGTAGTAGCATCACAAGATAGGGTTGCGTTCAGACATGTCGCTCAAAGGGCATTCGACTACGACAGTGCGCCTGTGCGTGTAACATCACAGGCAATGTGATTTTTTTTTTTTTTTCTGAAGGTAAGAGTGACACGCAGGAGAAAGCATTGCTGTTTTGTATTTGGAACGTACTATATAATTGTGAGTTTCCCGCTAGCTTGTCACGTCATAATCTGAAATTTAAATTTAATATAAATGAAACAGAAGCTGAATTATTATTGGTTGCTATCAATTAAGCGACTTCACCTACGCATTCGAGAGCACGGCGATATTTGCGTCGCCCTCGCCCGGCTACAATTTGGCAACATTTCAGGACGGTTCATTTGAATATCAGTATCGCCCAATGTCCCTCTATACCGGGCGATCATCAGGCGACAACAAAGTCGTTGGAGCGTAATTTTAGAACGCAGACCTGCAGGTAGTGTAATTGTAAACTGATGTGTACCGGATACCAAATGACTCGCCGTTTTCGCCTATGAAACGTTCTCCTGCTGACGTTTTGGTTCTTGTAAGGCAACTTCTCTCGCGGTGCAGTGTACCACAAGATGTACTTTAAATTGTGACGTTGCTCCCCTTTTTTGGCAAATGGATTACACATACTTTATTGTAGCTAAGAAGTTGATGAACGTTTTAAAAATGACGTCATGTCCTTGTTTACTTTCCAACTTGGTTGGAGTTTTAGCATATTACAAGTATGGAGCGTGTTGCGTTTCTTCAAATTATTTTGAAAAATATGGCTTCAAGTAACAAATTGAAAAGAATAATAGTTGCTTATTCACAAAGACCAAATTTAAATTTTCGTACAGATTTTTATTTCATCTAATGGGAAGTGTAAGAAGAAAAAATATTATTTTCTTTAATTTTTCTTTCAAGTGGCGAATTCAATGCATTTTATTCATGAGTGGGCTGTACGGGGAAACTCGCTGTCTACCATGCGACAAAAGTAAAAATCAACTGTGTATATCATTCCTCAATAACCACGTCATCTAATTTCATTGGGAGAATTGCAATTGTCTATGATGGTAACGACCGGGAAGTTGACAAAAGTTGAAACAGTCGACTCTGAGTCAAAATTAGATCTTTACCATGAAAGGTGAAGCTTAGGTCAAGGCAAAATGATTTTACCACTTTTCCATTAGGTAGCTCTTACAAAAAAAAGGTGGTAATAATATTATGACCTCACCCGTTGTATGCTGGACGACTGAAAGGAGTAGAGTAAGTAGGAGAGTGTAAATGTTACGGGACACCATCTCTACTCTGGCTAGTTAGTTAGTGCTTATCAGTCTCTGTGGTAAGTTTCAGTAAGTATCTGTGAAAGGTTCAAGTATTTGAAAACAATGTTTTGAAAGTGTAGGTAGGTAGGTAGGTACCCTAAGCGTTTTCATTCAATACGCTTCAAAAATGTATTAAATTTTGTTACAGTTAAAATTGTTCCTCGATCGTGTCAAGACATAATCAGACCTGATCCAAGTCTGTTGACAGTTAAACCCAATCCAAAGACATACCGCTGTAAAAAATGCAGGTATGTCGATACACATATTTGATGTTATATCGAGTCTTACAAATAAAAATTATAGGTAGTTGTCATTCTTGTACAGACGTATTGTAGCTTCCGAAAACAATTTGCTTCCGCATGTAAAGAAAGAAAAACTTTCGTGGAAAGACGAAAAATGGTCCTCCGATTACAGCTCATCAGATTTATGCCAAGAGATCTATTTTATTGAGCCGCTGATCTGGATTGAATCAGTAATGACTTCGGAAAACGGTAAAATAAATTGCCCAAAGTGTAAAGCAAAATTGGGGTCTTTCAATTGGGTAATGGGTAGGTTTCTGATATTAAAATGATTGTTTAAGAAATCGGAGTATAGTTTTTAACATTTTTATGGGATTTGTTTGCCAGGAAGTCAGTGTTTGTGTGGAGCACATGTATCTCCATCATTTTATCTCATTCCATCAAAAGTTGATCTTAGCAATTTTATGCAGAATGTACAGATCACCGTTTGAAAAGATACCCATATACTTGATTGATAATTATGATGACTGAAATATTTTCTCGTAAAATCAGATGAAAGAAAAAAAGAATAGGACAAATTTTTCAAATTGTGAGAACTTCATCTCTGTTGAGAATTGATTGGTGAATTAGGTAAGAAATGATGTATCAGATTCTGGTTATGGTATTTGTACCATTGGTGCTGTTGCCCAATCAGAATGCGGGAAGAATATCAACCGAGTGCAGCTTGCTACTGTGACGCCAATACGTGGAGGAACTTATCCTGTGATGGTAATGTATCAACATTATAGCTTGCAGGCATTTGTGACCGTGAGATGGTGATCCAAAGTCAGAAAATGGCCAACTTACATTCCCGTATTTTTCTAAGAAAGGAAGCTCTTTCAAGAATTTGGTTTCAAAAATGCAACATTACTGCGTCACATTCTTCCTAATTGAATTTTCTCTTTGATTTTGATCCTTGGAAGTATGCACATTTCTTTTTTTCTTTTTCTTTCAATTCTATTGTACATGGGTGAATATTAGTAGTAATGTTTATTGAGTTTAGATAAATGAGTTGAAGTACGTAATTGCAGCTCTAAATTCATAATTTTTAGATTTTGAAAGTCATAATACATACAGTATTATACAAAAGTATTGTGTCACCTCATCATCAGTTATTTTGAGGTTACATGCTATTTGTGCAGACATTAATTTGCTGGAAAACCGCAATTATGATCAAGGAGTCCTGAAAACAAAAAAAAAAAAGAAAACAAAAAAAAGAAAACTGTATTGAACTGTTTGTTTTGATTTATGGGAAATCACAGAACAAATTAACTTCTTTTTTCTCTTTGTTTCTCTTTGTTTTTTCTCCAGAAGAAGTATAGAGTCTGTGAATGAGAATAAGTATTGAGCTACTAATCTTAAGAGAAAGTTTGTCTCGTGTTTGTTTTAAATTTAGAAAATGTTTACCAAACCAAGGTTTCTTGTACTTAACCTTGAAGAAATGTATGGTTTTTGAGACAAATAAATACGTTTAGTGGAGGTAAGCCGTGTGTACTGTACAAACCATTCCTAACCAGCCTGATATGATAACTTTTCTCTTACTGATACGCTACTTATTTATGGAAGTCTACATTGGGTGTTGAGAAATGAGCGTATTGAAAACATCTTTCTAGAAACATAGTGTCCAGTGCTTCCCAATCCCAGGTGAACAACAAGACTCTGTTTTGGTTAATCTCAACAGGCTGTAGGGTAAGTTGGGGTAAACGGATGTGGAATTTGTTTTTTTCATTTTGAAGTACAGATGAATGATCAAAACAAAACGTTTCCGTAGTAATCTTATGGGAATCAATGTGCCGTTGGAAGGAATATCGCTGTTTTTGATAGATATGACGTAGCTGAAAAATCAATCTAATGCGCTATTACAGCTACAAAGAGACAAAAATTCAAACGTAACAACCTAACAATCGACAAAAGTATTTGTTTTTGATCAATTTTGTGAAAGTACATATAATATGTTGTTGACAAGAATATACCTAGTGTCCTCCAAGAAGAAAAACAATCAAAAAGTAAGGGGGTAACGTTTGAATTTCACGGGAAAACGCCCGACAAAATTACTCGCGATGCATTTCTTAATTCTTATGGACAAATTTTGTGTCATCCTTTTGTCCAAGCTTCCAAAAAATTTCGCATAGCAATGAGTGGTGGCGACTCTTTCAGTCTTTCGCGGTCCAAACGCAAATCCTGTTGCATATAGCCTATGTACAATATTTTAAAGCAATGGAAAAAACACTCACGCGGTCGCGTGAGTAATACACGACTTTTCCTTTGACTATAATGAAAACTCACAGAGAGGATCAGTGCTAGTAAGAACTCATAAACTTTATTTATTCTCGCGTCACCTTTCTTTTTGAAGAAAAAGTTGGAAAATAATCCGAAATTCTGATATCTAGTCACTAAACAATTTGTCCACCAGCAAGAGACATTTTAAAAGAAATCTTCTGACGGAGCCAAATAGAAAAAGATCATGTTTCATGTCTTCTATAAGGTAGCATGCTCCGATCGTTCGCACCCATCTTGGTATAGTACAAGTCTACCTAAGTATATTCCAGGCTGATGAAATTAGGGGGCCTCACTCACTCCGCTCGTTCGCCCCGCTTCTTGGTCTAGTATAAGTCTACTTCAGTATTTCAAGCTGATGAGATTAAGGGGCCTCACTCGCTCCGCTCGTTCGTCCCGCTCTAAGTGCCTTTCGAGAGAGAGGGGGGGGGGCTCGGACTCGCAGATTTCAGAATCACTCCCCTGAGAAAACCTCGAAAATTTTTTAAGTGCCTTTCGAGAGGGGGGGGGGCCTCGGACTCGCGAACTCGGACTCGCAGATTTGAGAATCACTGCCACAATGAAAATTTCCGTAAGGATAAGACCAGAGCAAAGACATGAAACATGTCAATAGGTAAGAAAACCTAAAACTATTACACATTGAAAGTGATCTAGGACTTTCAAAATGTCGAGAAAATTCACTACCCTCTCTCCCCTGTCAACCTTGTTATGGATATTAATACCTCATCTTTCGAACTAAAAGAAGTAAATAAATAAAATGAGTAAGAGCTTCACAATTACTCTTTCCAATTATACGTTTTTCCTAGTTTAGTATTGTTCTAATGTACATCTTGAGCTGTTTGGGTTGGTTCATGGTCGCCTGCAATTACGGGCATGACTATAAATAAAAGTCGGTAAAATCAATATTGGAGCCAAACAAGCATCGAATCACTCATCAGTCCACCCCTCACCATCCCTTCTCTCAAGCTCCGACCTCTCAAAACGCTTTAAGAAACACAAAAAAAATTAGATGCCATTGCAGAGCGGAGAACGCACTGTCCCGTGTCCAAATTCTGTCGTCATTTCTTCCATACTCCCCATTTACGAAGATCGCCTAGCAGGGGGAAGGGGGTGGTACCAGCAGATTTCTCAATCACCACCAAGGTACACAAATTTTTCTCAAAAATTTTCCAAGTCCATTATCAAGGGTCGAACGAAATTCTTCCAAGTCCTCCTCCTATCACATATAGCTCATAAGTAGGAATTTTTTCAAGCACCTCCCCCCCTATCATATATAGCTCGAGAGTCGAGATTTTTCAAAGCCCCTCTTCTATCATAATTATATGGTTCGCAGGTAAGAATTCTTCCAATTCCTTTTCCTATTATATATGCCTAACGATCGAAATTTTTTCAAGTCCCCCTTCTATCATATATAGCTCAGAGGTAAGAATTTTTCCAAGTCCCCTTCCTATCATGTATAACTACAGGGTCAAAATTTTTCGAAGTTCCTCTTCTATCATATGTAACTCGGAAGTTTGAATTTTTCCAAGTCTACCTCCTATCTTATATGTATAATAGCTAGAGGGTCGATATATTTTTTTCGAAGTTCCTCTCCGTGTCGTCATCAATCTCGCTCGCGCTCGCGGGCGAAAAATCCCTGGCAGTGTTTCCAACAAAAAGGGATAGCGAGTTCCCCGCTACAGTAGGAAAATACATCATCAGAGTTTAGTTCACTCATAAGTCTGAACAGCCGATAGGAATAGTATTCTTATCTAATGAGACACCACATAAGAAGTCCTATGAAGTGCTACACATTTTTTTTCAGAATAAAAGTGGTCTAGGACGTTCAAAACGTCGAGAAAGTTCTCTGCTCCCTTGCTATGGATCTAATACCTCACTCTTTTAGCTAGAAAATTCAGTTAGAAATAAAAGAGCTTTACAATTACTTTTTCCTACACAATCTTCTTAGCCTAGTATTGGTCTAGTATACGGTATATTATTAGGGCTCCAGCCGCTCATCTTTTCATTCGCTCATAATTTGTCTCTCATCAACACCATCTTCCATAAATTCCATCCCAAAATATTCTTCATCTAAAAATCCAGCTACAAAGACAATCCGAAATAAAAAATTGATATTTTGAGAAAAGTCGAGGAAATAACTGAACCTAACCTAACCTAACCTATAGAAGCCCTCACTGTGTAAAATCATTCTTCTAAACTAATTTAATGAACCCTTTGTCAAGAATGAACCTGCCGAATAAAAAAAGGTTCTTCATAACAATAGACGCACTGATAACAAAAGGATAGGGGTTTGCTTCAGGTAATGTGAGCGACTATACTCCTAATGAGTGAGAAATTAATTAAAAAATTGCAAATTTCTCAAGAACTACTCGTCCGATTCTCAAAAAAATTGCGGGTGCACATCTTCAGATATAGGCTGGTACTACTACAATATGGCCAAGTTTCAAGAAAATCCGTCGCGTAGTTTCGGAGGAGTTTGACGGAAATAAAAATCTTATAATAAATAATAAATAAATAAATAATAATAATAAATAAATATATAAGGAAACCTGAACGGGCGGGTGTAATACCTCACTTTTCCACAAGGAAAAGTCGGTAAAAGAATGATTACAAAAAGACGAATTCAAATTTAATCTACCTAGACGCATGGCTAGGGATTGCAACCAAATCAACCTTCACGGTTATCACGGTTACGGTCACAAGTCAACTTTAGTACTATTCGGTTATTGCGGTTAGGGTTATGAGCTTTTTTTTACCACATCTGGTTATCTCGGTTACGGTTAAGAAGGATGGGTCCGCCAATACGGTTATAGCGGTTGCGGTCAAAATTTGATTACCCTTTTTGGTCATGGTGGTTATGGCGGTCATGGCGGTTATGGTTATAATTATTTTTTATTTGACTATGGATACATTAATTATTGCTTATTTATATAGAATTTTTGTTCTAGTTCCCCCTGAGACAAAATGAAATTAGTTCCTCTGGAGTCTCGAGCAAAAACAGAAAAGAGGTCGCCCAAAAAAAAAAACGTGGCACCTGCGCTTATTGCACTACACAACAAAAAAAAATTGAAAACCGCGATTTCAGAAGTACTTTTGACACTGAACATACAGTGAACACAATGTCCTTGTCCGTTTCTCACCGCTTTTCAAGATTTGGTCCCGTTTTTGAGAAATGATCAAATCAAATTCCCGCAATTTGTTGCAACTTGCAACACTCAGTGTATGTTCTTGTCCTCGTGAAATTTGATAGCTGGGTAACATACACTGCGCGGCACAATGAATTGCGGGAATTTGATTTGATCATTGCTCAAAAATTGGATCAAATTTTGAAAAACGGACAACGGCATCGGGTTCAGTGTCGAAAATACTCTTAGAATCATATACCTAATCTCGTTCATGCAGTTTTCATTTTTTTTTTTTTTTTTTTTTTTTTGTAGTGTTATTCAATAATTGATTTTTTAATACAACTCTATCGGCTCTATTGATTTGATCGCAATCACAAGTTTTGTCATCGGTTGCCTTATCTGCCGTGCAAAAAAAAAAAAGACGAATGTGCAGAATAGCGATTTGGAGAAAGGGGCGCTCTTCTCCCAAAGGTAAGATATTTTTCTCCAAATTGCTATTCTGCACGTTCGTCATTTTTTTTTGCATGGCAGTATACGGGTCACCGGTGTGGTCGCCGCTCGCCTGGGTTGAGATTGATTGAAATTAATTTTTTTTCATTTTCACAAGTAACCATTAACCAAATGGGAGATGATATGGTTAAAATGGTCATAACCGTGATAACCCTATCGCAATCGGTTATCGCGGTTACGGTTAAATGAGAATTTTCTATCAAATGGTTATTGCGGTTACGGTTACTTGGAATATTTTCTGAATAGGGTCATTGCGGTTACAATAACTGATTTGTGAAATACAATGTGGTCATCACAGTCACGGTTAAGATGAACTTTTTTGATTTGGTCATGGCGGTCACGGTTATCGGTTACGGTTATGGTTACAAGCTAGATACGCTAAACACGTTTTTTCACGAAAGCCCGACAGCCGGAACCGACTTTTGCCGCACCCTGTAGAGTGCGTAAAACCATGTTGAAGTGGAGCATCTACCAAGATTGAAATGGCGGCAAACGAGTTCTTTTTTTTTTGATATGGTGCTAGATCCAGACATTGCTTCCAGATAAATTGAAGAAGAATGAAAATTGATACTGTCAAAGAAGGTGTTTGGTAATGCACAACCTGTTTAACATCTTGACTATACAGGGTGGACCACAATGATGTTACCAGTTAGATGGGATGTTGCGCTAAATCGGCCATAGCGTGAAAACGCGAAACGTTAGATGTATACTTCAAATGTACGAAATGTGTAGCTCAATTTTATCTTTAATTTGCGCCAAATACGAAGTCTCTACGATTTTTCTGAGCCGAGTTATGGACCAAAATGTGCCCAAAATTCACCAATTTGCCAAGCTTCCCAAAATAGGGCTTGAAAATTAATTAATTTACAGTATTGAACTGAATTTTGAAAATTTTGATGATAAGTTTATTGTTTCTTCGACGGAGAAAACGAAAAAAGTGTTGACCAAAATTTTTGAAGCACCAAAATGGGTTAATGGGCCCAAGAAGGGTCAAATTTTCCCTGGATTGGAAAATTGTTCGAACTTTCAAATTGTAGTTTGGTTTCTAAATGAAATTTCGCGTCGAGTCCAAAAAAAATGCTTAAAAAATTCTTCGAAGCACGAAAATGGGTCAGTGGGCGCAAAAAGGGTCAAAATTTCCCCAGATTGGAAAATTGTTCAAACTTTCAAATTCTAGTTTAATTTCTAAGTGAAATTTCGCGCCGAGTCCGAAAAAAATGCTTGAAAAATTCTTTGAAGTACCAAAATGGGTTAATGGGCCCAAAAAGGGTCAAAGTTTCCCCAGATTGGAGAATTGTTCAAACTTTCAAATTCTAATTTGATTTTTAAGTGAAATTTCGCGCCAAGTCCAAAAACAATGCTTACAAAATTCTTCGAAGCACCAAAATGAATTATTGGATCCAAAAATGGTCAAAATTTCCCCAGAATGGTAAATTATTCAAACTTTCAAATTCTAATTTGCTTTTCAAGTGGATTTTTTCGCTGAGTCCGAGAAAAAATAATGCTCAAAAAATGCTTTGGAGCACCAAGGACACAAAGAGAATCAAAATTCCTCCAAGTTGAAAAACTGCGTAATCTTTAGCTGTTGTTTTCAATTCTAAAAGAAATTTAGCGCCGAGTCCAAGAAAAATACTGAAATGGCCCTAGAGGAACATCACAATTTTTTCAAAACTAAGAATAAAAATATTTCTCATTCTGTAGTAAAATTGTTGATTCAGGGGATGGACGGAGTCCGCTTAAGGGATCCGAGACTAGGAAACTCACTTTTTGTTGTGAACTCGCGGCGAGAAATTGACGAGGGCCCCGTCTTCCATCAAGAAAGGAAAATGTACAGAAATTCGCGTTGTGTTTGCCGCTGGAGGGAACCGAGACTATGAAACTTGCTTTCTGTTGTGAACTCGCGGTGAGAGTTGGAGAAGGGCCCCGTCTTCCATCAAGAAGGGAAAACATACAGAAATTGCGTTGTGTCAGCCGCCAGAGGGATTCGAGGCTACGAAGCTCACTTTCTGTTGTGAACTCGCGGTGAGAGATTCAAGGAGGCCGCGTCCTCAATCAAGGAAAGAAAACGTACAGACATGTGCGTTTTCTCGGCCGTCAGAAGGAATCGTGACTAGGAGGCTCACTGTCCGTTGTTGAAGACGGGACCTCTTTCAATCTCTTACCGCGTGTTTACAAGAGAAAGTGAGCTTCTTAGACTCAAATCCTTCTGGCGGCCGCGCACATATCTATACGTTTTCCCTGCTTGATGGAAGACGGGGCCCTCGTCAATTTTTCACCGCGAGTTCACAACAGAAAGCGAGTTTCTTTGTCTCGGTTCCCTTTGGCGGACGACACAACGCAAATTTCTGTACATTTTCCCTTCTTGATGGATGACGGAGCCCTCTTCAATCTCTCACCGCGAGTTCACAACAGGAAGTGAGTTTCCTAGTCTCGGTTCCCTTTAGCGGACGGCACTACGCAAAATTCTCTACGTTTTCCCTTCTTGATCAAAGACGGGGCCTCCTTCAATCTCTCGCCACGAGTTCACAACAGAAAGCGAGCTTCCAGTCTCAGTTGCCTCTAGCGGCCGACACAACGGAAATTTCTGAACGTTTTCCCTTCTCGATCCTTGACGGGGCCTCTTTCAATCTCTCGCCGCGAGTTCAGTCATTTTGGTGCTTTGTCGAGTCATTCTACCTGTTTTTTCTTCAGACACAGCGCGAAATTTCATTGAGGTACCACAAAAAATGTTGAAAAGGACCACGTTTTCAATTTTAGGAGATTTTAACCCTCCTTGGGCCCGTTCAGTCATTTTGGTGCTTCGTCGAGTCTTCCTACCTTTTTTTTTTCAGACTCAGCGCGAAATTTCATCGAGGTATCGCAAAAAATATTGAAAAGGATGTGATGTAGCAGCAATGACGTAGAGCGAACTTTCGAGTAGTTAGATTCGACCGGCGGCGTGTACCGTGATAGTATTGGTGCGGAGTCGAGATAGAATAAATTCACATTCGTGCATCTACGTTAATTCCTTATCTATCGCTGTACAGCGAACATTTTCCTTACTTCCCCTTTCGTCCATCCTTATCGAGTGTCTATCCTTTCTTTCCTTCTTCTCCCACTATCTCGAATCTGCAGTAATCTATCGCGGAGAAATCGAATTCGAATGTACGTTTTTTTTTTTTTTTTTTTTTGTTGCTTTACCGGTGACTTTTTGGTCATCGGTGAGGCAGTGTATGATCCGACGTTCGACGTCGAAGTTGTAAAATTTCGAAGAAGAATTTTAAGTTCGTACATTCACGATTTCGAAAACGTGCTCCGCGCTCGGTCAAATAACGTCAATAAAGATGTAAATGAGTGCGTGAATTAGAGCGAAGAATCGCCAATTTGATACAATGGCAATTCTTAAATAAATTTTTTATAATTCGAAGATCGGTGTGTTTCATCACGTGAATTTTACGTTTACCGATCCGAAATCGTAGAAATTGGTGTCGCGCCATGAATGTTTTCGAGAGTATCAACTCGTCTGCATGATTGATACCAGACTGGGTAAGGGAGGTCGTGTACCCGATCTCAGAATAATGAATTCCAACTTACATATGGTGCTCTGTAAGTTGCTCACACTTGAATTTCGAGGATCTTTGTCAAGTAGGTGATCTACAGGTTGATTTCGGAGACAACCGTTTATATCTCACGCTTTAATATCAGTATCGACAAAGAGGAAAATTACAGACCAAAGTCATTTAGATTCGAAGGTAGCATTAACATCAACTTATCAAGTTAGCTACTCATTTTATTATTTTTGATAGTTCGACGAATCCCATTTACTGATCATGCATTCGATGATTCAGTATTGTGATATGTTGATTATTTAATAATAATTCGTATTTATTTACCTGTTGTCGAAGAACTCGAATCTTTTTCCTCCTAGCCGATGAGCGGCGAAAGTTTTATTTTTCAGGATATCTCAATTCCCTGACGAATTAGTCATGAAGGTGATTATGCCTAGAAATTTATCTACAGTTTGCGAATTATCAGCGGATGAATCTTTCGGCCCTTATTTCTAAATTTTATTTCAGGTGACCCGTAGCCCCACTTCTTCTCTAGGTTGAATCGGCTGACTTGTGCAGTCCTCGTTTATTTTCAGGTTTATAAAGTGTTCGTTCAAATACTTCACCGAACGAACGGAGATTATGTTTATTTGAATTTATTCTCTTTCGATAAAAAGTAGACTCCTAGTTCTACAAGACTTTATTAATTACTACGACAAACTATTTCCTTTTGTTTGACGGATAAGTAGAAACCGTACAATAGCAACAACATCAGCCTCAATTATCAAGATACTTCGTATAGCCTATGTGATCTCAAAAGGTGAACCAAAAACTGACCGTGGTCTATCTTCAGTTTCTCACGCCCTCAGAAAGACGTCTTCATGCTCTTGGATCCCCGATTTGAGCTAGTCTGGGTCGGTCCTCTAAGGTGGAGAGGAAATGAGGTAAGGGTCGGAGACGTCTTGATGGTGGTTGTGATTAATTTGAGGTTTTAGATTTAGTTACGACTTATCAGATGAGGAACGAACTTTTGTCTCATCCTGCCTGTCTTAGTAGAGCCGTGTCAACAATATTCCAAAAATTTATTGTCTAGGTTCTATGTGTTCGTACACGTATGCTTCTACTCATACGCTGCTACATCACAAGGACCGCATTTTTGATTTTGGGAAATTTCGACCCTCCTTTGGCCCATTCAGCCATTTTGGTGCTTCTTCAAGTAATTCCATCATATTTTTCAGACTCCTCGCGAAATTTCATTGAGGTATTGCCAAAAGTGTCAGAAAGGACTGCATTTTCAATTTTTGGAAATTTGGACCCTCCTTGGGCCCATTCAGTCATTTAGGTGCTTTGTCAAGTCATTCTACCTTCTTTTTCAGACTCGGCGCAAAATTTCGTTGCAGGTGCGAGGAAAAATATTAGAAGACACGCTATTCCTCATTCCAAAAACATTTTTACTTGATAATTAACAACTTTTGGAACCCCTGCAGCAAAATTTTGGCACATTTAGGTCCATAACTCGGCTCAGAAAAATCGTAGAGACTTCGTATTTGGCGCCAATTAAAGATAAAATTGAGCTACACATTTCGTACATTTGAAGTATACATCTAACGTTTCGCGTTTTCAAGCTATGGCCGATTTAGCGCAAACTCCCATCTAACTGGTAACATCATTGTGGTTCACCCTGTATTCTGTAAAGGTTGGCAAGCATGCTGCCTTATGCCTTCCTACTTTGTATTTGTATCTTTGACTATATAAACTACCAGTGAATGGGAGTATGGACTGCTATAACTGCTTCGCGTGTTGACTCGTACTCCGAAGGGAAAGGAGGGTATACGCGCAGTGAACAAAATAGATTTGGACGGCGGGTTGCATACCTTCAATCACGTTCGTTTCTCATGAGTTCTCATTCTCAAGTAATTATTATGCTGTATTTTTCCTTCTTTTGTTGGCTGGAATTTTCAGTTTAGACGTTTTTCCAACTTCTCATCTTTATACTCCCATTCACTGGTAGTTTATATAGTCAAAGATTTGTATATTGTTTATGCATCAGCTGTTGTCGTTGTTATGGTTTATAACTTTTTGTTACGTTCTGGTATTTCCTCTCTGAAATCATCTGTTGTTGTTGTTGTTGTTGTATTACTCTTGGAACACGTCATGTTTGATATCTTTTTGGTGACTATTCGAGTTGATTTCCAACCAAAGTTGATTTTATACTTTTACCATTATTAATAAAGAAGTTATGATAGGTACAACAAAGCTTTTCAAATTCATTTTACAAGTATTTACAAGATGGATATTCCGACAGATACAGATGGTATCATGTACATTTAGTAGGTAAGTCTTCATTTTGTTTCCCGTGCCTATAATGATCGGCTTGGAAGAAAGACGGCTTATCCCTAAAACGCACTTTTTGAGAAAAACGCGTTTGAAGTTTGGCAACAATAATTTTTTGTTGTTTTGAGAAGTTCTACAGTGTTTTCTTGAGGGCTAATGCATGGCCGTCTCTAGTTACAGGCCGGAATATTATTTGAAACAACAACATTGCACGGGGCTGATATTTGTACAGTTTCTTATGGGAGAACATCAAAAAACACTCTTTGACATAATTATACGGTGAAGTTTTTGAAAAAAATGAAGAGAACGTGATTTGAAGAACCAACGATTCTTGATTTTTCAAGCCAGGTTTTGTTAAGATTGATCAAGTACAAAGCAAGTTGTGACGTCCAGTAGGAGCGGTAGTTTCCACGTGGAAAAGAACGGACATAAACATGATACGTATTATTGGTCCATTGAAAATAACACAGGGCTCATTTTCAAACGACTTGTTTTTGTTACTTTTTCATTATTTAAAAAAATTGAGATATACAGAAGATGCAATGTAGTTCGCTTCTTCTATTTTGAACACTCTTTGACCACGCTTGCATTTGATTTTTTTGAGGAAAACGAGAAATGAATTGAAGCGCCGTACCTTACCTTTTAAATTGTAGGTATCATGTTTTTGTCGAGCTTTCAAAAACTTCCGTAATGCAGCGACTCTTTTGATCACTTATGCAAATCAACATATATACGAGTATGTGTGTGTGCGTAGACCACCATGTGTTTACACGTTCATCAAAGGTATTAGAGTGTGTGCTTGTATTGGTATTTTTTTTTTTGTGACTGTTGCCTTTGCTTTGTAGCTCTTTACTGCATTATCAACAAACACGTTCAGCCAGGATTGATGCCGCACATTCGGTAGATCTTTTCTTTTGTCTAGGATTAGGTACTGTTTGTACTCGATTCTTCTCTTGTGTTTTCATTTGCGTTCATTCTTGTTGAAATTACAGTAAATCTCCTTCAAGCAGCATCCTTTTTACAAGAACTCCAGAATCACAGACAATTAGCAAGAATATATACATTATTAGTATGGAATCTATCCAATAAAAACAGTAATTTTGACAATTGAGGCAATGGAAGAAGGGCCTTAAGGACCTAAGGCCCTTTTAGAAGGAAATTATTAAATCAAAATTGATTCTACTGTCTATAAACAACATCTACTGTCTATAAACAACATGTCTACAAAGTAACAATTCTCAAAAATGATTCACAACCATGATAGAAGAGAATAGAAGAGAAAAAAGAACAAAAAAAAAACCCAGAAAATCAGATGTCAACGTACATTTTCATTGTTTCACGGAATAAGGGCCTCAGAGTTTTATCACTTCAAGCGTTATATAAACTTTCAGGAGAAGATTTTTGGATTGCAATTGATGTGAAATTATTCTTTAGTCTCATACAAACAATATATTCAAATTTGAAGAAAAGTTATGATGTACGAACAAAAATATTCCACTTTGAATTCTTTGATCAAAAACTACAGTTTTTTTTTTAAGGCCCTTTTTCCATCCATCGCCTCAATTTTGATTATGAAATGGTCTACCTACAAAAGGTGTTTGAAAGTTAGGCTTTTGTGCACATTTTTTGAAGCGGTTAAAACATTTGAAAGAGGAGGGTTCAAAAAAAAAATCTCTTCAAACCCAAAAACGATTTTTTAGAGATAAGCCGTCTCTCTTCCAAGCCGGTGTATAGCCATGTTGATGAACTTTATCCCTCGAAGAAACTCACTTATTTGAATATTTTATTCTCGAAAATACCCAGTATTACTGCAGCACAATCCTTGCAAATATGGGGTTTGGATTGAAGTACATTCATTCATTATCATCACCCTAAAAAGTAACTAGAACGCGTGAAAATACAATAATTTTGCAAAAAGGGTCTTAAACATGCAAACTATAATGCGCTTTATGGGCAACTCAGAAACGTATTATCCTTCTAATTTTCAGTGTTTTTGTAAATCAGACATCCTCCTACAATCGCAACAAGTTTCATGACGTTTGGGTCTGTCCTTATGGCATTTCTATAAATCTAAATTTTCACATGCTTTTTTTTTTTTTTTTCATCAAAAACTACTTTTTGTGTTGAGGCCCTTTTTTGACCCAATCATTCAATTACCGCACAGAAGCATGCACAGAAGTGGCTTGTTGCACGTTGCACAAGATGTTGCGCTATCGTAAGGCACGCTTAAACAATCAAGTAATAGTAGAGCCAGAATAGCACGTTCATGATGTCTGTCTAGGCAGAGGCATGAAAATAGGGAAGAGAGATGATGAATACATAATACACATCTCAGCACGCTTAATAACCGCTGTGAAAATTACTTTTTATGAAGAAATGTAGGCTATTTTCAGTTGAAGTTGTGAAATTGTAAAAGATTGAACATCATTTATATGTTAGTTATGCATTTGAAAAATTTTCAATTTACAAACGATAATTTATTTGATATCATCACAAATCACGTCAGAACACAACTGATCTTATCGTGTAGAAAAGTGATTGTGTAGCTCAGAACTTATCAAAAAATGCTATTGTCATTCGAGAAAAAGAATGAACGTGTTTTTTCGTTTGCCAATTCTTGAAATCTTGTCCAACCCACTTTACCATACAAGCTGAAGTAGGACACATCTGTAGAACAATATCTTTTATAAAAGACTCAAAAGATTTTAGCAATTCATTTAATCAACTGTTCAACAATTTTTGATACCTAGTAAATGCTCAACCAAAAGAAAGAAGCTTCTAGTTTGTAAAAATAAACTTACAAGTCCTTATTTCTTCTTTGTTTCTGAAATAACACGTAAAACTTTTTTCTTTGGAACCTAGCAAGAAGTTGGGGTAATGCTGTTATCAGCAGTATGACGTCAAAAAACATGCCCTACTGTGAACCAGTAACCACACAAATATTCAATGACCATCAAATTATCAACATTTTACACTACCATGCGTAGGGATCTACGTTCGAACGAACGTTACACGAGACCGACACATGATTTTTTTGAGTGGGGTAGACATTCAACATTCTCTGGCTAGCAGCTGCCAATGCTTGTTGTCTGCGTTGTTCACGTTTTGTTGTTCACGTTCGGTGCGTTGTTTGTCTGTAAAGACTGAATTTGAAAAATATGTACGTACAAATTTCATTTTTTTTTCGAACGTGCAAATCGCGGAACCAACTTTTGCCGCACCCAGGATAATTTGAAATTTTTACCGGATGAAGAGGAGAGAGTGCTGAACTTGAATCACTAATTACCAAAAAAGAGCCCTAAATTGAGCTAAGGCCCTTTTTGTACTCGACCATTCAATTACATCAGGGAAAAAAGAGGGAAAATCCTGTAAGTTTCAAGTGCAACATCCTTATATTTCAAACATGTTTGAATTTTATCAGCCAGTTTTGTACAACTGGTGCTCTGATTGGCTTTTTTTGTTTCATCAAGTTTTCATCATATTGCTTGTTGCACAATGCACAAAAATGTTGCGCTATTGTAGGGCACGCCTTAACCAATTAACCTAGAGCATTCATACTTCAAAGTATGTATAGTCAATGCCTATTGTATGCTGGTGAGCTTTTCCTATTCATTATTACCAAAATGATGGCGATTTAGATTTCTCGCATCTTTAACAAAGCGTTCTATTTAATTCTAGTTACTCTGTGAAGTGGCAGTACAACATTCTCATCTTCATGATATACTGCTACAGCCGCGCCGCGTGGTTAGAGTGTTTGCTCCTGAAGTACAATGTTTGAGGTTTGAATCCCACTGCCATGCGGACAACAAAGAAGGAGAAGATGTGAGAGAAGCTGACTATACATTGGGTGGACTGCGCTAGCGTGTATAAAACAACCAAAAAGAGCGTCCACAGATGTGATAAGGTGTATAAAGCATAGGTGGCATAACCACACGTATTCAAGATACACACATTGCGCCTTTCCCCTCTGCGTAAAACATGTTTTTTGCAATCTATAACCCATACAACTCCATAAGCGTAACATCAGATGTTGAGCTGTATTCTTCATAGGTGCCGCGATCCCCTTGGTTTAACAAAGAAACCCCCCTCAAACTTCAATTTCTTGTAGCTAGAAAAACAAAAAACAAAAATAAATTTGACCACCCCCCCCCCCTAAAACAAATACAAAGAATCGTCTTCATGAAAATGGCCTCACAGCACCCTTGTTCTTTACTATTTAGTGCAGAGTCCACATTATATAATAGTCAACGGTTGAGCCTCAACAATCATTAGTTTTGCATTTGGGGCGGTCATCTGATGTCAGAGAACGCCACCATTGAGTTGAAGATATCAATGGATGAAAGGTGAATCATGGAATATTGAACACAGAAAAAAATTTTTAAATTGTAATTTTTCAAAAAAATGGCTTGTTAAAAATTATATTTTTTTTTACTACTTATATTAAGCAAATGCTCTAAAATATGATAAAATTCAACTTATAATGCAGCGTTACCGCGCATTGTGAAACTGGTCTACTCCTTCTTTTTTCCAAAAATAAATGCGTTTCTGTGCGAAGTTCTTTTCATTTACTCTAAAATATGAGACCAAAACTTTCAAACTTTTATGAGTCTTCCTTAATTTCATAGGAATTTTTGAAAAATCATTTTTATATGAATTCAATGGAGGTTTACCTTTGGTGTATACATGAATTTGTGTGCGTGTGATAAGCTAGCGCTGACTGGCCCAATTCAGTGATTCAGTGTACAATTCAGTCATTCAGAGCAGGTCTCACCGGGTGTACATATTCATTCAAAATTAAATACAGTAGAAATTGGATATAGCGATGTTCAAGGGGATCAGAATTTCAATCATTAAATCAAATATATCGTTAAAAGCGAGGGAATTGAACTGTTTCCATTACAGCCGGAACTGCTAATTTGATTGTAGTAAACAATAAATCGCTAAAAGCGATATTGTTATTCGCAATTTCTACTGTAACTCCAAAAATAAAACGTTTTTAAAGAAACTAAAAAGAATAAAATTCACAGGAAATGAAATTTTCTATCAATTACAAATATTATTGTACCGGAATTCCAAAATGTTGCTCTGTGTGTCAAAATACCTATTCACCTTTTGGTCACTGATGAGCATAGTTGACGGAGGGATGACGGAGTGCATGGATAGGAGGTATGAGAGGGTGGAGCGAGCGGAGCGATGAACACAAGGGCGGTAATAGTATCGGAATTGGTTACTGGCCAACACTCCCATTGCGCAAAATGCCGTCACAGTTGAGAATAGAGGAGAATTGTGACAATAGTTTGTGACGGCAATCGCCCATTTAAAAAGCACAGTGATCCCTCTTTGTGACCTAACTGTGACGCAAATGTGCACCGTCACAATTGCGTCACGTGACGGCATTTTGCACAACGGGCTGATACATATACGACAAATATTTTAATGAAAGATGAGAGGGAAATGAAATGGTAACCCTAAAAGGACGAATTCAAACGCACTGTTGGTGTACAGCACTATACTCGCAGACGGATTTTGCAGTCCAGGTTATGTAAGTGCTGTTGATAGTTTTAGCCTGTGTGACGCGAGCAGCTGCGCTCAATTTGGCTTGCACGCGGTTACCTACTAATGAGCCGGCCGTTCTTGGATGGGTAACCTGGTGCGGAAAGTTACATTTTCCACGCAAGTAGTGCGGAAAATGAAACTTTTTGCCTAGGTTAGAGGTACTTTCCTCAGCAAAAATCCCAATGAAAACCATTTTCATTGAATGAGATTTACCTACCCGCCTAGCAAGTGCGGTAATCGCCTCTGTTTTTTTTGAGGCCATTAAAAACCCGTTTTCCGCAGAATAATAGTATATCACGCAGCTAGTGCGCTAAAAGTAAGGCGAGCGTTGTAAACGGCACGAGCGGAAATCATTTGCGAGCGCACTAGCCGCGTACGATAGGCCTAGTTTATTCTACAAATGATCAGAGAACGCTATAGTGCGCTAAGTTAAGGGCATGCTCTACCTAGTCACTCACACACACAAAATAAAATACACGTGTATAACACAAAATGGTGTGTTGCGGGTGGCGATTTTTGCCCAAAGATAACTCTACGAGTAATCCTCAGAATTTTTCGAAACCTCGGGTAATTATTCTTGAAGTTGAGGAAAATGCGGCTAATTACCTAACAGCTCGCAGAATATTCCAAGATATGGTCAGGAAACGTTCAAAGTTACATCCAAAATAGCGATCTTAAAATTGTTGAATATCAATTCATGTACAGAATTAGTTCGTGTAAACCAATTAGCCGCATATTTCTGAGCTTCAACTACAAAAATCCGCAGTTTCAAGATATTTGATGCACTATTGAATTAATTATCTTTGGGCAAAATTCGCAACACGCAGTACACCATTTTGTGTGTGTCTATGTATTAGTGACTAGGTGAAGCATGCTCTTAAAGTCACAGATTTTTTAGTGCGGTAAGTTGAAATCACAGACTTTTCAGTGCGCTAAGCAAATCAGCTGACTTCCCATCACACCGCTTCTATAATACCTTACCTATCGCATCGCTTAGAGTGTGCTAAATCGCGTCTTTTGTTCATGAGTTGAATAAAAGCAATATAGGTAACATACATTTACTTTTCCTCGCGTATCATGCATTAAAAAAAAATATTACTAGGTATTATTAAAATCTAGGCGAGCGATCTTGTTTGCAGTTGATGTGAAATTTAAGCTTGGGATAGTTGTAATGTAACTCTTGCATTCAATTACATGCGAGAGCCTTTGATGGAGAGCTTGCTCATAAGTGGTTAAAAAATTATACTCGGGTATACGTAGTAGTCCCCTTAGCTGCGGTGATGTAGGAGTTCATTTATACATTCTCAAAAATCCATAATAATTCTCTGTTAATGGCTCATTTTAAAATTGAAAACAAACATTTTTCAATGCTTCATACTCCTTCCAACATTCATACCCATAACAAATGGATGCGGCAATTTTATGGAATCCTGTCTTCCTTGAAAATATAATCAATTTCAAAGGTTTTTGTATTACCCATATTACCGTCAGTAATCCTTGCCTAATAATTTAGAATTTCATTTTTTCCCCAAGATCAGATTGTTTTTCTACCTAATTGGTGAGCGCGGACCCTATTCTTTTTTTCAAATCAATTTTCTGGTACTCTTTCTAGCGAACTTGATTGTAAAAGATTAAACTGTAAATTTAACTTTATTCTTGCACGTCAGTATCTCCTTTCAATAAAATCTGCGCTGGTTTGGCTTTGTATGGAAAATTAAATTTTGCTCCTTATATTTCCTTACCGCTCTGCGTCAAGCTGCCAGAAAATTTTAGGGAGATTCTTCGAGCTGATTGTATCATCAGAAACTTGGGGTACCATTTTGTGATTACACTGCGCTGTGTTCATCCAATCTTCAGAAACTGTTGCGACAGTATTAAGCATTAGTAAAATTACTGATAAAAAAGATTTGGCACTTCTTTTCACATTTAAGATTATTTTATTCAAAATAGGTACCTACTACACGACGTGACGTTTCAACGGCTACGCCGTCGAAATGTTGTGTAGTATTTTGAATAAATCTTAAATGTGAATAGAAGTGCCAAATCTGTTTTATCAGTAGTGTATTACAAATCACATTCACGATTAAAAAATTATTCGTTAATAGTAAATTTGTTTGCTCGGTTTAATTATTATAATTGAGTCGTAAGTGGACTTCATAACCAGTACCTAATGATGAATAAAATCATTGAATACAATGATTTCAAAGTTGACACCAAATGAAAAGAAAAGAGGGAAAATAAAAAAAAAAGAAGTTTTATTTTAACTTTATCCAATACACAATTACAAATTACAAAACACGATACCACACTATCACACATGAAGAACGAAAAGTAAAGATGAAGAAAAAACAAGAGAAGAGAGCATTAAAAAAGGAAACAGGGGAACACAAAAACACGCGAATACAGAGATGAAATATGCGACAACTTCATGTCAAGAAGTAAACCGCTCAAATTACATTGATGTTGTGATACAAAGAGGAAGAGAATAATTTAATAATTAAAAAAAATAATAATTATTTCGTTAATTTTGCTCTTAGGAATATTCAAGCAAGGGGGTGGGCAAGAATAATGAAAAGTATAATACAAATACATGCCATTCTACGAACATTATCCTTGGACTTTACAAATTAAGTATCACAAAGGATCAATAACATAATAATCATTATGTACTCGGCAAAAGGGAGAAAAAAAAAGAAAAAAAAAAGCAAAACGGATGAATAAAAATGAACTACTTTTCCTGGGTACCAGGTACGTACAAACAGTTGAATTAATACAATCACAAAATACTAGTATCGGTAATAGGTATGTATTTAAATACAAAAGAGTTAAGTGAGTAAGTAAGTTTCAGTCGAGTAGGTATACATCGAGACACGAATCATTCACTCAGCAAGTGCTATTTTATTTTTAAAATAAATAAGTAAGAAAAGGTGATTAGCATTGCCAGATTCAACTCATTAGCCGCCCCAGGAAGAAAACGACAAGCCACCATGTAAGAATGATTTTTTCAGAATTGAAAAAAAAAAAAACAATTTCTCTTCTTCCAAAATTTTGCCACCCCTCAAATTTTCCCGTTCTAGGCACGTGCCTATGTTGCCTGAGTATGTCTAAATCCGGTACTAGATCAGCGTCAAGATGGCGTTTTTTCCAGCAGTCTATAAAAAGAGGCGTGCAAATAGGACTCTCTTTGCATTTGAAACATACGTATTTTGCACACTCGGACAAGTGGATACATGACGACGATAGGTAAGAAAACCTCGTACATCGCAAAATGAAAACTTTTCAATAGCAGGAAAAAACGTTTTGAAAATTATTTCTGCCCAAGGGAGGATTCAATAGTCATCATTACTTTTTTGGAGTTAATAACGTCTACATTATTTTCTTATTACCCCGCTTTGAATATTATAATTATTATGCAATACAATTTTAAACCAATTTTTTACTCAACATTTTAATATGGATGTTTGAAACGCTATGAGACGTTACCGACTTAGCTACGAGGTCATTATAATTATTCGGATTATTCTTTTTTTTTTTTTTTTTTTTTTTTACTATGAGATATAGGATGTTGAAACAATTTCCAAGAAAATCCGACTAACAAGGTTTTCATTCATATACGTCTTAATTTGCTGTTGTATGTGTGATGAAAAATGATTTTCAAAACAAAAACTTATTGACGAACACGAGAAAATAGTCCTCTTGACTTGAATGGCAAGAAGAAACAACTGTTCGTAAGCCTAATACAATGAAATGATGACAGAAAAAGTAACACAAAAAAGTGGAATGTCGATAGGTCAAATGGAGAAGACCATAAAAGCAGACAGTATTGATAACACTATATAGAAAATAAAAATTAATACATTAATAGGTATCAGAAGAAAAAATAAAGGGCAGCACCATTTCATGATTTTGAGATACTACAGTAACAAGGCATTATGGGAGAGAGAAAAACGAAAGTGAGTGAGAATATGTATAGAAAAAAGTAAGTAATAGAACTTCCTTAGGATTTGTAGAACTGAACAAAAACATACAAGGAACTATTTAGATGATTACAAAAAACAGAGGGAAAAAAATATTAAGTACAACAAATCTATACAGAGACGATAAAAAGAGAGAGAGAGAGAGAGAGAGAGAGAGAAAAAAAAAAGGAGTATATACATACGTCACTCGCTTAATAAATTTTTATAATACAAAATACTAACAATACAAAAATTATGAACGGCGTTGAAGCTATAAAAATAATCCTCTTCTACAATATAGTTTTCCAAATAAACAATTTCAAAGTAGGTACTGAAGATAATTAGAATATTCCGCACGGATCATACTAATGTCTTTTATAGATTTTGGCCGCATGTACAAAGAATAAAATTTTAACGGATTCTCGAACGTATCATAATACGAAAGTGAACCTCCAACAATAAGATGAAACGCGAGTGCGCGAAGTGTATTAATTTAGTGTACTTGGAAAAACTTTAATTATTTGAAAAAAAAAAAAAATGCAATAATGATGATGAAATAAATAAATACGAACAAAAAGGAATTTGGTGTTGCAAAACTCTACAACTCATAACGCCAAGAAGTTATACATAGTTTTGAAGGGGAATGACGTTTGCAAATAAGTAAATCATTTTCATCATTTTATTTTCATTTTGGAGCGAAAGAAAACTATTGAAGGGGAAAACAAAATTGTAATGACTTTAGTAAGTGCGACAGAATTATTACATACTCGTAGATGATGATGTTAGCTTTCTAAGATACCGAGAGAAAGTGAGAAAAAGAAGGTGAAAAGAAAGCAGGGAGAAGAGTAAATTAGAAATGTCCATTGAACCTAAATATTTGAAATAAACACTTTTCTCTTTTCTAATTTAGAATAACACAACGAGAAAAGTTAAGAATAATTGGAATCCAAGGACTATAATTAAACTTTTGTTCACACACTCGTTTTTTTATTACTGAAAATGCTCAATCTGCTGTTAACCGAAAATCTAGATTGTTTTGCTCGATGTACAAGACCGAAAATTCTAATGTTTCGGAAGATCTAAAATAAGTCAAAATGAAGAACGTATTCGCGCAATTAGAGAGCTAGATATTCCTTCTAATCGTACCCGTCAATCGATACAAATGCGATCAAAAATTGGAAAAAGTGAACCTTCAAAAATCAATTTTCATCTTATTAGGTACCCAATAATGCGCACGAGCCTACTTTCTCTTTGTGAGCGCACAGATTTTTAATCAATTAAATAAACATAATAATGGAAAAATAAAAAAAAAAACAAAAAAACACCGACATGCAATCAGGAATAACCAATAAACAGCATCTCCTAGAAAAATGAATATATTACGAGAATCGTCGCGAAACATGATTATCATTGGCGATAATTTTTACTTAATGCTCATTTCCGCCAAAAATTTTCATCTCCAACACAAGCCGCGTTCGGTAGAGTGCCTCTGTTTTAGATTACTTAATTTGCCTACGATGTAATAAAGGAAGAGAGAGAGAGAAGAGAGAGAGAGAGAGAGAGAGAAAAAGTAAAATTACGCATCAAGTGTTAAATGCTACCAAATTTTTGGCATTTCAATTTTTCTTATTGGACGACGCGACGGCGATGTCCGCAAATAGGAAATGGTCAGTCGATTCCAAAGGGATGACCACGTCCAGAAAACAAAAGGAGCAGTCAGCAAAAGAAAGACAGACCTAGCAATGCGGCGATCCATCTTTTTTACAATGAATTGTTCAAACGATTTTCGGGGCGTCAAGAGGTTATCAAATTGCATTTGTCTTTGAGAACATCACATAGGCCTATAAGAAACTTCAGAGTGAGTGAGAATTGGAGAAAGATACCATACTATGTATTGCCAAATTACCAAACAAACGTTCAACTTTTTAAGAACCACGTTTCCAATCGAACGCCTCCATCAAAATCTTTTATTCTCTAAAAATTTCAATTATTATGCGTTAAAATAGCGGAAGATAGGATAACACAGGGGCCCCAAATAATCAACTTCAGTTATCTTTGCTATCTATTCTTCAATAATATAGGCGCTATTTAAACGAATAAGAAAATAAGGCGACTCGAAGTGATTCAACAACGAGACAAAGAGCAATAGGAACACAGATCTTTTGACAGCATCGACAACAAGCAGCAATCAACAAGAGAAAACAATCATTTTTGTAAAGATTGAATCTTGGACGAAAATAAAAAGTTTTAGAGCAAAGAGAATCGCCAGTTATGTACATACTTAATTGAAAACTCGTTGTGTCGTTACCAAGACAATTTCTTTTTCAAATTACAGAGGAAGGGAGGGAGGGGGGGGGGGAAGGAGGAAATTTCCGCGATTGAAAAATCCAATTAAAAAGGGACGGGAATGGTGGAGGTGGAATACGTTTGCAACACAAGTGTATATGTACATACGTATACGTACAAATACATGGTACAACGTATTGTATAAGTACGATAATAATAATAATAATAATAATAATAATAAGGTACATAAAAAATTCGTCTATACAAACCGTTACGAACTACTATAATTATCATTGGCATGATTCAGATGGATTCGGGAGAACGAGTCGTCGGCGTGCAATTCGGCGTCGGCGATCGATCGGAACCTCACAATGCCCTTCTCGTCAATTAGCATGGACGGAGACGGAAGCGGTCTTCTTTCCGGCGGATAGCCTGCCAGCGTACCACACGCTGACCGCAATGGATCGACAACATCAAGCGAATGTGCGTGTCGTTTGAACGACCGTCTCTCCGTCGTCGTATGACTAAGTAATTGGGTAGGAACGGGCGGCGCAACCGAATGAGCCGAAGCAAGCGTCGCCGTCGTCGTGGGTGGCGCCGGCGGTGGCAGCGCGTTGCAATATTGAAAAATATCCTCGTACACCTGTTTGCCCGTACGTAAGGTGTAGTTATGTATGGCCTGGTTGGCATTACAGATGGTCGGATAGATGTCGTCGCAACTATGGCCGCCGTGATCGCTGCCGCGTGGCGTACCACCAGCGCCCCAAGGGAACAAGGGAAATCCGCTAGCCGAGTTGTGGCTTTGCGTCTCCTTCTCGTCTTCGCCGCGCAGAGGTTGCACCGCTGCCCAATACGCCAGAAAGCAGATGGACACCTCGATGACGCGCACAGACAGTTGGAATGCCCACCACAACCACGGATGAGGATGATCTTTGTCGGAGGCGTCGTACATGCAGAACATGCCGATCAGCTGGATGGCGGCCATCAGAAGGCTGAGCAACGAGATGGCCAACATGACGCGTATGGCGTGCGCCAGCGAAGGCCTCAGCGGGTCCGTGAATGCGGTTCCGTACACGGAATTCTGTTTTCGCAGCGACGAACGGTTGGCGTATTTGTAGAAGACGATGTACGCGACGCCGAGCAGTACGCACACGAATACGAATAGGCATTGCGATAGCAGGATCAGCGTCGACGAATCGCCACCGTACAAATCGATATACACGCTGAATATCGTATAGATGACGACTGAAGCGAGCAAAACGCTTGTTCGGCGAGCGTAATAGAAGTCCGTTTTCAGATCGACGATCTTCAATATGAACAAGAACATCAACGAGAATATACAGACGAGGAACGGCGATACGATGTTCAACATGAGCCTGCTTATCGGCTCCGAAAACGATTTACTAATATTATAAGCGTCGTAGAACAAATACACACTGCGAATACCTCCGATCAGCGTCAAAAGAATGTGTACGGCAAAAAAGTAGCCGCACGGTAACAGCCATTTGCTGCCTCGGGCTCGCACCAACGAAACGAACGAAACGCAGGCCAATATCGCGAACAGAATTGCCACCAAATAGACGTGTATGTCCCAGGCTATGCCCAAAATGTACCTGGCTCGCGGTTCTGGACGCTCCGGCATCGTGTTCGTTATCTCGGTTGACTCGAGTACCGACGATGATGAAGTTTTCACGGAAGGGTGAAGGTTGGTGATATCATTCTTCGTACGTTGCTCGTTAAACGGGATCTCTGGCTGCTCGATATTGTTACCGGAGGGATAAGCGTATATTATCTGCGGCGGTGGCTCCTTACCTCCACGTTTGATTACCAACTCATCGCCGATTCCGTCGTAAGAAGAGATCGATACCGATTTCGCCGCCGTCGTACTGGCCGTCGTCGGCGATGAAGAAGAAGATAAAGAAGACGATTTCGATATAGACGATGATCCGGCATTATTTCCATTCGAATAAACCGTTTTCGACGACTTCAAATCAGGCTCGATACGCGGTTTATTACTCTCGACGAAATCGTGTTTATTATTGCCATTGTGCAATATCCGCAATATACTTGTATACGAGATATTGTGCACAGCTGGAACGACAATGTCTAACGTATTATTGATGTTATGCACGGTCGTACTACTGGGACTACTACTAGGTTCCGAGTAGTTCAACGCTTCTGGTAACTTGGGCCCGCTAGGTGTATTGATAGTCTTCTTCTTGGCGTCGAGTGGCGCTAATAAATCTGGTCTCTTGATCGGAATACGTTCTTTCTCACCTGTCTTACCCGATACTATGGGCGGCACATGAGGACGACGATTTGTACCGGCCGGGTTGTCCGAATTGCTCCCACGTAACGTCGGCTTATCAGCGAACGGAAAGTTGAATTGATCTTTGGGTAAGGGTGGTGTGAAGAAGACGCCTCGATTAGGAGGATGCGAAGCCGCGTCAACGCCGTCGGCCACGATAGGCGGCCCGGAATATTTTGGAGTCGAGAACGAGACCGCTAAAGGTAATCGTGAGGGTGTGCTCGATTTAGAAGCCAGTGTCTTGTTGTAAATGTCTTGCGGGTCTTCCCCCAGCAATCGTTTATCAAAGTTGTAACTATCTCCATTCGTATCTGGCAGATCACTCATCGCTATAGTAATCGTAATTAACCATGTGAACAGAGCGAACAAGAATCTTAGCATGTTGATAATACTATACCCCATTCGCTCCTAGGTAATGGCTGGATTCACACAGCTCAAAAGTAACATAATTATTCACATCGTAGCGCTGTGCGGATAGTGTGAATGAATATTTGTTCGGTCAAGTGGACACACGCGACGATAGAAATAATCAATCGAAATATTATGCTCAAGTGAATGAATAAGAAAAACGATACACATAAAGAAAAAACTATCCATCATTATTTACCAAAATATTTCGAACTCAGCCATTTGCATTTAATTCAACTTGGCCTATTTTGTTACGGGTAAAATACTAAACAGAGAGAAAGAAGAACACCTGAATACAGGAATCACACTCCTTGTAAAGAATTTCAATTTATCACGTACGTAGTACAATAATTGTCAACTAGGAGCGCTACTAACAGATTAATCAGCGGAGAGCAGTGACACAGCCTCTTTGACTATACAGTACTTTGTATGGACTGATTCAACATCAACAAACGCGTTCCGCGAAGCCGTCATCGTGCGGCGAGAGGGGGAAAATCGTGGCTAAAAGTGTTACAGCGGGCATAATCCAGTTCCTCGGTCCGTATTATGTTCGTTCGTTCCGTAAGACGCCTGAACGACGCAACCCGCAGCACTTTTGGCCACGGATTCCCCTTACTTCTCAATCACACATGTCGTCTTCATCTTACCCACCCGCAGACGCCTTGTTATATCAGTCCATAGGAAGTATTCTTTGACTATACAGTACACGTAGCGTTCAATCACAGATGTATAGGCTAATAGGTACCTTAGGCTAATGAACCTAGATCAAGACCTAGATACGTAACTCCTATACCTTTGCTATGTAGTGTCGCGACCCTCTTGTTGTGTCGAGATGTTGCGTTTATTCCCCGTGCTGGGTGGCAGAACAATGGTCGTGTACATTTGTGTGAGTAAAATACGTACGTTTGTGTGTGTAAAGTGCCACCCAGAAAAATGGTGCGGTAAGAGGAAGCGTAGGTCGCTGCATACAGTCGAGTTACGTATCTAGGTTTATTAGCGTATAAATACATCTGTGCATTCAATACTGCAACTTTTTGGCGACTCCCGTGCTTTGTTTACAGGAAAAACGTGAGTGCACGGGAGTCGCCGAAAGTTGCAGTATTGAACGTCTTGTTAGTCAAAGCACAGCCTCCTAGAATTACAAGCCGTGAAGTAGGGTTACTTGGCAACGCTGTGCATGTAGGCTGATTGTTAACATTGCAGTCTTAGGGAGAATTTACAAATTTTCTCACGAATTGCATCATAACTCGACAAATATTGCATTTATCCAAAAGTTGGAAATAAATAAAGTTGTTCTCTGTAAAATTTCCTATCGGATTAGTGTTTCTCCAGGAGAATGAAAGCCGTTATTTCAACTTTTGTTTATGATTGATTGTTGATGTTGTATCTCATCAGTGAAATTTTCAAGTTCAAATGATAATAGCCGCTTTTGCTGCTTCTATGTTCTACAATTTTGGTCGTGAAGAAGAATTTGTAAGTCATCTCTTTGCCATTGAATATTTTTCTCTGAAGTTACTTTCTTAAATTTATAATTTAATGCACATTTTGTTCATACCGGAAATGAAAGTTACTCAGTTACTTAATTTTTAAGCGTACACTATAATTTGTGAGTCGTCTATTTATCGTTGAATATTGGTTTTTCATGTTACTTTCTCAAATTTATTATCAGTGCAAGTTTTGATGTTTCTTTTTGGAAGTAAAAGTTCCTCACTTACTCTAAGGCTGGACTATAACTTGAGAGTTGTCTATGTCCCATTGAATACTGTTTTCTTATTCTACTTTTTTGTTCAACTGTGTCAATCTTGATATAATTTTTTAAATTGAAACCACGGGACATTATAGAGATATTGACACAAATGTATAGTAGCCGTGTTTGTTACTGTCGCCTGAGTTGTGTCAGTTGATACAATCTACGCTAGGATCGTTGCAAGGTAAAACTAAACAGGAAAACTACACAAATACTATGTAGTGTAAATTCACCAATTTTCAGAAATTTGTACAAGAGTCAGGTATTGACCTGAAAATCTGAAACTTGGTACGAATGGACTATTTACTATGCTCTTCATATTTAAGAAAAAAAAATCTTCCCATCTGAATTTCTTCATCTTCTACAACCCTTGGAAATTTTGGCAACATTAGGGTACCTCCGGTAAGCTTCTGTCACAGGTGGGGTGTGGAAGGTATTTGAACGATCGCTGCTAGCGTAGCGGAATTCTGAATGAATTAACACAACTTGGGCGACAGAAATTTTGCCTTGTGTCAATACCTCTATAATGTACCGTGATTGAAACTCAATTCTCAAGTCCAGGCCTGACAAGAGGATGGGGCAACTGGGGACTTTAAAGGGGCCCGGTTTACAAGAGGAGGGGTAAAAATTTTTTTTGAGAATCCCGCTGTGTTCCTTGTCCCAAACTCAACTGGAGCCCTTGATGGGCTTGCACAAAGTCTACACACCTCAGGGAAGCCTACAGTATTCAAACCTTTTTCTTGATAACTGAGAGACAAGGATCTTCTTGTTGGACCAAACCTCTAAAGGAAATTAAACACATAAGGCATGAAATCCCCTTGAGTTCTTGAAGTTGAGACTTAGAAATAATTATATTTTCAGGTTCCTAAGGATTTATAGCTCAAGACCCAAAGACAAACTTGTCATTGGGTCAAAACAATATAAAAATGCCCTCGTCAGACAAAATCTCTGGAGGAAGCTCAAATGTGCAGACGCAGACTGTCTTCACCCTTGTGGTTTAAAGTTGAGCCTCAGAAATAATTCTTTTTTCAGGTTCTTAAGGATTCATAGTTTGGGACCCAAAGACAAATTTGTCATTGGGTCAAAACAATACAAAAATGGCCTTGTCATACAAAATTGCTAAAGAAAGCACAAAGTGCGGACGCAGACTGCCTTCACTCTTGTGGTTTGATGTTGAGCCTTAGAAATTAATCTCTTTCCCAATTCTATTTTGTTCTTGAAAGTACAAACTAGTTTTCTCGTTATTCTCAATTAATCTATTTCTAGTTTCTCAAGGGTTCACAGCTTGGTAGAGTCTTGAGAATCCAAACATTGAGCCTCAGCAAAATAATAAGACTGTTTTGTGAGGGAAAAATGCTTAAGCAATATTCTGGAACATCTGCAACTTGTGATTCAGCGAGGCATTTCATCTCATGTCATGCTAATTCTAGTTGTACTCAGTCCACAAAGCCAGGCCTGACGAGAGGAGGGGGCAACTGGGGAGTTTGTGCCATGGCTCGGTTTACAAGGAAACAAGGTGAACATTTTTTTTGGGGGGGTGGGGGAGTGTTCCTTGCCCCGGACCCGACTAAACCTCTGACGGGCCTGCTCAAGCCTAAGCCATAACTCTTGGTTTCACCAGTCTTCTTTTTGGCAATGAATACTTTCTACTCATTTTCCAAATATAACACATCATTCAAAAGAGCAAAGAAAGTGCGTCATTCTAACAATGTAGAAATGTACTCTAGTTCTGGATAAATTATTATAAGAATTGTTTTTTTTAGAATAAAAATTTTAGGCAAAACAATTTTAATTCCTTTCAGTTTTCTCATGAGCGGCATATTTTATGAGATAACATGCAATGATTGAAGAAAAACGTTCACTTCAACTTTAGCACTATGAGCGGGTGGTTTTAAAGATGTACAAATGTACCCTAGTTGTCGATAAATTTTAATGAAAATCTTTTTTTCTGAAAAACAATTTTATGCAGAACAATTTTAATTCTCTTCAATTTTCTCATGAACAGCATATTTCATGAGATAATACCAGGTAATTGAAAGAAAACGCAAATTCTCCATATAATGCTGTGTTACAAATCAGCCTACGTGAACAAGACATTGCGGCATTGCCTGTCCTTGTTCACATCCTTGTTCACGGCTTGTAATTCTAGGAGGCTGTGGCAGTGATCACTAAAAATTAAAATACTTTGAATTATTAGGGTGCGGCAGTCCGGCAACAGAAGTCTTTGAACGCTCTCTGTCTCTCTGTTTTGTTTTTGTGTCGCAACACAAAAACAACACAAAAAATGGCCGTATATGCGCATAATGAATGTTTTTTCCCTTCTTTTTTTTTCTTTTTTTTTTTTTTTTTTGTTAGTCATTCTTGTACAAACATTTTCATTCATTTTTCAAAGTAATAAAACCTTTTTCTTTTGTTTTTGAAATTTATTTTTTTCTTTTTTTTAAATTTGCAAATTGGTTTAAAGACTTTTGCCGCGCCCCTCTAACGTACAAAATAGCCCAGGTTTCTGTGACTTCAAACGGCAAACAAATACAAGCAGAACTACCCATCTTCTTGATCCAACAGGCAATGTGATTAAACTTAGAGCTCCAAATGTTGGTAGCACTGCCAAATTCAGAGGTAATCATGAAAAATTTTATCATTAGCGTACGGCAAATTTTAATAGTGTTTTAATCAATTAGAATTTAATGATAAAAGAAATTTTGCCCTAAATTTAATTGCAGTATCACCAAACAATTAACTAATAATCTATTCTGAACAGATAAACCATTTCCTGTTCTTTGCCCCATGCTAAAGACAACGGTATTTCTGTTCAAAAGTACCCATGATCGCCTCCACATTTTCACCCGCGCAGGTAATTTTGCAACGCCCTCTAGCGAAGGTTTAATCGCTTACACTACTGAACAAAAAAAATGTATTACTGATTTGAATACGTGATTCTGAAGTACTTTTCAACACTGAATTCAATGCCGTTTTCCGTTTTTCTCTATCACGTCTAGATTTTCCATAATGTCGATGTTTATTTGCGTCCTTTTGCCGCAGCCTCACGCGATCTGTAACAAACGTTTGAGCTTGAATACTGCTCAACTATCACTGCGTTCCACGACGTTCTGCGGCAAATTGACATCAGCATTATGAAAAATCTAGACGTGATAGAGAAAAACGGAAAACGGCATTGAATTCAGCGTTGAAAAGTACTTCAGAATCACGTGTTCAAATCAGTAATACAAACAATTTTTTGTTTTTTTTTTGTTCAGTAGTGTTATTGCGGGCTGTATGAACGGCGTTCACATTCATTTTGAATTTAGTGAACAAACAACCAAAAAGTTGTTTATTTTCCATTTTTTTGCATTTTGCCAAGTGCTAAGTGAAGAAATGTTATTCATTTTGTCTTTTGTGACAATGAAACACCTATGGAATGAGTATAGATTAAACACATTTTCCAGTTCAAACTGCTTCATTTTTACTCTTTTTCTTCTTTGGATTCCAGAAAAATTTGAAAATGAATGGAAACCAGGCGTTTGTTCACGTCGTTCACATTCATTTTTACCCTTGATGAACAAACGTCCAGGATGCGTGAAATGAACGTGCACAAGTAATGAACAAAACCAACCCTGGATAAAACCATCAGATGATTATTGGTAAATATAGAAAAAATGCTTGTTGAAATGTTTTTTTTTCTTTTTTTTTTTGTTTTTTCTTTACATTTTGACATGATTTTGTGAACTGAATATCAGAGGTGTCAAGCAAATGCTGATTGACTTAGAACTAGCTTTTAGCTTCTCGCTTTACCAATGATTGGCTTAAAACTTGGCTATTGCTTTATTGTCATTTTATTGGCTACCAAACAATTTGCTAATTGCTTAACTCCAGGGCGGAATAAACCGTTCCGGAGCGGAATGAACCCTTTTGGAGCGGTATGAACCTTAATCTCAACTCCGGAGCTAAATGACGACAAAACTCCGAAGCAAAATGAACCCTTTTGGTTTTGGAGCAAAATGAAGTAATGAACTATAAGGAATAAGTGAATAACAGCTAATAAGGGTGAATTGAAAAATGAAATTGTTTAGTACTGGACTACTGGGCACTGGTTTAGAACTGCAGCAGTGCAGCAGAAGACCGACCTCATCTGCACGGTTACCAAAACCGAAGTAAAAAAAAAAAAAAAATGAAAAGCAGCTGATCAGTATTTGCTTTTGATTGGCTAACGGCTGAATGAAAAAATCATTGACTGGCTTTCGATTGGCTATTCAGCCAATCAAAGATTGGCTGTTTCTGCTGCTTTAGCGATTAATGGCTTTTGCTTGACACCTCTGCTGAATAGACTGATTTCCTGTGATGTCATCATTTATATCTCATTCAGCAAGAAGGTATCTGTATCAGATATATCTGTAGGTACTATTTATACAATTTGAGAGTATATGCCCTGCTGTTCATTTTACCTAGGTGTTTTGCCCTCACAAATGTTTATTGTTCATTCTCCAGTTGATTGAGACCAGTTTCATAATTTTTCTAAAAAAGTCAACAAAAAAATCCGAAACCTATACCAAAATAGGCAGAATTACAAGAGGAATAAGGTCCTCATCACGTTTCACGTTGAGCCGTATTTCTGGAGAAGAAGAAGAAGAAGAACTGATTTTACGCCATAAGCAACCATGTTAATGTTGGCCTTCCGTTAGGTATGGCTAGGGCACTATATTACAACAGGTATGTCTGACATATAGTTTGGTTCCAGAATGCCTAATGCATCCATAAGAACCCATGTTAAATTTGTGTATTTTGACAACAGATAACTTGAGACACAGTGAATTATTTTTCTTCATATTATATTTGTTGGAAAGGAAATTTTATGGACAACAATTTAAGTTCTTTTCAATTTTATGCTGGAAGCATTATTTTTTGAGTAATTGATTAATGACTGAGACGCGTTTTTCTGACCAAACGCCTACAACCACTGCTGCTTGTTACGCGGGACAAATGTGTTTGGTCAGAAAAACGCGTCTCAATCATTAATTGATTAGGTACTCCAAAAATAATACTTCCAGCTTACAGTTAAAATCAAAGAGAACTTAATTTGTTGTCCATAAAATTTCTTTTCCAACAAATACAATATCAAGAAAAATAATTCAGTCAGTCTTGAGTTATCTGTTGTCAAAATACCCAAACTCAACATACGCTCTTATGGACAAATCAAGCTTCTGGAACCAAAATGTTTGTCGGACAATGTACCCATTGTGTATAGTGCTCTTTGACCAAACTGCCAGTGAATGGCAGTATGGACTGATTCAACGCGTCAGTGCCATCATGGTGCGGAAGGAGGGAATATAGCGCCTAACGTGTAGCATGTAGTTGGGGTCTGGAACTAGATGCACAAATCTATTTTGTAAAAATTGTGCCTCATGTTGTTAGATGTAGCATGGATTATGCAACTAACAATACAAATCTATTTTGTTGTAACCTTCCCCTTTCTTTCTCACCGCGATGTCCGCTTCAAACAACCGCTCCGCAGATGCTTTGTAATATCAGTCCATAGGCCTACTCCCATTCACTGGTAGTTTATATAGTCAAAGATAGTGCTTGACCCAGATCTCTGTGACGTCAATCAGCGGATAAACGCTAGCAGGCTTTGAGCGTGCTTCAAGCTGTGATCCAGCTGACATGTTGACTCTCATAAGAATAACACAGGGAGCTAAGATCAATGTATTCTTAATTAAAATAAGGAATTTCTTGAAAACCACAAGTTGATGAATAGATGCTGAGAACATTATAGATTCTAAATATCTATCTCTGATTTCTTATTTATTTCTAATTTTGGATTATTTATGTAATGATCTTTACTCCCAATATTATTCATAGGGGAGTCGACAAGTCAGTTGGAGCAAGGTTGGGTAGTTTTGCTACAGTTATTTGCTGTTTGATGATTGATGTCATAGAAACCTAATCTCTTTGCAGTACTATCAATATCTATTGATATGTGGTGTTATAGGCAGGGCTTGCAACCAAAATTTTTTTATTGGTCAATGGTTATTGGTCAAATGATCTCACAAATTTTTTTGGTTATGGTCAATTGGTCAAGATTAATTGTCATTTATAACAGTTGACAGTCAATTGGTCAAGATTGATATTTTCATTTTGGTTATAACAGTTAACTAAAAAATAACTGTTATTGTGCAAGCCCTGATGGTTATAGGAAAACAGTCCTATTTAACCTACATTGGTGGCGTTGTGTTCTACATGCTTGTAGGCAGGTTTTCATGCTAGTGTACATATTTGTCGTTTCTAGGGTACTACAAAGTACTATAGGGGTCAAAGAATGTGCGACATGTCATGGCCGTCTCTAGTTACAGGCTGGAATATTTGAAACACAACAACATTGCCTGTTGGTGCTGATATGTGATCTGGTCTACTGAAACCTGCTGTAGCATAAAGCGTTATCAGTAATGCATGCTTTTCATATGTGACTGATAACGCCTAATGCGGGTTTCTGTAGACCAGGTCACATATTTGTACAGTCTTTTATGGGAGAACATCAGAATACACTTAGAAATTTTTATTTTTTGGCACTACCGTCAGAATTAATAAAAGTTTCTGAATGTTGATATCTGTCAAGAACAATTACATTATATTTTGTATCAGAAAACACTCACAAATACAGTGAAGTTTTTGAAATAAATGAAGAGAATGTGATTTGAAGAATTAACAATTCTCAATTTTTTGAGCCAGGTTTTGTTAAGATTGATCAACTATAAAGCGAGTTATTTGCGTTTTTAAAAAAAAAAAAGTTAGACAGAGGGCAAAGTGCAGTACATGTACTGCACTTTGCCCTCTGTCTAACTTTTTTTTTTTTTTAAACGCAAATAACTCGCTTTATAGCTGATCAATCTTAACAAAACCTGGCTCACAAAATCAAGAATTTGTTTACTCTTTTGATGTATGTATAAACTTTTCCCTTTTGGAATCAAATACTATTTGCAAATCAATGATTGACGTGTTTTTCAAATTTTGCATAAGAGCGTGTATAAAACCTGGCCCCGTATTTTTCGTCACTGCAACGTTGCCAGCCTTAATATTCTGGCCTGAAACTCTTTGAACTTCAAACGAGTGGAAGTATGGACTGATATTGGGATGTTAACCAAAGTTGCGTCAGTTGGTAGCCATGTTTGAGCATGAGGGGTATAATTTTAACGTACCACGCTTCATGATGCCAAACTCGCAATTTTCAAAAATGATTTAAATGATTATAACTCGTTTTATCAAAAAATTATATCCTATAAATTGCAGAAACACTTCAAGAGCATCGATAACTGGAAGAAGTAATACTAAAAATAAAGTATTGAATCATCTACGACTAATTGAAAATCTCAATTCTTATGGGCAATTACACTGAACGTAAAATTGTCACCCAGAAATTCTAGCAAGTGCGGTGAGAGCGGATGGTGATTCTAGCGCTGCCAAACATAGGTTGACATCCCAATTACAACTATTACAAGGCGTCTGTGGTTACTGTGGGGCGGTTGTTTGTAGCGGACATCGCGCAGTGAAAGGAAGGGGAATGTTACAACAAAGTTTAGTAGATTTGTATTGTTAGTTGCATAATCCATGCTACATCTAAACGTTACTCGTTAGCCGCAATTTTTACAAAATTGATTTGTGCATCTGGTTGCAGACCCCAACTACATGCTATGCGTTAGGCGCTGTATTCCCTCCTTCCGCACAATGAATGTAGGCATCGACGCGTGGAATACTAATATCTTGGACTATATATTCACTGGTAGTTCATATAGTCAAAGACTAATATCAGTCCAAAGCTGAAACTAGAGACGGCCGTGGACATGTGCCACCCTTCGAGCATTAATTGGTACATTTTTGCAATTTTCATCTGGCAACACTGCGGCAGTCTCGCTGTGAGAGTTAATCATCTCTATTCTCTGGAGTTAATAATCATGAATGATAATCATTACGACCGCCTGTATTTGTAAATTGTTTCTAATTATATGAAATAGTAATACGGAACAATCACCTAAGTTTTACAGCCGTCAGAGGCTGTGAGTTTTTGGAGAACGCCTTATATTTTCTGTTACAAAGAATTAAGAATCATAGGTGTTACCGAATCTAATAAAACCTCGTCTAGTTTCCATCATCGTGTGATACGAAATCGAAAAGTTCACAATGTTGAATTGGATTTGAAATTTTGTTTCTCCTTTTCTTCACGCGTTCATCTGATTACCTGAATCATCATGGAATTGAATGAAAACGCTTTGCTGAAAGAAGTCGTAGAAAATCTGCACAGGAAGCCTTCCAAAGGTATTCTTAAGAATTCATCAAGTTTTGAAACTGCCGAATCTGTTAAAAGGTACGAATCTGTGGATTTTCCAGAATATGAAAATATTGTTTTTGCTTTATATTCTCTACTCTTGTAAAATGTTTCATCTTCACGATATGATTATCCAAACTCGCGTATAGATCCAAGAGTACACGATTTTAACCTCAATATCGTTATTATCTTTTCAGTTTACCAGCATCGAAGGATAAAGCCACGAAATGGGACGAGATGAATATAATAGCAACCTTACATCCTGCTGAGAAAGATTATGGTCATATGAAAATAAATGAACCAAAAACACCTTTTGAACGTGAGCTCATTGACGATGAGTTCGACAGTGGTATCAATCCAGAATTATTAGCCTATCAGTGAGTTTTGAATTGCGAAAAACCAAAGTTTTTGTTGTTTGCCATCATGAATTGTCAAACGTTAAGATGTGACAACTTCATAAAGTTTCTCCTGACTGTGTTAGTTCCATGCTGCCGTGGCTCTGCCAAAAAATTGGTAATACCAGAAAATTTCTCTGGGGGTATTAAGTGATTGATTTTAAGGAAATGTAATAATTTCAAGCATGAATATTTGTTTGGAGAATTATTTTCTGGGAAGATTTTCATGGTATTTTCTTAAAGCTACTTTCTTGACGTTGAAAGTTTTTTCATCAGTTTACAAAATGAGTGAAATTTACATGACAAATATCCGTCTGTTTTGGTTCTGCTACATGAAGGGTCTCTGGACAATCGATTAGTGCATATTATTATATTATCATTATATCTATCATTCATTTTTCATACCTCGATGCCACCTATTTTCAGATAGATGTAATTCTCATGTAGTGCGATGTTTCGCTCTCGATTTTATTTTAGAAAATAATTTTTTGCGCTCATCAAACCAAAAGTTACAACTCGGAATCTCCGTGAGCTGCATTCCAGTTTTATGCGAACGAGTAGCAGCGTAAATAGCTTAAATATGAGAGTATTGTGATCAGCTTATCGTAATGAATTGTAGATGATTTTGATTTTTGAGTCGTGTACATTTTTTAATGAGAATCATCAAATAATATTTTAGGTAATTCGTTTCTCTCCCGATAGTCGCGTAATACCTCTTGGTGTGAGCTTTCCATGTTCAGTTATGATGATTGTATTGCGTCCTGAATTCTACGTATTAAGGCGGCCATTGTAATTCTCAAAAATGAAGTTGTAAGCCGCTAAATAGGATTTAGAATGTTATAGTCGAAGTACACTTACGAGTAAAATTCAATTGCTCAATTCGAGTTGACTAGTTCCAATTTTTTATTGAATAGAGGAAATATTTTGAAATCTTTTTCTGTTGCATTGGTGTATTGTATCGTTCATCACTGCTTAGAACTACTAAAAATTGTTGACAATCTATTATTAATAATTCAGAAACTAACCTTAAGGCTGGTGAGAGACGAAAAAAAAATATTGAAGTACATTCAATAGTTAATCTATTTGGCGATTTTAGAGTGGGAGGGAGCTTAGGTATAGCCTCCCCCCTGCAGAGAAACAAAATTATCTGTTGTTCGCGGTCATATTTCTTGCTTATGTTGTTGTCGTTGTATTATCATTTGTGGTGTATTCAGAAAATTTTGGAGATAGAAGAAAGGGTTTGTATAAGGAAATTTTTCGGAGGAGTTTTTGTATGAAAAATTTGTCGAAGCGTCTTTTGAACAAGATTTCATGAAATTTCAAAGCATATTGGTCAGTTCGTGGGAGGGGAGGTTGTTGGTTTTGACTCCCTTCCTCCGTAAATACGCCGTTGATTATTATGTCTTGGTGGCTAGTATAAATAAAACATGGTCAATTTATTCTAGAATGGATCAAAAGAAAAACGAAAAACTTAAAATTCATGAATGTACGACTGATTCAGATAGCGAGCCAGATGAAGAAGAAACGCCGGAGCAGAGAGGTAAGTGCATAACTTAATGAGGTTTTTGGTATTTTTTATAATTTTTTCTTTGTGATTGTTGATCAGTGTATTATCCTATAATAATAAAGCCCAGTTATATAATAATGGTAATCAAACTGTGAAGGGTAAATGCGGTTCATCTTCATTGTTTACCAACTCATTGATCGAAATTACGTCCCTGGGGCTCTAATAATTTAATCTTTTCTTGAGGGTTTTGTGTGATTCAATTATTTGATTGATGATTCAATTTTTCTTATGGTTGCTTTTCAGTTGCTATAAGAAAAAGGTTCAAATGAGAGTACCTATTTCAGTCAGATATGATTTGAAATTTTCTTCTTGTCAAAAAAGTATTGTTATCGCTCCAATTGATTTGTTTCAATCATCGGTATTCTGAGAATTGATTTTTTTTTCTCGTTAAGAAGTATTTATTCTGCATTACAATTTTATCATATTATTACAAATAATGATTAGGTACTTTGTCGGCGAAATTGATTCTCACTTCGTTCCTTATCTATCGCTGAGTAATTCAATTACCGTATTATTGAATTCAATTATGCAAGTTATTATTATTGTATAACTAATGAGATTCGAGAGAGCATTTCGTTTGCGCAATTCGAGGTAGGCCTACCGAACATTCTCAGCAAACTATCTAACGTCAGATTTGAAAAAAAAAAAAATAATAATAACAATAAATTTGTTACATTGCTCTTTTGCAGTTTCTGTCTGCCCAAATAACTATCTTGAGTCATTATCTAAAGTAAATGACTAGATCAATTTGGTCAGTTGATTATCGATTGATCAAAATTTCGTTTTGGTCAAGGCGGAAAGATGTTCAAATGTGACCTGCGATGAGAAAAGGGAGCTCATTGCCCACTGGCAGGAACACCATTTCTCTCTGATTAGATACCACCTCAAAAGTTTAACGGGTCTAACGCTTATGGGCAATGAGCTCCCTTTTCTCATCGCAGGTCACAAATATGAACAATTTTTTGTCGAGTCAAGAGTAAAAAGTCAAGAATTTTTATTGAATCTTCGATCGCAAATTAAATTCATTTTCTAAATAATCGGGCCGATTTCCTCTAGTCGAAACCACGTCAAATGTTACGAACACGAATGAATTTACGTGGTGTAGTACTTTTTATTCTCTCGGCTACCCAACTATCCAGTACAACGAGTGTGTGCGACAATGACATGCACGTAACGTACAGTAGGTAATTAGAAACAATATACGATCGGGAAAATATATACGAGTATAAATTAATAGGTGCTTATTGTTATAAATATTTGTGTGCGAAGTTTTCGTAGAGGTAGAAAAATGATATTCTATTCTTAAACTAAATATCCACAAGGTACGAGGTATCGTCGTAGATTTGGGAAGTGAATTATGTACCATTAATCATTCTAAGTTGCCGCTTTGGGCTGGCGGTTCCGAGAATACATATACAATTTTACTCAATTTTAACCTAATAGTGACGATCGACAAAATTGACCGTCACAATGAGCTCGAAACTGCGATCGGAAAATGGATTTTATATTGTGCGCATCTCCAACATCCTAATTTATGCTCTTAATTATGGCGAGTAATGTCACCTCAAACCTAAATCTCATAGATGTAACTATTTTTGAACTCTCAAGGTTTTCACTATTGAGTATTCCTATGTATGAAATTCCTACGTGGCACCTCTTTGTTCGCGGTGAAGTTTTTTATACTCCTTCATGTGCTAGAAAGCTAATTGTTTTTCCTATTAACTCATAATCATCTTTACTTTATGACAAAACTCCGAAGCAAACGAGTGAAAATACTTTTTATCTACGTCATTTGGAATCATCAAAACTGACTTCAAATTCAACGATCTCTCGAAAAAATATGGAAAAAAAAAAAAAAAAAATACAAGGAGAGCATTTGCCGCAGTGTCTTTTTCTTAGGATAAGTTTTTGAAACTAACGATTGTGTGTATATTTTTTGTCACAGCGGCAAGGAAAGTGTTCGAGAGTAAAAGAAAAGCTCACTATAATGAGTTTTTTGCTGCGAAAATGGCACGGAAACTTCTTGAAGAAGAAGAAGAAGAAGAAGAAGAAGAAGAAGAAGAAGAAGAAGAAGAAGAAGAAGAAAGAAGAAGAAGAAACAGAAAGCAAGCAAGAGGATAATGAAGCCAAAGAGTGATGACATTGATGTCCTTCAAACTAGTTTTTAAAAAAATAAAAAGATGTTCATCAATCTATCTGTGTTTGGATTCACGCATTGAACTTTTTCTTTTTATCCCTGTTACTTGTTTTTCTCTTTCTTTCTTTCTCTCTCTCTCTCTCCCTTTCCCTTTCCCTTTCCCTTTGTCATTGTCTCTCTTTCTTCCTCTGTACCATCACTTATTCTAGTGCAGTAAAGCTTGATGAGTGTTATCTTCTTATCTGTCCTACTGATTGGAAACTGTTTGCGTCATCGCGCCCATTGTATTGTTGAAATGATGTAGAATATTATCGATTAACGTGATTGTTCCTCTTGAGTATTCTTTCATTTGTTTTGATAAAACTCAACTGTATGTCTTGTTAAACATTTCAAATCTATTTAGCAACAAAAATATTAATATATGTGTCTCTTTATAATGTGTAGCTGCCACAGAACATTATTTTTATTTTGTAAACATTTGTTCAAGATGAAAATAATTAGAGTAAAAGAATGGATTTTTGTAAAAAAAAAAAAAAAAAAAAAAATCCAAGATGAGAAAGGATAAAATGGTAAAATTAATTTCAAAAAATGGATACTCATGTAAAATACAAATTCATATTTCTATTCCTGTTTGGATTTTTTGAGCCTGAAAAGCATTTGGATGTTGGCATTGTAGAGTCAAATTCTAGAGAGAAAATGAATGAGAATAATATTTTCTATTACAAATTGATTGTAATTTTATGAAAGTGGATGGAAAGTTGTAACTGGTAACATTTGGATATAGTAATTTGTTATTCCAGGAATATTGCTCATGAATTGAGCTTCTAACGTAGTATCTACTTCATATAAGATAAGCAAATCGGCTGTGCATCTATGTGGACAGCGGAGGTAGGGGTAAAGATTTGATAACAGCAGTGACAGGGACGTTTTCTTGTTGCCTCATAAAATGAGTCTCCATTTTGCTGATCTTGTATGAAATACACTTTATCTTCATTTTGCTATTCTTTGTTTTTTTGCATAATTATTTATTTTGTTTTTCTGTGTTGATTATTTTTCTTAATTCAATACAGTCATGTAGGTACCTTTATTTGTTTTTGTTGTTACATGTGTTTTTCCAAAATTTCTGTTGAAACTTGACATTTTTCTTTTCATGTAGTAATGAAGAATGTTTTGTCAGCAATAAGTGTGTACAAATATTATTGTTCTAGTATGGAGCTTTTGCAAGTCTTATAAATCTCCCCAATACAAAATACAGCATGTTTTGCAGTAGAGTTGATCCGATTTCCTAAGTTATGGCCAAGATCTCAAAACGACGACGACATACTCCAAATGCGTAAAACAAAAGTGAACGAAAGGGGTAATTTAGGGAAGTGGCTCGGTTGCAATTACCTCTTTCGTTTGCGTTTGTTTTACTCATTTGGAGTATTTTGTCGTCGTTTTATGTTCTGGAAATTGAGTTATAACTGTAAAAAAGGTGCTGATCTTGTTGACATTACTCTGAATGTTGTATGGACATTATTTGTTTGCCTTGGTTTTCATCCTTTATGTAAATGTTGTTTCAAAATTATTCTTCTCCACTCTCAACTACCTCTGGTGTATAAATTACCTACCAATGCTTCTGTTACATATATCAGCGTCAAAATTGCCATTCAATAAGCATTAGCCTTGGTAATTGTGACCAAATGTCGAACTTAATATAAGTAATGGTTTTATTGTAAATATAGTACGAGTAGATCCCGCTTATTGTAATCGCGGTTGATGGGATAGTTCTCTTAATAGGATTAAAATTGGCAGGAACAGAACATTCGTATACAGACACACATAAATTGTCCGCTCATTATAATTAATTGAAATTCCAGATAGGTAATGCGATGATTTCTATTAATACCTGCAGACAGCTCTTATTGGCAACCCTTTCAACTTCGTAAAACAGTTTTTGAAACTCCAAATATTGGTTGGCTTGCTGTGAAGATTTTCTTGAAAAATGAAAAAATGAAAAAAAAAGAAAAAAAAATTAAACGACCTCGGAATTTGTGGTTGCGTGTGCGTTAATCATAAAAAAATTCACAAAAAGACTTGTTCTTTTGAGCTCCGCTCTCTGTTTAGTCTCGAAATTCTGCATTATTCATTACTTCTTAGGCTTACTCAAAACACATTTTTATTATGCGTAGAATTCAGTTCAGTACGGTACAGTAAGTACTGTTTGCGTAGCAACTTTATCATACTCGTACATAATATTCACATTGTGTACCGTACCTATCCCAAATACTTAGGTAGTAGAAACTTTGAAAAAACGAGCAAAAATTGATTCTTTTTCCAGTCCTGTAGACGTATAGTGATTATGAAATAATGCGATGTAAGTTATTTATTTATTTATTTTTTCATCATGAATTATAATTTGTTTTTTAAATTTTGTTTTATAGAATTGCCCGGTCAATATGATTAAAGTGTTCTCTTACAGATGTAATTATGATAAGCGGAATCTACTGTACCTACGCAAATAAAACTTAGCCAAATAGATTGATCAAAATATAATATTATTGCCTCTAAAATCAGTAGGACTGTAGTTAAGAAGTAACTCAGTGATTTCTTTCTGCAGGGTTAAGAGTAATGGTGAAAAACCTCAGGCAGCAGCGTGGAGCAACATGCAACTTTTTACCCACCTTTAAAGCTGAACCCTAAGTACAAAGACCATTGCCTAATTTTTTGGCCTAATTGATGAAATGTGCTAACTATGGCTATATGTACTAAGAACACAATGTGAAAAAATACCAACATTTGCAATAAATCACATCTACAGACGTGCTTGCAATCTGACATTGGATAACGGATCGCTAGATAGCATTGGGTCAAATTTGGGTACCTATGTATCTATTACAGTGGTGAGTTTGTGCGCATGTTCATGATAGCCTAAACACGCTATCATTAAATAATCTCCAGATGCAACAATTTTTGACGACGCTGTATTCTCACCACTCTCTTTTGTATCTTTGAAGCAGTGATACAACAAGCCAATACAGTCGACTGTGGAGTGTTCGCGCAAACTTCTTTGTTGAATAACAGAAACCATTAATCAAGGTGTATGACTATGATCATAGTACAAACGCAATTGAATCCACTGAAAATTTTCAATGAAACAAGTTAGGCTCAGTTTAATTCCCCCTTTTTTTTTTGCTGCATGTGATTTACAGAAGTGTCCTGTAGCGAGCGCAAAGCGCGAACCCGCGTGAGCGCCGCAGCCGCAAGCGGCTAGTAAATAATAAACAAATAGTAGAACAAACGGACAAGTGTACAAATAATACCGCACCTTTCCACGAGGAAAAGTCGGTAATAGGAGATGAATACAATTAAATCACCGCGACAAGTTGATTCGTTGATGTTCCGGTAATACTGCGGTATCTAATTGGCTTGTACTCTAATCAACACGCATATACAGTACACAATACACATGGACGCCGCGCCATCTACCACCGTGCATCGCTAGTTAGTACAGGCAATAGATTGATTTTCCGTGACGTCACATCACTGATATTTGTAGGCAAAAGTACCCAATAAGAAGAACATCAGCCTCCAGCAGTTTTATTATGCCCATAAGAATAACATAGGAACATTTTGATCATTCATCAGTACTTCAGAATGAAAGAAAAGTTAAGAATAAAAAGTGAATGTTCACACACAGGAAAGCTTCAAGATCGTGAATATCAACTTTTTATCCTTAACTTCTCTTTTATTTCAAAGTACTGATGAATGATCGAAACGCTCCTGTAGTAATCTTATGGGAATCGATATGCTGTTTGCGGAAATATCGCTGTTATCGATAGATGTAACTAGATGTAACGTCACAGGAAAATCGGTCTATAACAAGCAGCCTGTAGCAGGCTGGAAGAGGTTCGTGCAACTAAGAAAGAATTTTTCTTCCTGATAGTTGATTTGAATGATATGTGACGTACGTACGCAAAATTAAATCATGTGTGTTATCGTTGTCAATCCACCAATCAATTTGTGAACATAAAATAGGTTCATAAAGATATTATGTAAGAAATGTCGATTACACGACCGTGACGACACCCAAAAATTCCCACCAAAAAATATACAACTACTTCTTCAAATGAAAAAAAAAAAAAAAAAAATGTAGCGAACTAAATAATAGCTGAATAACTGATGAATCATGAATTTATCAATAAAAGTTTGATAATGCTCGGTACAAGCTTCTAGTCTGCTAAACCCTCACTAAGAAATTTTTAACAATCACGTAAAATCTTGAAAGGTGACATAATTAGACCGCAGCAACTATACCGTTTTACAAATTGGCTACTGAAAATCTACAAACATTACTCGATACCACCGGCGTCGCTCAAAAGAGCACGAACCTAGTAAACAAAGATTCGGTATCTCACACCTCAAGATTGAACATAAATAATCTGATAGACAGTGACCGCGTACACCTGAGCGCTTAACAATCTAAATAATTGAAGAGTGACCGCGTACACGTGAGCGTATGAACAAAACCGTGAGCGTCTTAAAAGTGTGAGCACTGAATGATGAAGAAAAAAAACAAGCTATGTCGCAGGCGACATAGTAGCGGGGTCGGCTTGAATCTATTCAACTTCATTCACTGCCTAAATATTTCAACTGATTCACTTTCCGTCGTTATGAAAAGCTCAATAGGGCTTTTCCAGTACTCCATATTGCATACTCATTTGCCTGCCCTGTTATCAATTTGGTAGTGTTTGATAACGATTTTACATTGCTCTGATGGCAAAACGCTCCCGAATGAAAATGAGTATGCAATCCAGCAACACCCACAAGACCAATATTAAATTGTTATCAAACACTACCAAATTGATAACAGGGCAGGCAAATGAGTATGCAATATGGAGTACTGGAAAAGCCCTATACCGACTTCAAGTTCAATTCAGGATACCTACTCAATAATCATTCATTCATGCATTATGCTTTACCGCTTCGATACTCCAAAAATTTAATTCATAGCTCCCACCAATCGATCAAGAAATCCTCCTATCACTTTTCTTCTATTTTTGATGAAAACAAACACCCAACAATCACTAATTTCGTTGATTTGGATTGGAATAACCTCAAGTAAGGACTGTCGATAGTCGACAGCAACTAGACGTACGTGATAACGTTCCCTCAACGCTGACATTATTCCCGTTCGGATCCCGACGAGGTGATCTAAATTTTTCGCCTGAGTTTTTCATTCATCAACAACCCTCCTTCTTTTCCAATATCTACTTCAACATTTTCATCGAAGGAACGAGCCATGATTCACTTATTTAGACAAAAACTCTCAGCACAAGACACGTAACTAACTTCCCACGTTTGTCTTTCTCGTCATGAGATAAGGATAGTTACTGATACAAGCCGCAATATCATGATAATTGTCTTCCAGTTTAATATGACGTGTCCTATCGTTGAAGAAGGAAGAAAATAGAAGAATTACGAACTCAGATTATATAAACTAGAATGAAAACACCAACTGCGATGTACACTAAATACAATAATTCTTGCTCGATACCGACTATATTATTATGTTTAGATCACGGTAGGTACTCAACGATCATTTATTTATTCTGCTATACTGCTTCAATAAGTACTCTATTTTCATTCACATTGTTCGGACCGATTCCAAGAAATCATCTCTTATCACTTTTCTTCTATTCTGTAATAAGCGAACAACCTAGGTACCAAAACTTTATGAGCAATTACCTATTCATCGATAGAAAATAAATTTACAATTGGAACATTCAATCAAATTTATTACTATGCAAACGTTACTCATGATAACAGACACTTTTTACATTGTCGCGTTCCCACCTCATTCCTAAATAATTGTTTCATTTTATTCGCGTAATTATGGCGTAATATTAATGCCACTACGACGACAACACAAATTTTCAAAGCCGCGATCAAATCATCGAATGATGAATCAAACATGATAACGCAAAACAAGTAAAAGAGCCAAAGACACAAGACTAAAAACAGCTTACGGCTCGTTTAACAGTGATGTCAGGCGTCTGAAATGACTGTACGTGATGTCTGTGACATGACGTGAGCGTCTTAAATGAGACGAAGAAGAAAAAAGTGATTGTAAATATGTAATACGGTCGGCCTCGAGAACCGGGCCGACCCTAAAAAACAAGCACCTCGGGCGAGGTGTTAGGAGGGTCGGCGGGTTGATTATCATTTTAAATCTATTCCAAAAAAGAAAGAAAAAAAAAAAAGACTTTTGGTTTCTTACTAACGGATAAGAGGAAAAGAGTTTTTTCGTGGTAGGCAGAACTATCATTGAAATAAAATTTGGCATTACTACCACACTGAAAACTATATATTTGAAAGCTCGACGTTTCGCAGTGCCCAGACTGCATTATCAAGAGCAAGAAAACGTACTGAATGAGATCACCAGTATCGTGTACATACGAGAGGAAAAAGATTACAGAGATTAAAATGAATCATGTAAATACAAGAAGTGACTAATTCTGATTACGTATTATAGAGGTGTACACGTTCGATAACCCGTTAGTATCCGATTTGAAATTTACATTATTTGGATGGTCGATTATATGGGTCACTTCTAATATCTTCCTCTTCTTTGAATTTGATTCGTAGCCCAGAATGGAGACATTTTTGAAGTTGAAGTTGTGGCCGGATTCTAGAGCATGAACTGAAAGGCCAGAGGATTTCATATTGTTCTTAATACTACTTTTATGTTGGGAGACTCTGTTCTTCAACAGTTGTTTGGTCTCCCCTATATAAACATTATTACAATTTGTACAAGGAATCTTATAAACTAGTCCTGATTGGTTTTCTTTGGGCGTTTTTTGTTTTACTTTTGAGAAAACCTACCGGTTTCATAAAACGTGTCTTAAATTACCAACCTTGTAATCGTAGTGAAAATGTTAGGAAGACGAAATTCTTTTCCATTCCGTACATCGGTCCTACTAGCATGGTTTTAAAAAAATTGTTGTGTAAATTAGATAATAAGATGGGCATTTCTTTTAGCAATCATTGTACCAGTAGGGAAAAAGTTTTCTCAAAAGTAAAACAAAAAACGCCCAAAGAAAACCAATCAGGACTAGTTTATAAGATTCCTTGTACAAATTGTAATAATGTTTATATAGGGGAGACCAAACAACTGTTGAAGAACAGAGTCTCCCAACATAAAAGTAGTATTAAGAACAATATGAAATCCTCTGGCCTTTCAGTTCATGCTCTAGAATCCGGCCACAAATTCAACTTCAAAAATGTCTCCATTCTGGGCTACGAATCAAATTCAAAGAAGAGGAAGATATTAGAAGTGACCCATATAATCGACCATCCAAATAATGTAAATTTCAAATCGGATACTAACGGGTTATCGAACGTGTACACCTCTATAATACGTAATCAGAATTAGTCACTTCTTGTATTTACATGATTCATTTTAATCTCTGTAATCTTTTTCCTCTCGTATGTACACAATACTGGTGATCTCATTCAGTACGTTTTCTTGCTCTTGATAATGCAGTCTGGGCACTGCGAAACGTCGAGCTTTCAAATATATAGTTTTCAGTGTGGTAGTAATGCCAAATTTTATTTCAATTACTAACGGATATTCTTGCAGATATTTTTGCTTTGCGCATCCTCAGTAGTAACAGAAAAGAGAATTATTGTTTTCATAAGAATGAAATCATGCCTTAACGAAGGTAAATGACTTTGTTCTTGGATATACAATTATTTTTCATACACTCTCGCCCCCTCCCTCCTTCTGAGAAAGAAACACTTCATGAAACACCTTAAAAAGATTCCATAGCGAACATTCCTTTCCTTGCGGGCTAGTTAACCTATTACTATTCAACTCACCGCACAAAAACTATTAATCCGATTTTTAGAAGAAATAGCCTCTACAAGCAATTCACGTTCATGACTTCAATAACTCTAAATTTCATGAAAATCAACTCCACAGCTAAGGAATAATAGTAATAGTAATAACAATAATCTTACCTCCAGATTCTAACAGGTTGAGAAGAAAAAATTGTTAAAAATCATAAAAATAATAATTCAGTTTAGTGATGACGTTTATATGAAAATTTTATAATTGCACGCTGATACTCTGTTGGCCTTCAGAAAGCTCATTTTGTATGGGATTATGCAGACTTTAATAAATATTGAAAGAACCTATCAAATGTTGAGCTTTTGCAATATCTTTAACGGAAGTAGAACTAACAATGAATATTTTTATGGTAAAACATCTAGGTTAGATGGCAAACTCGGATTCACTCAAATAGAATCTACAGTCACATCTCATATAGATACCTTTTTGCTAAACAAAGTTGAAATTATGAGGCCATAATGTACTTGTATATTGCAACCATCAATCTTGTAAATAATAATGAATAATAATAATAATACCGGTAATAATAAAAAATAGAAGTATGTATGATGAAAGCAAAGCAATAGGAGGAATATGTTCCACAAAGAAAGTCAAAAACGCACTGACAAGAATTTTCTCAGATACCGGAATACTGCAGTTTATGATAGGGGAAAAGAAAGAAGGAATAATATAATAAAAATAAACTTGAAATAGAAATAATAAATGCGACCACTGATCTTGTAAACAATAAATGAAAATAATAATATAATAACGACAATAGTAATAAATAGAAATGGATGTGAGGGATATGTTCCACAAAGGAAGTCAAAAACGCACTGACAAGAATTTTCTCCGCTACCTGAATACTGCAGTTTATAATAAGAAAAGGAAATAAAAAGAAGAAAAAAAAATGATAATAATAATAAAAAGGGTATTCTCCATTGTGTTGTGTATCTAAGGTAAGATAAGAAGATAAGAAAAGGTAACGGAGAAAATGTGAAGGAGACAAACGAGGAAACGACACTGACGACGACGACGACGACGACGACGACGACGACGACGACGACGACGACGACGACGACGACGACGACGACGACGACGACGACGACGACGACGACAACAAAAAGTGATTGTAATAGGGTCGGCTAGCGAAAGCGCGCCGACCCTAAAAAAGCGATTGCAAGAGGTTCGTGGCTCGACTCGAGCACGAACCTAAAAACACTCATTTGAACATTTTGGGGGTAACGGTGGGGGGGGGGATTTTGCTGAAAAATGTTGGGTTGGGTCCCAGAAACAACATATCAACCCTTTTCCATGGAAGGTGGTTTTGCGCCACATTTTAGCCCCCAATTTGTTTTTTTGGATATATCTCGCGAAACATGGGCTCTAGAAAAAAAAAAAAAAATCAAAAGACAAAAAATATTCCTCATTAAATTTAGTATCACACAGGCTACCTGCTTTTTAGCCTAGCTCTACAAGTTAACCTAAAAATTTCCCTTAGAGTTCACCTATTTTGTAATTATTGCTATTTCCCTGTGATTTTGACATGTTTCATGTCTTTGCTCTGGCCTGACTCACCCCCGAATTCCAAAATTTGCGTCCATACATTTATGACCTTGACACTTGGAAGAATATCTGCTCTAGGACTTCCCACCTGCCCTAATTCCAAAATTTGCGTCCGTACCGCTTCTGCTGTATACCTATCAATATACAGTATATTAGGCTTATACTGTCAAGGCTGAATAAACGGTATACAATGTTCGGTAATATACAGTACACAGGCCTTCATTATAATATGGCTAATAATATACAATATACGAGGTTCCATAATATACAGTATAGCCTACTAGGCTAAACTTCATTGTTTTAAACCTGAAGTGGCTCCAGAAGGAGGGGACAGTCGATCGTTCTTAAACTTGTAAGACAGGTTATCTTAGTATAACGCTGGTTTCTGAGTCCCCTTCCTATCAACTAATCAGAGCCCCTCCTATCTTATATTTTTAGTAGCTAGGAGTCCTAGCCTAGTTCGTCCAATATACTGCCCCTGACTTTGTACCCTAATCCCGAAATTTGCGTCCCTACGTCCGTACAAACATGACTTCGACACTTAGAGGAATTTCTGCTCTAGACCTCCTCCCTGACCTCATATCCTAATTCCAAACCATCTGGCCTCTGCTGCATACTAATATACAGTACACTAGGCTTATACTGTAAAGACTGAATACCGTACACGGTATATAATGTTCTGTAATAGACAGTATATTATAAACCTTCATTATACTAGGGCTAATATACAGTTTACGAGGTTCCATAATATACAGTGTACTAGGCTACGCCCTCATTATACTCAACCTGAAGTATCTCTAGAAGGAGGGCGAACGATCTCTCTTTGACTTGTAAGACAGTTCTACTTTTCGACGGCAGATAGGAAGTTTTTATATTAGGCGTGTACTAGGAGATATACTATCATACTAGGTGTAGGTATACACCAGGTACGTTATTGAAAAATTTGTGAGTAGACCCTTCCCGTAGATATTATACTAACTTACACTGCGATATTGCTCTCTCATATAAACTATCATACTAGGCCTATTCAAGAAGCGGGGCGACCGAGCGGAGCGAGTGAGTCCCCCTAAAGTCATTAGCCTAGAATATTCCAAAGTAGACTTATACTAGACCAAGGAGGAGGGAGGGGGGGGGGGTGAACGAGTGGAGTATCCTATAAAAGACAGGAACATGATCTTCATTTATTTGGCTCTGGTAGTATGAACAAACATGTCGAGTAAAAATTTCAATTACAACTGTTCATTTTCGCTGCTGCTTTCAATTGCTGCACTATCCATGAGATCTTCGATGCTGCTTTCATAATCCTCGTTCACGTTCCTCGTCTTTTTCATTTAAATAAGCACAGAAGTCGAAGTTCGAGAAGTTTGAGCTGAAACTCTATGTAGTTATGGACGCAATATCACCATAAAATCACAGGGAAATAGCAATAATTACGAAAAATTACAATTTTTTGTTTTTTTGTAAAACGGATTTCCATTATGCTTCTCACCTGATAAGGAACTAGTTGAGGGATTTGCATCATAGCTTAGCTGATCCTCCGAGTCTGACTTGCATACATAGTAGATGATTAGTAGGTTGAAGATTATTACTTGCAAGAATACACATACTTCCTACGAAAAAAGGCGATACTTCTAAAAAAGAAAAGAAGTAACTCAATACAATTTTGTATTGAGTTACTTCTTTTCTTTTTTAGAAGTATCGCCTTTTTTCGTATTATGAATAGCCGTACCTTGCAATCTCGCATCAATTCGATTAATACACATACTTATTCTCATATCAAATACTTAGTGGCTGGCTCTGCCTGCACAAAATTGCAACTTAAGAAGCGAAAGTATTATGTCTAAATTTGAGGCTGACCTCTTCTCCTCCGGCCAAGGTTTCCTGGATTATATATACTACTGGCACAGGTATGTGGATGACGTCTTATACGCGTGGACCGGTCCCCAAGATCTCCTTGGTGAGCTTCTTAAGTATCTTAATACTCGATACCCCTCCATTAAATTCACTGTTGAAATTGGAGGCCTTAACATTAACTTCTTGGATCTCAATATCTCAGTTAGAGATGGAGTCCATGAGTTTTCTATATACAGAAAAGATACTTCGACCGATATTGTTGTCCACGGCTCGTCATTCTGTCCTGTTGCCCATAAATTTGCGGCGTTCAATAGTTTCATTCATCGACTAACCCGCATCCCAATGAACCAGGCAGCTTTTCAGAAAGAGCTTCAAATTATAAAATACTTGGCCAGAGTGAATGAAGTCAAAGTAGACATTGACCTTATGGTCCGTAGTAAGATCACACGGACTTGTCTTGATCTTACCACCTCCCTCCCCCGCGATTCTTGCGGGGATAAAAGAACTCGATTCATAAAACTCCCGTTCCTGGGAGAATTTTCCTCCAAATTAAATCGCATTCTACGCCCCTTTGGTTTCCGGCCTGTCTTTTACAATCCCACAACTGTGAAAGAGTTACTTGTCAAATTAAAGGACCCTATACCGCTTCTTGAGAAGAGCGGAGTCTATAGTGTGGCTTGTAAAGATTGCAACGGTGTATACGTAGGCGAGACCAGTCGTCAAATCAAAATCAGGGTCGCTGAGCATATATCTAAGTGGGAAAATGAAAAATTGGGCATCTCTGCTTTTGCTGATCACCTCTTAACATGTGGTCATAGTTACAGAAAGGGATCCGAAACCCTCCTCCACAGAGAGAAGGCTAAATTCAAACGCCGTGCTTTAGAACATTATTGAAATTATTCGCCACCTTAATTGCGACAATATAACTTTGCTCAACAACAAGAACATTCCGGATGAGGGGTTGGTCGAACTCGAACTAGTCTATGAGTATGATTCATAATCTCATACTTTCTAGTTCGGTCATGATTTTCTTCTCTGGCATCGTTTCGACGGTACATTTTCTCCAACTCGTCGAGTCGCTTTTTTCATCTGCTTGATAATGGTTGTTTAACCGAAAGCGCGCTCGCGGCTTCATTTGTGATTCTTTTTTCTGCGGTTATTGTAAATTTCTTCCAGGTTACTCATTGAGTATCGTGGAGTTTCTCTAAATATGTGCGACCGTAACCTCGAAAACCGGATTAATTGTATTTATTAACGTTTCGACGGAGCTCACGGTCTTCATTGAAATATAAACTGAACGGTTGCAATTTTGTGCAGGCAGAGCCAGCCACTGGCACTGTGTATTTAATAATATGGTAGATGATGGAGGCCTGTTCAAGTAGACAAATCCACCAGTCAATTTGGTAGGTATTTCCTTTCTTTGGGGTCGGAAGGTGGGACTCGTTTGAGTTTTCACCTACCGTACTGGTAGGGTGGACACATTACGTGCTCTGTCGTTCAGTAAGTTTTGGCGGCGTGTGTTTATGAAAATATCGGATTCTTGTCAGAGGTTTTGTCGAATACGAGTAACTTGCTCTTTGTGCGCTGTGGTCTTCCTCTCTTTTTTGCTGATTTAATGGTTTTCTTCTTTGGAGCTGTCAAATTTTTCAATGTCGGGAGTTCTCTTGCTTTGTGAGCCGGGTGGCTCATTTGAATCGATGGTCTTTTTCAGTGCACGGTTTCCTGGGAAAAATTTCGCTTCTCCCAGCTCTTTATGAAAGGACCTAGGTGTGAGACACTGAGAGCCAATTTTTAAAAAATACTCGGTTACAACACATGAACTATGATTCACATCTAGGCTATTTTGCGAACAATCATCCTTTGTTTAGAGGAGAGAGACGAATAAGAAAAAAATAAAAAAATAAATAAAAAATAGAATCAGGACTAATTAGCCTATAATATGAGAAATTTGCAAGAAATATACCTACAATAATTTTTTTCCTGTTAGGTACCTACTTATCACAAAGATGCGTATAATCAGAAGGAATGAGAATTTGTCTAATACTTTTGTTTCGTTGTTGCTGCGTATTGAATTTTGTATTAGAGGTAGTTTTTACTCATTGTGTATAGTGGTACATAATAATGTAAATTCACTCCGAAGAAGAAGACGCGATGGCGATGGTGTTGTCGAGACGTTAGTGAAGAAATAAATTTGTAAATTATTTGAACGTCAGTGCCCTAAAAGTTCAATTTTGTTTTATTAAGAGCATTCAGTTGAATTTAAATTTTATTTTTATTTTTTGTAAATTATATTTGTGTGCATCCGTTAGTTGAGTTCATAAATTTCTAACATTAAATAAAACATTAAACCAAAATATCACATGGACAGAGCAACAGACAGCTGACTAATTTTCTTCCATAAGTATAGTGTGTGTTGGAACAATACCATAGGTATAGTGACGACAGAATGTATTGAAGAAACGAGGACGACCAATAAGTAGGCCAATATCACTTCGCGGGAACATGCTCTAGGTACCTATCCTATCCTAGGTATAGGCTACATTAACAAAGAGAAAAAAAAAATACAGTGATGAAGTAGGTAGGTACCTATCAAACAAGGAAATAATTAATTAAAAGCAAAGCTGTTTTTAAAAAGTTTCACTTTTTCGCTTCATGCACTTCATGTTCCTAGAATCCTAGAAAAATACAGGTACCTACGCAAGTCAGTCTATACCTAGGCTTACTATACCTAGGTACTTTTGCGTTTTGCACTTCCACCGTCTATCATACACAATATAGGTAGGTACTTATAGGTATATTGGAAAGATAAATTAGGTCCTTGTAACCGTTGTTCGCACAGCTCGTTAATTTCCATTCAGCAAGTTGTGTGTATAACTATTGTACAACTAAGTATTTCATTTTATTTTTCTAGCCGTTAAAATAGAACTTACTGTAAGTCCCTTTTGTAATTCAAAAAAATGTACCTAACAATACGAATCGGAATAATATCTTATTATACGTACGAACCCAAACTTATTCATTACCTCTATTTTAATACAAAAATCTGCACTCGTAAAATTGTACTTAAAGCACGTGCACACAACGTGGAATTTTTCGTTGCGTTTCTAGCTCCTCTATACAGCGCAATTTCAGTTGCAGTCTGTCTTTTTAGCAATCGTTCTGCGATAGGCTATCTAGTAGGCTACAGTATTCATTTTCATTTTCATTTTTTCATTTTCTTCTCTTACTGCAAGAATTGAAGTTAAAATATTTATATAGGAATATAAATTGTAAAAAATACTGAAAGGGTAAAATAAATAGAGATGTTGGGCCAACTTTTTGCGCTCACCTCTGTAGGTTTGGTCGTTTATTGGTTTAGTCGTGATGGAAAAACATTAAGGCATTACGAAACGACATTTGTGGATACCTACGGTAATCTTTATGGTAAGCGCAAATAATTGTATTTACAGTATCTGCTTATAGGTATGGTGATTCTAAAGAGTTTGAAACATCGCGAACAAATAAACTAGGTACTGATACTGCCTACCTCCGAGGTTCAAAGTATTGTCTCGAAATAGAATCCTATAGTCCTTAAACATTTATGTACCGGTACCCACATTTTTCATTTAGAGCGGACCATTTAGTCACTTTTTGCATGACCTCTTCGGGCACTGCACTGTTTACAAATAGGTTCATCACTTCTTTATTTAGGGCTCGTTTGAAACACACACACTTAATTATCATGAGAATTGATGAAAATATATTGCAGTTATACTAACAACAACGATACGTCTTAAATGAGTTACATGAATTTTTCAGCGAATTCCGTGATACCATCGGATTTTCGAGAAGCTAAAGATCCATATCTATTAGCTAAACTTTGTGGTCATAGTGCCATCAGAAGGAACCTTCTCACGAGATCCAGACTTAAACTCGAGGTTCATCCGATCAGTTTCAAAAGAATTAGGAGACCGCCTTTGATCGCTGAAGTCGTACGCTGTAAGAGAAGAACCGCTATCATACAAGCTCCCACTTACAATGGTCACGATTGTGCCTACTTTTTGCGTATGCGAAAGGGCCCGGAAGATACCCAGTCATTCTACATTTATCAGAAATTCTGTTACATAGACAAGAAAATTCATAGGATTAAGCGTTCATTGAGTGGAGAAGAAAACGTACAACCTGAACGGGATGACGTTTCTGATTATTCAGCAAGTGTTCTAGACAAGGCTTGAGCTATTCAAGAGCGTTGCGTTGATAGCATATGCACGATGCTAACAATGGTAACTGGTTACCGCCGGGTACTTACCTCCGACAAGTCGTGTATATCATATTGTATTTGTAGTTGTTATTGAATGATCGCAGGCGTATTTTCTTCGGATTTTTAAACTTTCGTTCATTTGTACGATAGGTGTTTTTTTTTTTTTTTTTTTTTTTTTTTTTTTTTTTTTTTTTCATTTTCTTTCTTAAATCCTTTATTCCACAAATTTTGAACACCTATACCGGTACTGTTCGTTGAATACGAAAATAAAATTATACCTATGAAAAGTAGGCATTCTGAATACGTGTACGGTCGATTGTCTCTTCTTATGGAAACAAATTACCTAGGTAGGTCTACCTGATAACCTGAAACACTGAAATGAACTCCTGCGATAGTCAAATCACTGCAAACGTAATTCATATTTCCACTTCAGAACGCAATACCTATACGATTCCGCCCGTGTCGAAAAATTATGAATTATCGTTGAGTGTATACGAGTGTATAATCTTTCGTCCAAGCTCTTCAAGGATCAAGCTAGCTCGCGCGATAAAACAATTACGATATACTTAATCCGATGAAATAAGTGATACAGTGTATCCGCATATAAAATAAATAGGTAGGTACCTAGGTACCTATAAGTACCGCGTGCATGCGGTACTTTTCAACAGTGCACAGGGCAGTATAAGTACCTACCTATAGAATATTGAAGCAGCTAGCTAGCATAACGGCTCTCATCAAGATAATTATACAGTACCTATACGCGTATATATGTATTGCAAAGATCATCGTACATTACGGATTAAAAGTGAGCGATACGTATGTACAGTAAGTAAGTACATATAAGGAATCCATTTTTCTAAATACTATAACGACTCCACAAATTTGTCCTTACCTATTTACAATTAATTTCATGGTGATCTCTGCTCCGTACCTAGGCTATGTATGTTTCTTATAATAAGAGCCGTTATGCTCGATGGAAGTATTTTGGGTACTTTTGCCAACAGTGGATCGGGTGGTGTATTATCACAAGAAAACGTGCCCCACGCAAAGATTAAAAGACGTGTCAGGAGGCAAGGGCTGTAAGAAGGCTATCTAGTAGAAGAAATAAATTGAGAGGGAGGTAGAATTTTCAACTGTACCCAATTAAGGGAGTGCTTTACCCGTTCGGAAACTCCGAAGTTCCATATGTACGTACGTAGCCTATATTCCCATATACCTTGCAAGGTTCGCTGTACCGACGCGGTCACTACGCGACGCGTGTCGGGCGTGCGTGGGTAGTCCTGGTAACAATTAATGATAATGAATGAGTTTGCCAGAAAAGAATTTCAAAGCCATCGATTCTCGGACGAATTTTCTTCATCTTCGAAAACGTTGTACAGAAAGGTCCAATGAAAGGCAGCAGGTATATGAAGGAACGGAAATCCAAATTTTTACTTTAAAAACTTTTTTACGTCAGAAAGTGAACGCATTTTTGATGATTTCGAAGTGAAGATCGAAAATTCTAGAATTCTGCTTCTATATCGCCTCTAGTTAAACCTTTCTGAAGAATAAAGCCAAAAATCAAAAAGATCCATTTGGAATGTCACGTCGAGCAGTGAGAATTTTTTCCCGTAGCCTACCATTTGTTATTAATGCTCGTTTTCACGAGTAAAGCACGCTTTTAAAATTATTTGCTACGGTGTATAAAAATAATAGATATACCGGTACCTACAAATCAATGTAATAAAGTCTTAACTTGAGAATTCTGGAAGATGACGAGTTGAGTTTACTGAAACTGTGTATAGGTATAGGTACTGACTGCTCTGGTCACGAGTCACCATGAATTCACCATCTTCCTTCTTTTCTTCCTTTTTATTTTCGTTTTCTTGTTCGATCGTTTTACACTGCTTAATTGTGTGAGCTGCTTTGGTACCTACCGCATACCTAACGTTTTGGATTGCTTTGAGAATGGCTCTTGAGCAGAAAATTGTTCAGTAATTTTTCATGCGTTCATTCTAACTCAAATATACTTACCTATGACATTTGTATCGCTTTGTTAATAAATACTTTAATTTTGTGCACATGAATATTTGTTGGAACAGAGAATCTAGAAGTTTAAAAATACTCCTTGCTTTGGACCTATAACGGATAGCTGTTTGATTACGTTATTGAAATGGAAATGAATTGAGGAGTACTACCTAACGTTGTATTCCCCTTCCCCGTGAAGAATTAATTTCACACATTCAAAAAAATGAAACGCACAACATAGATGCAAAATACCTACGTAGATAAGTTTGGAAAAATACACTACATAGGCCTATTATATGAAATTCTTTGTGAATATAATTATTATCGCGGAATGCGAGAATTTAATCATTACTATGGATCTCAATTAACGGATATTATATCATTCTCATCGCGGTCAATTACCGTCGCAATAATAAGAATGTAATCAAAAATCTAACGTCTCGAATCCGCTAATTTAGTGGATTTTCGACCCCTTTTTAATTTTCAAAATAAAAGAAAGAAAGGAATGTGCAAAAAACTAATTTAATATTCAACATACCTATACACGCGATCTGCAAAATTTGAGACGCTGCAGTCTAAAAATGACGCACTTTAACGCATTTTTTCGCAATTGTACGATAAAAAATTCAACCAATCAGAGGCAAGTAGGTAGGTACTAATGAAAAGCACAGTTTTGACGAGATGGTGACTGCAGTGCCGGATTGACCATCGCACCGGTACATACAAACCTTGGGCGCGAAAAATCGTGAGGCGCAAATTTTTAAGAAACACCAAGAAAGAAGAAAGATGAAAAAGAAAAAAGTTGGAAAAACATTTTTTGGGGCGCAGAAAAAAAATTGGTACCGGACGCGAATGTACTTAAACCCGGCACTGGGTGACTGCGCTTTTGCTGCGCTTCAAAAGCTGCGTCTTCGCAGATCGGGTAGTTTCATTTAAGGTCAACATTTTGGGAATTGTTACGAGTAAATTTCCGCTGCAATGCCGGTTTCAAATTTGGGAATATTTCTAGGTAGGTATACCTACTAGTTTAAGAAGAATTTTTCAAGAACAATGGGAAAGAAAATATCTTTTCGTACTCTTACGATTAGGCTACGCTACGCCACGGTATACTTTGTTTTCCAGCATACACGTCATACTTCAAGCTGTTTTCGTATTCTAATTTTGAGAGACATTATAATGAGTAGGTAGGTACCTATTATCGTTTTGGAAAGAACACGCTGAAGAAAAAGAAAGAGCAGTCCAAGAAGGTATCTATAACAACAAAAAACTTGAATGGTATGTTCGAAAAACTTATAATGTCAGTCTTTTTAGAATGTATAATATTGCATTGAAATTGGTAACATTTTGCCTGAATAACAAAAGAAAAATGTGCAGCATAAGAAAGTCTGGAGGTTCTGAAACAAAATTCAAACAATGAAGAAAGAAGATATTGAAAAAAAGTTGTAATCTCATTGTGTAGGTAGGTACCACACGCGTATAAGCTGCTGCACGAGTGTCCCATAACATAATTAAGAAGATTTTAAAACTTTCTAGCAGCAAAAGACGTCTTTTCACCCGTGACAGGGAAATCGTATTTCTAGAACCTATGTTTCTATATAATTATATACCTACTTCGAGTCCTCTTCTGAATTTTCGGCTTTACGATAATTTGGAGCGCATACCTACTAAAAACGTATGATGGTACTTACTTTGTGTATGAGCGAAATTTGATTTGTAGACGTTTTTTTTGGACAAACTTTCATTTACAAATTGATAGGAAGCGCGAAATCCAGGTCCATCCAGCACGTGATTGCTTCGAAACGAAACTCGGAAAAAGCTTCGTCTCGAAATAACAACGAACGCGGTCAAATTACCGCAGTATCTGGCGTAATTGATATCGTGTGCCATAAAATTTGATAATTCTACAAAATCACTCTCAGAATGCTCGTCGCACCTTCGAAAAATGGTATACGATATACAGTATAGAAGAGAAGAAAGAAAGAAAGAAAAATACTTCATTAAAACCAGAAAATGCGTTTAAGTATAATTATAATTATTATTATATATCGTCAGAAGGATACTCACGGAGGTACACCCTCGACGTTAAAATACTCAAACGAAATTTTGATTTTCTCATCGGCTCGCGCATAGAAGAAATAATGGCATTCCGTATTCCGCGGATATGATCCCGGATAATTTGGACTGTGAAAAGTTCTATGCATCATGCTATTGCCGTCGCGCTCTGCGGTACTGTTATACTCAAACGCGCACGGCAATATCGATAACTGCTTTCCGTTTTGAATACCAAAATCTGCAGTAGATACGACCGAGGTTAACATTGCGTTCGGAGATCAAACGTACTAGGTATTGGAGTAAAATTAAGAAAATACTATGGCACGTACCTACAAAATGCAAGAAAAATAGTTGAAAATTTTCCCACTCTATTCTTCATAGGCCTACTCGTATCGTATACTGTCTTTTTAAAAGAGGTATCCACGTAGCCTAGTTTCCAATAGGTACTACTGCATAATACGTTGCAAGTAGGCCTACTCTATACGTTTTATTTTTTTTTTTTTTCTTCTAAATATTTCCGTGTTTATTCCAAAGGTAAAAATAGTGCTTTCACATTTGAATACCGGACCGGTACACCACCCTCCTTTCTTCTCTTGTTTGAATTCGCAGGCAATTATCGTTTGTATCTACTTAATCCTTTGATTTTCTTTTTTTACCGACTTTTCGAAGAAATGAGGTATTACATTCGCCACAGTGTTGGCAGTGGGAGCAGGTAATGATTTTTCTCGACGTTTTGGGGGTCATAGACAACTCCTAGACTATTAAAAAAATTTCAGGTTTCCTTATATATATATATATATATATATAGGGATATAGACCAAATTTTGTCACCTCTTCTTCTCGGAAACTAGCGATCCGATTTTTCTCAAATGTTGATATGTTGTTGGGGTATATTTGAAGTGATACGCCTGCATTTTGTTTGAGGATTGAATGAGTAGTTTTTGAGTTATCCTCTTAGGGGTGATAAAGATAGAGCGGGGTTAGTCATAAGCACGTTGCGTTAGGCTACCGAGACGAGTACGTAGGGAAATGCGCTACGGTAGGAGCGGAATTATGATTTTTTCATGGCAATAAGTGAATCCTTGAAGCCGATTCTCCGACATATTCGGCTGTCTTTCAAGACTTTACGCGTATTCTGGCTGTTGAAGTGATGAAACGGGAATTTATTTTCGCGTTAGCAGATGCTCGTAAAAAATCGGTAACCAATATAGGTCTAACTTTCAAGCTTAGGCTTTTAGGCAATCGAACGCATTTCAAATTTGCCACAATAATGAAAATAGGTGAAATTTTCATAAGAAGTGGGGTATAAAGATGAAAAGTCGGGTGTTGCTTACGCTGCTACGTGAGCTTTTTTTTTTAAATAATGTAATTTCTTTTTTTTTTTTTTCTCCTCTCTGTCTTTTTCTCTTCCGACTTCTCTTTTTGTAAGAGATTTTCGCTCTCCAGCAGCAGGCCAGGCTCAAAGTCCTTGTAGGAAACAAAAAACTGGTTCTAATCTCGAAGTACCTATACCTAGGTAGGTACCCATCTAATCAGTGAAAATTAGGTATCTGTATGAATATTTTCATAATAGGCATACCTAATTACAATTTTCGATCATTCAGTATGTCCCGCAATATAATTTTTCGCACTAACCATACTTATGCCTTCTTACTCAGATTCCAATTAAATTATTTAGGTACCCATATCTGTTTGAGAAGTAGGCCTATTACAAGTTTTTGTAAACAATTTGGAAACAGAGAAGAGATCGTTAACTCAAGTGGGGCACCTTGTTTTAGGCTATGCATGCATCATTCACTAAGAACTCTCGCGGCCATCATTATTAGAAACGTACTAGGTAGGCTATTTCCTTCTGTCGCGTCATGCGTCCATTTGTAGAATTTTTATGGAGATTGTGGCGCTTCAGGTAAGCGGCAAACCGGCCGTAACTTGAAGCTGGCACCACTAAAGAAGTTGAATATGTAGTCCCACCCTGGTTTGAAATACAAATGCACTGATCGTTCATTCTATCATACAGACGACCCAATTACTTATAAGTTGAGTAAAAGCTCACTGACTTGAAAACTTGATCGAGAGGTTGACGCGCGAACTATCAATGTAGCATTCCCTTGCTTCTTCAACCCCTTGTCACCGTTAACACCATACGCAGCCGTACTTGATGCTACAAAGGTAGTACATCATAGCTCGTGTCTTTGTAACCATCAGCTTTTCCTTCCCACGCATAAGTATAAGCCTATGCTAGAATCGCAAGTTTTGATTACCGTACCTATCAATATTACTCGAGAACGGCTGTATCGTTTTCCTTGAATGAAGACTCGTTAGAAAGGAAATTTCATGCACAACAAATTACGTACTCTTCGTTTTAACGTGAAACAAATCACCAAAAGATTGCAATGCCGTTTTTCTCGCAAACGCGTTCGTTCCTATACCACGTCCGAACGCGGCTTTTGCATGTATAGGTATATTATTTTGTAGACGCCTAATCTCAGCATTGCTCGTTGCTACACTAATTAGATTAGACTTGTAACATGGATGAAAGTTTCCATTTTGACAATACTTAGCCTACTATGTGTATGTAGGCTATAGGTATAAGCTGGCGCATATTACAAGCTGTTAGTTCAGTATAGTAATGTACAGCTAGGCCTATACCAAGCTGAAATACCACTTCTATAGGGAAGAGATAATAGAAAATGGCTTTTACTATTCTTTTCCGTAATTAATTTGACTTATCACGGTTAATATTTCATCACTTCTATAGGTACCTATACCTGTATGTTCTCTTTGAATTCAATGTACAGTATACGTCTACATTCATATGATGCATGCACCCTAATGCATAATTATGTAAGAATGCGCGCATTCTCTATTCGTAGATTTCTTTTCGCTCATCAACTTTATAAGGTAGGCTATATCAATACCGTACCTAGTTATCACATCAGGTTATCTTCCGGAGAGCAGTCAGCTGACCTGCATTTCCTACGGGGGACTCTCGACTTTTTGTTTCGATTCAGTAGTTTCACTGCATCGACATGATTTGTTAAGATTTTACAATCTTACATTTATAGGTAGACCTAATTATATTAGGCTAAGTAGGAAGAGAGGGCTCGACCAATGTTATGCGTTACAGTTTTTACTGTGGGTATTTACAGTAGGTATCCTCTAGAGTGCGACGACCACTACAGTACACGAATATGTACCTTAAAATATTATGTATTACTAAATCCGCAAAATTTTTATCTCTTCAATAGTAATGATCATACCCTGAATGAGGAGTATTTAAACATTAAACACGAGCGACGTGATTCGGTGCAATAGACCATACCGGTAATTGCATACCAACAGAAATCAAACATTCACACAAAGAAATGAAATATTAAAACCTAGAAAACAATACCTACATAATTATATAAATTACCGTAGTCATAATTGACGCAGTGTTTGTTGAGCGTATTGGCGAGTGTATGAAAAGGGGTTACCTCGTTTACTACATACAAACATTGAATTTACCATCTGATGCGACCTTAAAGATTGCATTGTTCTCCAGGGTGTGACGTTTACTCTCAAGCTGCTACCAATGACGAGCCGGGTAATCAGCTTACGCTTCTCACCTTTTGGCAACTGATCACAGTTTTAAGAAAGAAAAAAAAAAAAAAAAAAAAAAAAAAAAAAATGGAGTAACATAGGGCGGAAATTGAGAATAGACGTCGTGCACTGGAAGGTATCCCTCCAAATCCTTGAAAGGTCGCATCAGATGGTAAATTCATCGTAGTAAACGAGAGAACCCCTTTTCACTCACGCGCTAATCAGCTCTACAAACACAGCGTCAATCATGCGACTAATTTATAAATGTATAATTATACTCGTAGTCTAAGAGCCTATGTCTCGATTTTTCAAGTCTCAATTTTTTATTGTTTCGTGTGAATGTTTTATATTCGTTAGTAGGTATGCGATTACAGTCGTCGCTCGTGTTCATACAATGTCATTGAAGGAAAATAATAAATAAGATATTTTGCGGACTTGCGGTAATTTTCCTCACACCTATTAACTATTATACATACCGTACTTCTTTAGGTACCGTTTTTAGTCTGATCATTGAATAGTACCAGTATTTCTTAATAGGTATTCAAATAACAAATTCATATTTTCATACGTGGTACCTACCTAAAATGATGTTGTTTGTTGTAATACCTATATACCTAGGTAATTTACCTTCAACAAATTTGTAGATTGCTTGGAAACCAGTGCTGGTTGATGATGAATTCAGTCCAATAAATTCCAACACTAATACAGAACCGCTAGACATTATTGGTGAACCAACGTCTTGTCCGCAAAATGTGTCAATCATCTCTAAACGCTCTTCTATTCTATTGTAAGCTGTTATGGAGTCTGTTTCTGAGCAACTGCAATTTACAAATGAAAATAGGTAACGCAAAAGTTTACCTACAGCGAATAGCGGTATTTTCTCTAGGATCACTGGATTTAGCGTTTGCGTTTGTCTCAAGCACGTAAAGTTTAGACGATGATTGTTTCTATTTGAATTCTTTTTTTTCTTTTTCGCTTGTTTATTTTTTTGGGTGGTGCCGATAACAGCCTGTAGGCCAATTACCACCGACACCACCCCAACAAGATAATGTTATGTTTAAATGAATACAACTTGAAAAAATATAATAAAATAAAATACAAAAATAAATAAAATAAAAATAAAATAAAATAAAACATAATAAAATAAATAAAAAATGAATAAAAAATAAATAATAATAAATAAAAAATGAATAAAAAATAAATAATAATAAATAAATAAAAAAAAAAATATGAATGGAAAAAAAAAAAAAAAAAAAGAAAAAGAAACAAAAACCGCACGCACACACATACACACACACACACACGGTCGCCTCAAAGACTCTACGCAAGCGATGAAGGTCGAGAGCCTGACAACGAGTCACTGGTCTGCAGAATTCCCTTGCATGCCGTTTGAAAATCATGCTTCTTCTGAGACAGGATGTCCAATTCTCCCCCTCTGTGTTCCTTCTCTAGATTGTTATAAAGGGCACAAGCCCTTGCCAAGAATGTATGCCGTAAGGGCCCCTTATGCCGGCCTGTTATGTAGAATGTTTCGACGAGTCTTGCGTTGGGACGCGGCACCCTCAAGCTAATCTCCCGGAGCAGAGCTGAATCCCTATGCCCATTTAGAAGGTCATGCAGGTAGCCCAGCATCATGAGTTTCCGCCTAACTTCTAAAGACTGTATTTCAAAGCCCTGTAATAATTCATTATATTCGAGTTCAAAAGGGTAATAAGCAAATATTTTGGCGTATACGTGCTTTAGAAACCTTCGCTGTATGCCCTCCAGCTTATCTGAATATTTCTTGAGAACAGGGTTCATTGATGACGTACCTATTTATTTTTGTTAATCCTATATTGAGAAAAAGCGAACGATGTAAGCGATGACTTTGGTAGAGAGTAAATCTCACGAAACTGAATTTCTTAATGACGTCAGGTATTAGGAAATTGAGAGAAATAAACCGAGAAAAAAAAATCCAGGTCCACTCTCTCGCCGCAGAATTCATCCGCCGCGCCGTGAATATCTTTTGCACAAGAGGATAATACATTATTATTTACTATTATGTATTACCTATCAGAGAAAGCTGCGAATTGAAATTTTGAAATATTTATTTACGGCTTTCATCAGAGAAGAGGAAATTGATATGTAGGTAAGGATTAATTATTTACATTGCGGGTAACATAATACCGGTAACTGGGCAGCAAAATTAGATGTTAAAATTATGAAAATGAAGTTCAAAAAACAAGGTTGAAAGGAAAGTTTCAAATTCAAAACTAGGATAAAACCACAAACGAAACAGGAAAAAATTGATAAAAATAGTAAAGGAAAATGAATTGAATGAATTTTCAGGTACCTGGTACTGAGAAAATAATTACGACTGCGGTTTCAATCGGATGTCTGTAGCTGTACCGATCATCATCAGGTGTAAATTGAGACCGAAGACAAAGTGAGAAGGAATGAAAAACGAAGAAATACCTACTCAGAACCTGTAGGCTAACAGCTTGAAAGTTATACAGGCAGTGAGTAATTACGGAAGAAAAGGGACGAAAAGGCTCTGAAAGGTACGTAGCTTGTAGATCGTTGAGTAAAGCGCCGATTAAACAAAGCAACCATTTTTCGATATAGGTACACTCACAATTTCGGCTCATTATTGCTATGGTGAAGATTGAGATCTTTGAAAACTAATTGAACACGTTCTCTACCATATGCTTGTAAGACATACAAACATCGACTGTTGTACGGATATGGTTGTGGATATAAGGGAGACGTCAAACTTCCATTTCGACTGTTGATACTACAAATATATTTATCACAGGAACCTGCCAAATAAAAGTTATGATTCAGAATAAAAAATACTGTATGTAGGTATTTCACAATAATATTCGTGCGTATACGGTACTGCAGAAGAAACGGAGGAGAAAAAAAAAAAAAAAAAAAGACTGCCGAATTAGACCCTTTGTTTGTAAAAGATGTTACTGCGTGCATGTCGCTAAAATACGTACATCAAAAAGATGCATCCGCACGCAACCAACAACGTACTTCCCTCGTAGTTAAATAGGTACAGTATTTTCATTTCAAACTCAGGCGAAAGCAAAATGATAAACTTTACTCAAACCTCTTTTATTTCACGTTTACTATAAAATCAAAGAGAAAAAAAAAAAAAAAATGAATAATATTAGGTGTTCGCATCTAAGCGCGAGTATTATGGTGCGTATATTTGAGGCGAAAATTCTATATTGGCACGCGAACACGCTTTTTTTCCCCCCGCAGAATTGAGTTCTAATTTATACCGTATACGAGCGGCTACTTGTAATTCGACACAAAATCCAGTCCGACGCGACGATACCCTATTGTACAGCGGCGTCCACTTACTTTTGGTCGACGGATATGACACTGCACGATTCTTGCTGAATTTATTACTCGAAGAGTCAAGCCTTTGTGCTTTACTACGGTCATTACTTCGCATATTTTTCTTAAATTCTGTAATAAGACAATAAAGCCATTTTATAATACGCGCACGAAAAACGTATACCCGGTTAGATCAATTCATTATGGGTCTTTTAATGGATAGTCAATATTCCTGCTGCATTTTCTGCAAACCTCGAAGATATAGCCTAATTCGCTAGTAAATGAGGTTCCCTAAATTTAACGTGCCTAGAGAGAAGAGAAATAGCGTGGGCTAACAGCGGTTAAGACCTGGATTCGTTCCGATCAATGAGATAGAAAGAAATATTATCACATTTTTGCAGCATCCTTATCTACTTACGTTTTCATAATGGTCATGTACCAATCGTTGAAAAATAATCACTTTCGAAAACTTTTTAGGAGCACAAATTTTTCTCGCTGACGGCCTCTTTTTCTTCTGATACGGTGGAATAAGCCATTTGAGCTTGCAAAAAAATAGTACATAGATGAAACTTGGTATGAAGGTCCAAAACCCTACCCCGAATCACCATTCGAAAGTCCTGATCCCTGAGGGTGGTGCCACCCATGTAGAAGGGAAGACATTTGGAAAAACGGGTGTAAAAATCTGGTTTTTGGCTCATAACTCGAGAACGATGAAATAAAAATGAAACATTTTTCATATAAAAGATATTATTCTATATTAGATTTTCTACAAAAAAGGTTTCTCGACAATTAAAAGCGTGTGGTGCATTGTAATGCCACTACGCAGCGTCAAACGTGATGAACTGCTCTTGCATTTCGTTTTTACTGTATAGGTAAATAGCGCGGAAACATTTCCATGCGCCCGATATTTCGTAGAACACACACGACATTTGTACCTACTTTACGGCTTTTATTTTTGTTGTATTGAAAGTGAACTTTCTTTAAAGAAACAACATTTTATTTTTTCCAAAAACTTGAAAAATCTGTACTTACAAATCACGATGGAACAAAAAATATACCCTGTCAAATGACATTGCATCAACAAAATTCTAAATCTCAAATAACTGAATCATACGAATACGCATAATCCAATGCATCAGGCATTCATCTGTCGCTTAAATATAAGTAGGTAGTATACTGTAATCAAGTAAAAGTATGTGGGAAGTCGACCTGATCTTCAGGTGGATGGAACAGACCTTGATACTTCATGACAAAATCTATATAGAGTAGGCTCGATTAGAGTCTAATGCGTAGTGAATAGGTAGATAAGAATGAAAGTCTGTCTGAGACAGTGATAGGTAAAATAGGAAGCCATGTCTTGACTGTCAAGGGTCTTAGAAAGAACTTTGGGTTGTATATGATTGAAAGATTTTCATTTACCTTCGTGGGCTGTTCGTACGTTTCCGCGTCATTTGTCATTTGTGCACGGTACTTTTAGTTTCAACAAGGAATACGATATTTTTCAGTGGAGTACCCACTATCCCTTTTGCTGGAGGATGGGAAGCATCTTCAGGAAATTTCCGCGAGCGTGGCCGAGGTTGATTACGTGATTAACCTAAGGTTACCAAACTTTGACAAATTTCGACTTGAAGCCTATTATACATAATTATGATAGGTGGTGCGCGCCGTCCATTTCGAGTTCTAAGCCACGAGTATGTAATTATGACCACCAATTATGTGTTGAGTAGGTACCTATCTGTATTTTGTAGCTATTTAGATTTTAAAGGTACCTATCTTGCGTTTCAAGGGTCGCTTTGCTGGCTCTCTACATTTTTCAAAAATCTACTGTTCACAATACTTCATTTAAATACGAATAACATTTAAGGGTGTGCTTCACAATTGTGAAAACAAGCATTAAAAATATGGTGCCACGAAAAGTTTCTAGTTTTCAATGGATCTGTCTGAGTGTGTAGTGTAGAACAATAATCAATCATAAAATTGCTTTCAACAGCCACATCGAGCGGACGGGCTTTTCTATGCATTTGGGACGCTACTAGTGTGGATGCGTGGATGCGTGCAATACTATAAATTTCAAAGTTATTCGCGTTTGGACACTCCTGCGCGTGCGCCAATGTTGTGTACAAAAAGATGGAACGAAAGATGATACAGGTGAAGTTTCTTCCTTGATGAGTCCATTTTCATTTCAGATTGAACCAATCGGTAACTGTATTAGTAAATCTCGCAGTTAACTTGCAGAGAGTAGATGTAGGCATTTCAGCTATGAATAGATACAATCATATAAGTTCCATTACTGCACATACTGTAGTACCAAAGAAGGGGATCATTTGCTCCGCTCGTTCGCCCCCTCAAAAGCCACTAGCGGCCTCCAATAGCTATTTTGACATGTTTCATGTCTCTGCTCTGACCTCACGCTGATTTCGAAATTTACGTGCACTTATGTGGGGGAGACTGTACTGTAAAGTGGCTCGAGAAGAGACTAAATCAATACAAAAGGGATGTAAAGAATCAAAAACATATATGCATTGCATGTTTTTTCTTTATACTTACGGCATACGTTTCTTTGTTTACAGTCGTTCGCATGTTGTGTCCAGGCGCCTCTGATTTGTCTCCAATTTTCTAGGAGAACTCTGTTTATTAATTATTTAATGAATTAATTAACTTATTTATTTTTAGACAACTACCCCCTCCCCGAATTAATGGACTTGGAGAATTTTCTGAAAAAAATTTGTATACTTGGCAGGTGATTTGAAAATCTGCGAGTACCACCCCCATACTATCTGTAGTATACTTATGTTGTACTTGAATAATTTTTGGTTAGGTTAGGTTTTAAAGGGCTTGGAAAAAATTCTTATACCTGGTAGGTGATTCAGAAATCTGCGAGTACCACCCTTCCTATACTATTTGTAATATACTGTATACTTATATTGGACTTGGAAAATAAGCCTAAAATATTCTAAAGTAGACCTATAGTAGACTAAGCGAGTGCGGCCCCCTAAAGCCTTAGCCTGAAATATTCTAAAGTAGACTTATACTAGACCATAAGGGGTAGAGGTGAACAAGCGGAGCATACCATAAAAGACATGGAACATGATCTTTATATTTTTGGCTATGCCAAGAAACCAGAAACCCATTTCCTTGAATGGCGCAATGCCATGATCTCTACCGCAACAACGATGGTACACTTCTTCAGTGCAGTGCACTGATTTCGCGAACATAAAGTCATCACCCACCGCAGAGGATGCATGATTTTTAAGTTTGGTTTTTGTTTCTTACAAACATCGTTTCTTTTTAATTATACGAATGTTTGTTCCTTTTTTTTTTTTTTTTTTTTTTTTCTTTCTCAATCACTGGAGTTTTACAAACATCATTCTCTTCTTCATGATGAGAGTGTTTGTTTTGTTCTCTTATGATAAGTTTGTTTATTTTGTGCTTGTCTTTGTTTTTTCATTCAATCATCGTATACAGTCTTCTTTTTGTTATTGACATGTTTCATGTATTTTCTCTGGCCTCACCCCAACCCCCAATTCCGAAATTTGCGTCCTCACGTCCGTACAATCATGACCTTGACACTTGGAAGAATTTTTGCTCTGGACCTTCCCTCTTGACCTTGTACCCTAATTCCAAAATTTGCGTCCGGCACTTCCAAAATACCTCATAAAACAGGTCCCCTAGGATTTTACTAGTTAGACTCATACTCGAGGGAGAAGGGGGACAAACTAACTAGGTCTCTCTTTGATCTATGCAGTAAACTAACACACTAGCTTCATTCTAGGTCTAGGAATCCTGTATACTGTATCATTTATTGAGCGTCCTTTACACTAGACTACAGCTTAGCTACTATAAAAGGATGGTGAAAAAATATTATGGTGAAAAAAAATTTCATTATTATTAATAATTCACTTCTATAATATTATACATCCTTTACAAAAAAAAAAAAAAAAAAAAAAACCTCGAAAAGAAGGAAGTGTTTCACGCTGTATCCTATTCAGTTCTACTGAAAGTGAAATAATAATGGGGGATGTCCTCCCCCCAGGCGCGAAGCACCGAGTTTTTCATTTAAAATTCACTTGAGTTGGATTTTTACCCAACAAATAACGTAGATACATATTTGTACAAAAAAAAAAAAAAAAAAAAAAAAAAAAAAAAAAAAAAAAAAAAAAAAACACACGCTGAAACACATAGAAAACATATACTCCACGCTAAAAATTCCACCACACGCAAAAATGCAATGCTTTATAAATTTGAGATTGAGGCTATTTACTGAATGACGAGAAAATATGATATAATAATTATACAAAATTTAAGGCGCGTTACATACTCGCAAAATGGACGTGTGTGAATTTGGTGTTCGTCATCTTTGAGAGTAACTAATACCTATAGGTAATTATAGGTACGTGGAATACGTAAGAGTTTGGGGGTATTGTGTCGCTCACCAGCTTGCTGAATCTCGTTGAAATTCTGTAACTCGTTTGCCGATTGAAAATGAAAGGTTGCTTTGAATCCTTGCCCCGGCCACGGACCATTTGAAAGGAACTCGACGTACAGATTTGGTCCCGTCGAGAAAATCTCCTCTCCCAAAATCTCGTTACATAGTTGCAAAACCATAGTCGCTGCCGCATTGTAGCCGTCGTACACTTTTATCAGGTCCTCGCGATTGATACAGCTATAAAAGACCAGAGACGATCTAACTATTGTTAGACTACCTACCTACTAAAAATACTCGCTGAATTGTTCCATCGCGGTAATTATACGTAGTTTCGATTGTTTTGAGAAAATATCTTACGCGCCAAAGTACACAAACCTGTCGTCTCCTTTCTGTAGCGTTACCTCTTCAAATATCAATTTGATTCGCTCATCAGGCCTGTAAAAGCGATGAACATGATAATAAATGCGAATTAACTAACTTCTCATGCATGTACAGAGTAATTACTAAGTATTACATACGTGTATTACTTATACGGAAACATAATTATTACGCGTATGTGTACACATGCGTACAGCCTACTCAACATATCTAAGTAAATACTTATCCAAAAGAGTACACCCACGGATGATTAATTTCGTATCACAAGTGGGTTCACGTATTTGTTGAAATTTTGAAATTCCAATGGTGTTGTTCTCTTGGTTCCCTACATTCTCTCAAATGAATTCGAATAAATAGAGGAGAAATAGTACATTTCTATACAAAAGGATAAAGTGGCGTTTCAACGAGTTGCGAATGTTTTCCATCTCAAGCGCGGAACGTGAGTCTCGGAAACGCAACGAGTTGAAATGCCCCTTGACTTGTGAGGGTGGAACGACGTTTTCTCTTACTAGTGAGTAAAATGCAATTTTACCCACACACTGCATTATGGTTCGAAACGCAACTTTAGCTGAACAAAATTCAAAAAATTTGTTCTACGTGGCGAGGTTCTTGCAACCTTCCTTTATACCCAACTTTATCCTTTTTCAGGTGGATATAGGCAACCATGGGCCATGGCAAAGGTATTGTGCATAGAAGCGCAGCGCAGCGCCGCGCTTTGCTGTCTGTCGATGATTTGATTGCGCGTTTTAAACAGTTTTTGTTTGTAGATGTTTGGCGAGCTAAAAAAAGATACGTTTTACTTCGTTTACGCTATTTTTCGAGTTTTATTGTTGAATTTTGGACATTGTTTTATCGCATGGAAGAATAAAGGAGCAAAATGTACGTTTTTTGTTGCATTTTGAAGTGTATATGTTACGATTAATCTGGGTATTCGGTTAGGTTAGGTTGGGTTCAAAGATAAAAATTGAAAATTTTTATCAAAAAAATTGTAATAATTTTCTACATAATTCTGAATAAAAAAAAAAATTTCATCCCTCCCTCGCCCCCCCCCCCGAAAAAAAAGGAAGTGAGGATCTTGAGCGGGGCTCGAACCAGGGTAAAAAGGAGAAAAGTCGTCATTTTAAAGGAAACATACGGCTAGCAAGGCTAACGTATACGCGTACATGTGTGTTGTAATTGCCGCGCTTAGGTACTTTAACCAAATACATGCTCACTTTAACCGTGACATATATAGTATAACTAAATTGTTGATGATAGTTGACGACCGGAACTTGGAGATTGTAGGTATTCTTGAATGTTCAATATGTGAGATCTATAGCTGCGTATGTATTTGCGATATCTTGTGATATTCGAGTTTAAAAATGGAATTTTTTGCCAAAAATGGATAAAAACCACGGTTCCCCGGGACAAAAATGAGAATTTTCTCGATTTTTTACTATGTAGTTCTAGTTCTAGAGCGTTCCAGTGACTAAAGAATTTTTTGACTATTTTTTCGGAACTTGACGCACGTTTTTACATCAGAATTGATCCAGTCGACCAACAGAATACTAAGAACAAGAGTTAATTTAATTTTGTTCAGCTAAATTTAAATTTCATACCACAGTGGAGTGGAAGGAAAAATTCAGCACAAATCACACCTAGCACTTTTGTTTTCTTCTTATAGTGAGAAAGTTTTTCCATTTTCATTTCTGAAATTCATTAAAAACTCAATTTAAGGAAACGAAGTAATTATATATTATGCAGGTATGCAGGTACGGTAACCTATACGCTTAAAACGTTAAATGCAGGTACAGTGTATAACTTGAAAATTAAAAAAAAAAAAAAACACTTGCAGGAATTGAGCCTCATAGGCCTATTGAGATATTATAGGTACAGTATTCTTATTTTATTAGAAATAAATTTACAAAAACCGCAGATTTATATACGATGAAATAAAAATAAAAATAAATAAGTAATAAAATTAAGAAAATTATGGAATTGCGCGAGCGCTTTCGATCAATGATCATTATCAAGCGACGGAAGTAGGCTAGATGAGAACTGAAGAGGTGTTACAAAAGAGGCGGTGAGAGAGAACAGAGAGATGAACTGGTACCGGTAGTTACAGAAAGAAACGCGAGATAAGGTGAATTACGAATACACTATTTCAGCGGGCTCCGCTGTGGGAATATACCTAATTATTGATGACCTATTGCAGTGTCGAATGATTTCGATAGTTTCTAAAGCTACACGTTTCCTCTCGTCATGTTCCTCAAGAAGGAGAGAGACGTTCACTTCATCTATAGGATGACCGAACTGTAGTAAATGGTCCGCAAAGGCTGATTTTCCACTCTCTTTTCCTTGTCCTTTCTTTTCATAAAAAGTTATATGTCCATTCAACCTGACAATTGAACGACGTCCAGTTTCACCTATGAAAGTAGCTGTACAGCTACCACATTTTAATCTGTAAACTCCACTGCGCTCGTGTCGTGGAATGGAGTCTTTTGTTTACAGAATAAATGCCTAAGGGTGTTGAGGTTGTAGAAAGCTGGACGATAACCGAAGAGGGAGGGAGGGGGGGGGGGGAATAATACGATTAAGCCGATGAGATAGACTTTCCAGAAATGGTAGACGAATCCATTTCTCCTTTTTACGAGGATGGTCTCTGGGGAGTGAGGTGGTAAGTACTATCGAGAGCAAGAGAGATGAGCTTCTGCCTAATGATTTTATCAATATTAATGTTGATATCGTTGGACTGAGCTAATTGTTTGATAACACTCACTTCTTCTTCAAAGGCCGTGGTGCATAAAGAGGTCGAAATTGAACGATTGATCATAGAATGATACGCAGCGTATTCATGGGTGGGAGAACAAAAAAAAAAAAAAGGAGCCGTGTATCGTGATGTCCGTGGTGGTAGGCTTACGATAGATACGAAATTCATGGTGGCCTTCGGAGATGGAGATCGACAGATCTAAGAAATTAATGCTGGTACCTCCAATTTCGAAGGTGAATGAAATAGTAGGAAACTGAGAATATTAAGAAATGTAAGGAATTCTTCTAATTGAAGAGAGGTACCAGTCCAGAGACACAATATGTCGTTCACGTAGCGATACCAATAATGTATATGCTGCGTGAACTGACAATCAGAAGCAAACATCTTCTTTTGACATGTTTCATGTCTTTACGCTGACCTGATCCCCCTGACCCCTATTGAAATTTTGCGAGTTTTTTTTTAACGCGAGTGCTCCCCCCCCCCATTACCCCGTGGGTGATTAGAAAATTTGCGAGTTTTTTAACGCGAGTTCACCCCGCGAGTTCACCCCGCGAGTTCACCTTGCTTAGTTTATATTCGAGTATTAAGATTTCTCAAATCGTCTGACTTTCAGCGCAACCCTCATTATACCTAATATACACTTTATGAAGGCTTTATACTAGTTTTATACCAAGATTTCACAAGAAGATGATGACGTCACGAAAAGGTTGATGACGTCATGGCCCCTACCCCTAGCGTTTTTTAAAGTGAGTTCACCCCGCGAGTTTATCATGCTTAGTTTATATTCGAGTATACATATACTACCTTTATGGTCGCTTCCAGTAATCTCGTCAGCCTGATGTATACTAAAGTAGACTTGTACTGGACCAAGAAGCGGGACGAACGAGCGGAGCGAGCGAGGCCCAGTAATCTCATCAGCCTGATATATAGTAAAGTAGACTTGTGCTGGAACAAGAAGCGGGACGAACGAGCGGAGCGAGTGAGGCCCAGTAATCTCGTCAGCCTGAAATATACTGAAGCAGACTTACACTAGACCAAGAAGGCTCATTAGCCTGAAATATTCCAAAGTAGATTTACACTACATCAAGCGAGTGTGCCCTTCCTTCTAAGACATGAAACATGATCTTTATTTATTTATTGGCTACGCCAGAATATTCTTTTTTAAAATAACTCATGAAGGGTTCGGAGACCAGCGGAGCTATGGGTGAGCCCATTGGAACACCTATGTCATCAGGGAGGAAGAATATTTTATTCTTGAATTTGCAGGAATTGGGGGATAAGCATAATTTGAGCAGACTGATGAACTCTTTGATGACAGGTTGAGGAAGCTGGGCTTGCTGTAGTGTATCCTCAAAATTCAACAGAGCGATAGGAAGAGGAACATTTGGGAAAAGACCCGTCACGTCAAAGGAGACGAGTATAGCATTAGGAGGAGGATTAGATATCGATATTTTATTAATAAGATCACACGAATTCTTCACCATGTGAGGCGATTTAAATTCAGAGATATCTCTGAACCAGGATTCCGCAGGTACCTAGCTAGGTGGTACGTGGTGGGACGAGACAAAAGATACAATAGGACGCATAAGAGTGTTCTTTCTGTGTACTGTGGGAAGACCGTATAAACGTGGAGGAACTGGATTTAGAACTAAACTAGACCGCTTATCTTCAAGTTCTTCGATTATAAATGTACTCTTCTTAACAGCTTTACAAACTTTTTCGCAGAATTTATAAAAATCAAAACGAATAGTATTTAAGATGCATGCGGGTACTGTACCGACAAAATATCATTTAAGGTGTGGCTCTTGTATAGACGAATATCATTAACTTTTTTTTCTTTTTTTTTTTTTCCCCCATCTCTACTGCATTACCTTATGTGTAATAAGTTTTTTCATTAATTCATTTCTGCGTTTTATATTCATTGAAGAGAAGATAAAAGACTTCGGGCTCTCTCGCGTTCGCAAGTTTCGGTGATTCTATAGTTAGCTCGAATTTTGAACTTCTAATTTTCTTTTTTCTTTTCACCCAAGTTCTGCGCGAGTTTTCTTCCATTGCTTATTCTTTACCTTGCCAGAAGTAGATTTACACGCTCAATCATTCATTTTTAACCTACAATTTTTGATCAAAATTTTTTTTTTGAAAATTTCAGTCTGACACGCGGTAATGAGAACAAAGAAAATCAAATAAAAATTATCATAACCGTGTTCTATATATCATTGACACGGTAATGAGGAATTGAATGTAGGTACTTAATTCTTTTTTAATGCACGCTACAGTTTAGAACTTAGATAGCGCTGCGGTAAATGGTAGGAAATGAACGATTGAACGTGCGACATAGACTAACATATTTCATTTAGTTCAAAATTAATAGTATATTATTGAACAGGAGCGGAAAGTAAGCGATTAACGAGTACGTGTTTGCGTCGCGAGGCGAAGCCGAGTGACGTAATTCATGTAAGATGAGAGAAAAATCCTCGCTTTTCGTGTGTCATTAAAGATGACAATCACTGTTTAGCACAAATACTTCCATCATTTTACTCTCTTTTGTTCTTCAATAATTATAATGTTCACGACATTCGATTTCTGCATTGTTGCATCATGTGATTCGTTCGCGAACGTCATTTGCCTCGTGTCTTTCGGACAGCGAGAGAATAATTCGGTCCGAGATGACACGGGCGCGCTGCAAGCGTATCCCCCTTTCATAACGTACATGACGTACTACTACACGCACACCATCGTTGGCCGCATTTTCGTGTGTGCATGTAGTAGTACGTCGTGTACGTTGTGAAAGGGGGATACGCTTTCAGTGCGCCGGTGTCATGTCATCTCGGTCCGAATATTTGTACACTATTTCGTATGTACAAACGCGGTGCATACGCAGTCGCAGACAAAATGCGCAAGCCATTCTCTTATAAGATCTCGGAGCTGGGCTTCATCACGCGAGGAGTGCCTACCGGAGAATTGCGGACGAGCGCGATACTCTACTGTTTGCTCTTCACCCTCACTCTCTCCCATACACCGGTTGTAGCAGGTGTGGAAAGTACTATCCGGCCATGTAAGCAGGTGCGGAAAGTATTTTCCGGCCATGTAAGCTACTTTCCTACAACCTACTGGATTCACACCCGGGAATGACGCGCTTTCCAACACACAAAGTCACACGGGAAGCGGGGGTTTTCCTCTCACCTTACATTAAAATAACTTTCTTAGTCTGTAGAATCAACTGCCACGGTAATGATACATGGTGCTGCACATCAACACACGACTAGACTAATTTCAGCGTATAACTTACATATGGACATTGAGAGTGAAAAGTAGTAGAATGATGAAGAAAGCCTGTTTTAAGGACGGTGTAGGAGACTCCTTAAGTTTTGAGGATTCTGTCTGAACAACTGATCTGCTCTGTATTGTCTCAATTCCTTGTATCCATGGTAATGAGAAAAAAACTATGGACAACAGTAATAGGGGGCGTCAATCTTACCCCCCTCCCCTACTTTTTGACAATTTCTTTTGCCCATTTCTATTCACAGGCGCTATACATTCTAATACGACTCACACTTGACCTTTAGATCATATCTTTACGAGGAAAAGAGTTTTTTCGTGGTAGGCAGAACTATCATTGAAATAAAATTTGGCATTACTACCACACTGAAAACTATATATTTGAAAGCTCGACGTTTCGCAGTGCCCAGACTGCATTATCAAGAGCAAGAAAACGTACTGAATGAGATCACCAGTATCGTGTACATACGAGAGGAAAAAGATTACAGAGATTAAAATGAATCATGTAAATACAAGAAGTGACTAATTCTGATTACGTATTATAGAGGTGTACACGTTCGATAACCCGTTAGTATCCGATTTGAAATTTACATTATTTGGATGGTCGATTATATGGGTCACTTCTAATATCTTCCTCTTCTTTGAATTTGATTCGTAGCCCAGAATGGAGACATTTTTGAAGTTGAAGTTGTGGCCGGATTCTAGAGCATGAACTGAAAGGCCAGAGGATTTCATATTGTTCTTAATACTACTTTTATGCTGGGAGACTCTGTTCTTCAACAGTTGTTTGGTCTCCCCTATATAAACATTATTACAATTTGTACAAGGAATCTTATAAACTAGTCCTGATTGGTTTTCTTTGGGCGTTTTTAGTTTTACTTTTGAGAAAACTTTTTCCCTACTGGTACAATGATTGCTAAAAGAAATGCCCATCCTATTATCTAATTTACACAACAATTTTTTTAAAACCATGCTAGTAGGACCGATGTACGGAATGGAAAAGAATTTGGTCTTTCTAACATTTTCACTACGATTACAAGGTTGGTAATTTAAAACACGTTTTATGAAACCGGTAGGATATCCATTGTCCTTCAAAATTTTGGAAAAGTTACATAGTATTTCTTGATGGTAACAAACATTAGAAGAAGAAAGGTATCTATTTTTCAAACTAACAGTAGTGTTAAATTTAAAGCTGGGGGGTTGATTTGAATAAAAATTTATTAATCTGCCAGTGAAGGTTGATTTTTGATAATTTCGAAAGTTGCACACACCATGAGCATCTCTAAAAATTGTGATGTCCAAAAAATTAATGCTCCGGTTAGTTTCTTTTTCAAACGTAAACTTAAGGTTAGGGTGAAAACTATTAAGAAAGTTAAAAATTTCGTCAAAATCAGAGTCTCGAATTAAAAATAGAGAGTCATCCACATATTTCGTCATAAAGGTAATCTTTGAGCCAAATTTCTCCTTAGTAAGCTTAAACAGCTTGTCCAGAACAAGTTCGGCGAGGATTGGTGACATTGGATTTCCCATAGCCATTCCTTCAACTTGAGCATACGTGGTATCTTCAAATTGGCAGTAGCCCTTCTTCAGGCAGAATTTCAGTATTTTGAAGAATAATTTCTCGTCCAGAGCTGTCCAAATGCCACTTAGTTCGTCCCATCGTTCACGTGTAACGTCAATGGGAATCAGGACTAGTTTATAAGATTCCTTGTACAAATTGTAATAATGTTTATATAGGGGAGACCAAACAACTGTTGAAGAACAGAGTCTCCCAACATAAAAGTAGTATTAAGAACAATATGAAATCCTCTGGCCTTTCAGTTCATGCTCTAGAATCCGGCCACAACTTCAACTTCAAAAATGTCTCCATTCTGGGCTACGAATCAAATTCAAAGAAGAGGAAGATATTAGAAGTGACCCATATAATCGACCATCCAAATAATGTAAATTTCAAATCGGATACTAACGGGTTATCGAACGTGTACACCTCTATAATACGTAATCAGAATTAGTCACTTCTTGTATTTACATGATTCATTTTAATCTCTGTAATCTTTTTCCTCTCGTATGTACACGATACTGGTGATCTCATTCAGTACGTTTTCTTGCTCTTGATAATGCAGTCTGGGCACTGCGAAACGTCGAGCTTTCAAATATATAGTTTTCAGTGTGGTAGTAATGCCAAATTTTATTTCAATCATATCTTTACGGCCAGCGTTGACCGGGAAAGAACGAAAATTATATTTCGGACATGACACGGTAATGAGAAAAGGGCATTGTTTCCCATTTTTTTGGGGGGGGGAGGAGGGGGTTTCATCTGATTTTTTTCCATGAATGATTTTATTCTACAGACCAAACTCTAAACAGAGCACTAGTTCACTTTGGGAAAATTTCAATACTAAGCCTTCAAATTTGCTCTGGATCGAAAATTTGCGCTTCCTGGAGAATCACCGGTAGCCTATACCTCTACTGATTGAGACTACGAGTACATACCTAACACATTATTTTTACCCATGCTCGCGATTTATTGCGTCATAAAATTACCGTATTATTAGGTACGAGTATGTATAGGTAGTCCATCTAAGTGCTGCAATGTGGTAATAGAACTTTTACAGTAACTTACCTTGCTTTAAATTGGTAACGGCAACGACTGGATTTGGGATAAGAGGCTGGGTAGCGTGGCGAATAAAATCGTCCATGTGAACTGCCATTAGCACTTTCAAGTAGCTTGTTGCAGTCAGTATTGCTCAGTTTTTGACCATTTTTTTCAAATATACCTACGGTACACAAAAAGTAGATTATTTTTCAGAAATGGATTACTAGTTGGTGAGCGTGGAAATTGTGTGCTGAATTAATGAACAAAAAAAGAAGTGAAATTGTCAATAAAAAATTACAAGAATTCTAGAATAGATGAGTGGATAAATGGTATATCATAATTCTCCACTAAGAGTACTGTATTTATAGGTATGAGCTACCCATTTTTCTGCAAACTTTTTTCAATGTTCTCAAATATATTTTGGATATCCCTTCTTTTTTCATCAATTTTTGAGAAATAAAGGGAATAAGTTGAAACAAAAAATAACCTATAAATCAAGTAACACTTGTGGAAAAAGAAAACAGACAGGAAAAGAAAAAAAAAAAACAAAAAAAAAAAAAACAAAAAGACCAAAGAATGAAACAATGAAAAAGATGAGAATTAAAGAATTTTTGTAGGTATTGAGATTCAAATGAAAATGAAGGTACAACATTGTCTATCTTGTTACGATCATATCTTCAATCATATTTTCATAGCACCTATAATCATCAGTCCTCAATACAGCACTACCATCCGAACTAGTCTATTCCAAATTGAGAGAGAGAATTCCACATCAACCACTTTTTGCGTTCATCGACCAATCAGAAGTGAGCTTGGTTACCTAATGCTTTTCGCAACAATCATTGTCTAATGAGGCAAATCGTATTTTTCATCTATATCAGCCAATCAATAACAAGCTCTAAGCACCGCCGCGCCGTTCTCCGCGATAATGATTGGTAGTTGAATACCAAGTCAATCTGTATATAAGTAGGATCGTTTTGCCTAAGAAATCAGTTCCAGTCCGGGAGTGGTTTGAAGAAGATGTTCGATACTGATGAAGAACCTAGAAGAAGGTGTAGCTGTAGCAGATCTAGTTCAAGTGCAGGAGCAATCCGAAGAAGTCCGATACTGATGAAAAACCTAGAAGAAGGTGTAGCCTAGCAGATTCAGTTGAAGTAGAAGTTGATGAAGTTGGATTCACTATCTATCAGTTACCACAAAGAACGTGGAAGACGTTGGGAGAAGTTCATAAGATTCTACTTCAAGTTGTGGAAGCTGTCAATGCCGAGAAGATATTAGGCCTATATGAGATTGTTTAGTTTCCAACTATTGTACACTGACATTTCCGAATAAATATTATTACTCATAATAATCTAATACACTGCTGGCTGTATCCAGATTGCGGCACAAAACCTGAAAACCATCGAGATTGCGTCCCGTGAGTGAACCAGATTGCGGCCCAAAAATTTATTTCCACGATTTTTTCAAAGAAATATTGTCCATGATAAAAGCAGCAACGGATGGGCTAGTAAGAAGTATTATAATGAGATTGAATTGATTTCCGAATCTGAGCACGATCCTGCTCCGTCAACACCTAGAGAGTGCATCGGCAGACATTTCTCGGCGCATCATCTTATTAGGCCTTTCAAAAAGGTCCTCGGTCCACCTTTTACAAAAATATACGGCACTCACTTGAAAACTTAGGCGTCCTAAATTTCATTAATCGTATTTTCATTCATTCTTTCATTTATACGCATTTGCAGGGGTCGAAATATTTTTCGGGTCGCAAACTGCTTTTCCCGAATACGGCTACATATTTTATAGGCACATAACAAATACAGTGATGCAAAATTCACTCTGTTGGAGTAGAATAATTTTCAAAATACCTTTGAATAACATACAAGCTGGAAGTTTGCGCCTATGGCGCGTAATACCGGTTTCATTTAAAACTCATACCATAAATTTATTTCAACTACATACATTAATACCACTTGTACCGTAGCTGTACATCAAAAAGAAAAAATTAATATCAAAGACAGAAGACATTATTCAGTCTCATCCACCTAGCTGACCTCTTTGTATCGCTAGTAAGGTATCTTACGCCTTTACTGCCTGTTTTGCAACATAGAAATTTCACCCGTAGACCCGCTCCTCTATAATATTATGGTCTATTTTTAAATCACGGTGCTCCTCTTATATAATCTTTAATCAATGCTTTGTCTGAAAAGAAACCTTTTATTCATAAAAAGTTTTCATTCCTCCATCAACTTGGTTTTTCACCTCTTCAGTAAAATTCCACAGCAAACAAAAATTAGTGTCATAGGTACCTTGAATTATTGAATTACGCAAAATACCTTTTAACAAGGAACTAAACAGCTAATAGTGCAGGGTAATAACCCTGATAAAAGTTGTATGTAATTGAAAACAACTACACTGAACAAAATTTTTTCATTACTGATTTGAGAATGTGATTCTGAAGTATTTTTTAACGTCTAGATTTTTCATAATGTTGTTTGTTTGCGTCCATTTGCCGCGGCCCCAAGCGATATGTAACATAGACCCCCAAAAGTGATGAGAAGTACCTACGTCGGAACGCACTGGAGACAAAATAAGGTTTTTGGGTCCTACAGCGTTGAATGTATCAATGGGCGTGGTCTGTAATTGTCCTCACCCCGTCGGTAATCGAAACGTCTACGCTGGACCCAAAAACCTTATTTCTTGCCTCCAGTCTTCCGACAACTGATTACGTCGTTTACGTATACTGCTTTGGCAGTCTATGTTACTATAATATGGTCTATCTATAAGGTACGTTCAAGCTTGAATACTGCATGCTCAACTATCACTGCGTTCTTCGACGTTCCGCAACAAATCGACGCATAATAAACATCAGAATTATGAAAAATCTAGACGTGCTATGAAAAAACGGTCAACGGCATTGAATTCAACATTAAAAATTAGTACTCCAGAAGAACGTATTCAAATCAGTACCTAATGCAAACAAAAAATTTCAATCATGAAAGGTGAAAAGAATTTATTATTTTATTCGATATTCTCTGTTTGTCATCCACAAAATTTCACTCTTATCGTTTTGAATTAAGGTTGTTTAGTTAGCAATATTTTCTCACTTAACTTCCCGGCATACCAGATCGACCGTCGAAATGACGTCGAATCCAGGTCGATCGAAAAATCGACCAACATCCCACCTATTTTCGACGTCGATTTAAAATTTTTGAGAAAATTTCGACCAGGTTTTGACCTGTCTTCGACGTCAATATCAGGCCGAAATATGAGTCTCCCAAACTCCATTGATGTTCGACGCAAAATTGTCTCCATTTTGACGTCGATATATTAGTAGCCTAGGTGGAATATTGTAAGGCCTCCGCCGATGTTACTTTTTCAAAACTCAAATTTCGATGTCCATGTCGCCATTCCGATTTGGGAGTCGAAACCTATATGTGTTACGTTTGTACTGCGTTAGTACTGGATTATATTGATTTCAAATCGTTTGTACTACCCCCGCCCCCGTTTGAAATTTTGGATTGAAATTTTGTCAATTGTTTGTACTACGTTAGTATACTACATGAAAATCACATATAAGCTTCGTTGTATCGTCCTCACATCTTTCGTCTCAGCACTCTGGGCTTGCCTTAGGAGGAAAAAAGCTGAGTATATGGATATTCCACCATTGACTAGACTTTCTTTAGTACTGCCTTTGTTCAACTATCACTCAAATGTTTGACTCGATCTGTACTCTTGAGTGTCGGCCTCAGAGTCCCACCCCACCCCCCCCCCCATTTTGAAATACATCTCAGTGTTCAAGGACATAATATTATCATACCTGTAGTGTATGAATTTTGAGAAACAAAAATATATTCTTATCTATTTTATTGTATTACTTATTAGCATCAGGGTATTAGAATCTTCACTGAATGTTTAGTAACGACTTGATTTCCTATAAAATACTCATTACACTACACAACAAAATAAAAAAATTGGAAAATGCAAGAACGAGATAGTACGATTGTAGAAGTATTTGTAGAAAAGTCTAGGATGGTCAGCAGAGAGACAAAGACTTAACTAACTTCATAAATTAGTAATTAACTCAACCCTTAAAAGAGGTGAGAAGGCGCAGTGGAAGAGGCGTGTCATATTTCCTGTAGGCGTAGCTAAATATTACTCAGAAAGAATAAGTCGGAAAAAGGAAACATAAATTCTCTTCTTTATTATAATAATTATGAACAACTCAAATAACTTCTCTTCTTCGAACATCTTCCAAAATAATCTTCAATTACTTGGTGGAACCTGACGGCAGAAAGAAATACATACATGCCGTCAGTCATAAGATGTCAAGAAACAAATAGATTAGCCAGTCTGTGAAAGGTTCACAACTCAACAATCATATTAATATTTCTAGATCAGCTTTCACAATACATAGATCACGGCGCAAAGCGGCACAGACCAGAAAGACTGTCTCAGAAAATTGTAGAGAATAGAGAACCTGCGCGGACTTCCGATATCACATATAATAATATAATAAATGTAATAATAATTATTTCTGACGTTTCTGACCTCATTGGTGCCCATAGCACGACTCAAGTATAACAAGAAAGCGCGTACAAGTGAAACAAGCGGCAAAAAGAAATACTCGGAATCACGGCGCAAAGGCGAGCGAAAGCAAGAAATAAATCACAAAGCAATAAATCACAAAGGACAACGTTCACGTGGTAATTGCTATAGCCGGAATGCCAGCTGAGTGCTGCATTTCGTTACAGGAAACTTACGTTTGGAGAAAGTTGTAGGGGAAGAAATAAGGCAACCCTTAATGGAGGAGAAGTGAGACATCCCTCAGCGGAGTAGGGATAAGCCGTAATTAATCCGTGACCGGTTGCCAACTGTTCTCCTTGACTATGAATTAGAGAGTCAAGTCGATAATGATAGTTTTTGACAGTATTTTCGACGCTGATCACGATGCCGTTGTCCGTTTCTCGAAATTGGCTCCGGTTTTCGAGAAATGATCAAATCAAATTCCCGCGATTCGTTGCGACGCGCAGTGTATGTTACCCAGCTATCGAATTTCGCGAGCACGGGAACATACACTGCGCCTCGCAACGAATCGCGGGAATTTGATTTGATCATTTCTCGAAAACCGGAGCCAATTTCGAGAAACGGACAACGGCATCGTGATCAGCGTCAAAAATACTTCTAGAATCGTATTATCTCGTTCTTGCATTTTTCAATTTTTTTATCTTGTTGTGTAGTGTAATTGTTCAAATGCGCGAATTCGAATGTTACGGCCCAATTCCAAAGTAGGTATAAGCGCCTAATTTTTGTAAGTTTCACCGCGTGAATGCATAATTATTTGAAAGACAAAAGAATTTCATTGTCAAGATGATAAATGGAGTAGAGAAATAATTTTTAAAAAATCATTAAAGACACAGTCTTCATTAACTATGTGAATTGAGGAAAGCAGAGAACTTTTTATAGAAAATCGTGAAATTCCTTCAATTCGTTCTATATCAATCAACTTAAAAAAACCTTCATCATGAGTGTGCAATAAAGAACCACCTAACAAAAACTCCATCAATACATCGAGAATTTCGAGAACACATTTCGGCCAAATTCTTTTATTAATTTTTTACATTGTTTAGGCCGCTTTGATTGCCGTTTTCGAAGTCCACCCGATACCGTGGTGGCTGTAATTTATCGAAATTTATAAATTTTTATTTCGCGAAATCTAATGATCCCGGAACGATATATCCCAGTTCAGTATCTCAGGGATTGGGATTTACTTTCGCGTGTGTGCATCATTATTTTGTCAATTTTGGGTTACATAAAATTTAACTACTTATGATTGGTGTTCGGCGCGCCCTGAATTGGGAAGCCATCTGCGTTCAAAGGACCGTCGCGTCGCGTCATGTATATATATGTATCCCCCTGTATGTCCTTTGAAAACAGGTCACGTCTATGCAGTTCAAATGAGGTTTCCAGTAAGCGTGTTGGCCATTTCATCTTTATATCCAAGATACCTATAATCAAATTCTATCGAGAACAATCGACGACAGAACGTTCAATTCTTTTCACCAAACTGGTTTTGTACCTATTAAAATTATTACCACTATTTTTTTACATCAGTAAGTGACCACTCTCTCCCGCGGATTTATTTATTTTTTATTTTAAACTAACGTAATTCTTTGGAGATCGATCGTATTTTGCGATGAACAGACGGGTTCGTTGAGGGGAGGAGGGAGGGGCACGGGTTGTGGTCGAAGTATGATCTCTGATTATACAACCCAACAGCTATGAAATCGCTGGAATAAGAGAACATAGGTACCTATAAGTAGTTTTAGAAGTTTTTTGAACACTGAATTTGAAGCCGTTCTCAGATTTTCGCTAGTACGTCTCAGTATATTTTATTTAATACTTGAAATGAATATTTTTTCATCAAATTTTCCTTCTTTTATTCTTTTTTAGTTACCTATTTGACATTGGTAATAGTATGCACTGATATTTTAAACGCACAAACATACACCATATACCGCCAAAACTATTGATAAGAGGATCATTCGAATGGAGAAACTGAAATATTGTGGTGAGATTCGATCTTCTTCCTTATATCCTTTTTTTACAAAATAATTTCGTTCAAATCAAAAAATTCGAACGTACTTATACCAAGAAAATACTTCAGTACCTACCTAACAGTGTTTCTAGAACATGATATCAGTAGTGGTCAGTGTGACGAAATATTATACGAACGTAAAGTTCCTAGTGAAATAATTCGTAAAAAATTATCTTCATTTAAATGACGTACGTAAATTTGGACATGCGAATTACGTAGGTACTTGGAAACCAGACGTCCTAGCAGAAATCTAAAAACGGTATTGAATTCAGCGTTCAAAATACACATATTCATATACCAGCAATTTTCCAAAAGTTCTAAATTGTTGGGTTGTGTTACCATTTTTAGGTGTGTACTTCCACGGGACGTCCGTCGCGTCGTTTTGAATACAAGCTGTTAACAATCATGAAGAAAAAACTCACTGGCTCTTGCTTACGGAGCAAGAGTTGCGGGAGACCCGCGACTGATGGTTTAGGGTCGAAGAGTGTGACTGTAAATTCGGAAAAAAGTGAAAGGCGCGCATTCACCATTTTTCCAAATTCCACTGATGACAACAACGCTTTTCGACGTGAGATGGGCATAGAAACTCTTAAAATTTTTTCAAGTCCCTATACTAGCCAATAAAGGGTACAGAAGAGCTCTATACTGTTGTATAAAAAAGCTCGAAATCTTTCTAAGTCCTTAATAAAGAATTCCCTATATGACCATGTATAAAAGAGCTAGAAATTTTTTTAAGTCCTGTGAAATAACAACCGGTCTCGAAGTCGAATAGGTAGTCTGTTTTGAAACAATGAGTCGAATTTGCAAATAGGTAGTTACTAACAAAAAATGAAAAAAGAAAAAATTTCGAAAAAGAAATTTTATTCATCACCGTCGATATAATTAATTCTCCGCATACATATATGTAATATCATGCGATTTATTCTACCCTTACGAAACGAAAACTTTCTATTAGAATCTAACTTCTCCTACCATATAATTTTTATGAGATAAAGGATTCGAAGGAGAAGGGAGTTTTTCTGTACGGAAACGACCGGTTGAACCGGGAGAATGTCGAGAGAGTACGCGATGCGATGCGATAATGACTGATTGATTCGATGAGAGTGTTTTTTTTTCGCGAAACGTGTGAAAATTTAGATTTTTATGAAAATTCGAATAAATTTCCCTCGATTCGAATGAAATGTCTACCAACAAAATCTGCTTCGCGAATTTTTTGTAATTATCGAATTTTATACGTTAATTGATTCGAAAGTTCGTGCTGTCGTAAGGTGAAGATGCGCGTTTTATGGATTGGACGAGTCGACACGTGATGTGGACATCGGATTTCGAATGACGGCTTTACCATCGTACTTCAAGTTTGCCTCTTTTATATTCATGTTATTTTAATAACGAATATTCTTTGATTTCGAGTTCAATAAATGTGTAGCATCGATTTTTCTGTATTCGTCATTTTATATCGATTAGCAATGAATGACCGAAGCTAGACCTCTGAAAAAAAATATGATACGAAATTACTACGAACGTTATTTCGACGCTCCCCTTCTTTCGACCAATTTTCTAAATTTTATAGCAGTCCCATATAGTCCCTGTTTCTAAATTTATTTGGCCGATTTATGCGGTCCTCGTTATGTTTTTTTTTATTTTTGTTCACCACGTTTTCGTGAGTGAACACGGTTTATTTTCTTCTGATATTTTCGTATAGCTGCGGATGAATAACGAATACGACGAACTACTTTTCTCTAGTTTGGTAAGTAAGTGGAGCTTACATCGACGACAACTTTATTATCCTCCCTTAGTATCAACGTTTCTTATAGCCTAAGTGATCTCAAAAAGTGAAACCGAAAATTAAATTGTGGTCTAACCTCGGACTGCCCACGCCCTCTATTTGCGAGTACTCATGCTCTCTACTGAGCTAGTCTGGTCTTATCGTAGCGGGTAAGACTGAGATCAGAGTCTTGAGTACTTCCTAAAGTGGACGGTGGTGGCCCGTAGGCTATGTCTATGTGAAAGCTTTTCCGGAGTAAGCAAGATCATTTGATTCGGTTGCTGTCTCGATAAGTCACGTTATCCAAGTTTATTTGTGTGGTGTATGTCATGTTCGGGGTTTGTTCTCCGCTCTTACTCTTGTTACATCACAGTCCCTCAATAGAAAATTCCATATATGACCCCCAACGCGCTTTCTCCCAGCAAAATGCATATATGACGCCCAACGCTTTCGACGTTTTGCCCCGTGGGCAGACCAAATTTCTGTGATGACCCCCAGTAACTAAACGGATGGCGGGCCTCCCGCCAAAACTTTTTCTTTTTTATTTAGGTACCAACGGCCGTCGAATATGAATCGCTATTATTCGTGATAGAATTATTAGGGAATTCCTTTTCGTCTCAATATACTTAGTTTCCATCCGTCACCTGGCAATAGTTTTAGTTTCGTCTCTCCGTAGGATTTTTATATTTTTAGTTGCGTCTCCTTTTTTTCCTTCGTTTTTAATTCAGTCAGGTGATTACGTACCTAGCTGATACATTATCAGTGCTAATTACATCGCGATCGGTAGACTAAGGTGTGTCTATCTTCAATGACCCGTCCCAGTAGTCAAATTTCACCGTAGAAGAAGAAGAAGTCCCTTTCTTACTTTTTTTCTAGCGTGTTTGAATAGATTGGTGATCTACTTGAAATGATACCCATGAGTCCTGCCTGACATAGCGTCTCCTCCTGCTCTCCGCTACACTGCACTGTGGTCCACATTGGGCAAATTGGGGAATCGCTTACGCCTTGAGGGGTTTGGGTAGAGTAGCTCTCTTTAGGCATAGAGCTCCTTCCAGGAACGCGTGATGTGCGAACGTACTAAAGGGGAAATATCGCATAGGTGCAGGTGATCGTCGATTGACTTACGAGTATATCACCCTGTGGAGTTGGTCACATCACAATTATATACTGTATTATTATTATTATTATTATTATTATTGATATGAATTTATTTTTTTTCATTTCCCAAAAAGTAAACTACTTTTTCCTTTTTACAGGATAGTACACATATAGCGCGATTATTGCAAAACCGCAATATGGATAAATTTGGATGTTTTCACCACACCGCATGCTGAATGTTTATAGATGATCCTGGAAATTTAATTTACCAATCAATATTCCCTTTCACGTCATAATTATGGTGTCGTTTTTTGATCTTTATCTTCAGCTTATCTCGTACAGGGAGAAAAGTTAATCAATATTAATTAATGATTATTATTACAAGAAAGTACTTAATTGGAGACGATTTTAATCTGAATTCAAGAATTTAAGGATGCCATTATCAGCTATAATGATGATTTCTAAATGAATACAATTTCTCGGAGTCGCAAATAGTAGGCCTATGTACACTGTATGTCTACTTTTATATCATTGTAAAAAAGGTCAGGTATAATACGTACGTCTATCCAAAAACCGAAAAGTACCGATGAAACCGCTACAATTTACGTTTCTATTTCCGGAGTGAAATTCTAATATCATGGTGGACATAGAACTGTAGAAAATATGCGGTATTTCCGGGTATTTGCCACACAGTATCTGGTCTGGCGACACAAGCACATCAACTTTGCCGTCCTCTAAGTGAGCGTGTACTTTCAAATAATCACCTTCAGTACACCTAGAATTGAAAAAATTATACGATTCGTTAAACACTCATATGGAAGGGTACATCCAGTGAACTGTACCAGAACGACTGGAATGTGCAGACTGCACATAGTGTACAGGGTCAAGGTTATCCGATCCACTGTTTTAGAAACAGGCACAGTGCGCATGTGAAGGCAGAAAAACGGATTCTGTATTTTGACATGTTTCATGTCTTCACTCTGCCCTGACCCTTAATTTGAAATTTTACAAGTGCCCCCCCACCCCCCCCCCTTCATCCTCGTTACTCTGTGGGTGATTCAAAAATGTGTGAGTTTACCTTGCAAGTTTTTTTTCTACTAGCTTCATAATAGCTTTAAACTAGCTTTATGATGGCTTTGTACTAACCTATAGTGAACCAAGAAGACCCCCTTCCCCCTCTGGATTTCGCTATTCTGAAATCAGGCTTATAATTAGAAATAGGATTTGCTGGCATTTGCCGAACGAATTTGTTTGAGTGCAGATAAGAAAAAATGAATGATGAGCACGAATTAGGGTTAGGGTATAGTGTGAGGCTGGGAAAAATTTTTTATTTTGCCGAAAGTGGAAAATAAGATGAATACCGAATATTGCCGAAATATACGGAAATGGAATACAATTTTATTCATACTTTCGTTATTCATGAATCATAAATAGAGCTCTAATAAACAATCCGAAGTGCATACAGTGCAACATTAGTCACGAAATCAGCGACCTGATGGCAAAAAAAAAAACTTACTACGGAGCAAGAGTTGCGGGAGACCCGCGACTGATGGTTTAGGGACGAAGAGTGTGATTGTAAATTTGGAAAAAAGTGAAAGGCATATTAATTCAATTTGAAGTAAATACAGATAGCTTATTTTTCTAAGTTCTGTAGTGTTTCATAGAAGACCCAGAAACAGGAATGTTTCTAAAAACTTGGAAAAGTAAAAGTTCTGAAATAGTTTCAAATTTTATTAAAATTGAATTTTCAAAATGCATTTGTCGTTAGTAGGTCTTTACAAAACAAATTTCTGTGGCGTAGGTGGCGCCTTTCAGGGACATTACAAAACTATACTAGCTCATAGAGAGGTATGAGATGGGTATTCGCGTCCGGCCCCAAAAGAGTCGCCCTCTACATTTACTATAGCGGCCATTTGTGAAAGCTGGACGAAAAGGTGATGTTTCAAATAATTTATGAAATTTTTATTTTTATGAGTTTCATACTATTCTACGAGTCAAAAGAGTCAAGAAAGGTCATTACAAGCAGTACTTTTTTTTTCAGTATCAACAGAGATACAGCGAGTTGAAATAACATACGCTCTTATGTAAATTTTCATGTGATCACTTTTTCGTCCACGACACTAGCGCGTCTACAGTAGTGGACTTATGCGAATAGAAACTCTTAAAATTTCTTCAAGTCCCTATACTGGCCAATGAAGGGTATAGAAGAGCTCTTTACTGATGCTTTAAAAGAGCTCGAAATTTTTCTAGGTCTCTATACTAGCACATAGAAGACCTTGTAATTTTTTCGAGTCCCTATAATAGCCCATAGAAAATTTTCTAAGTCACTATAATAGCCAATAGAGGGGTATAGAAGAGCTCTCCATACTAATGTATAAAAGAGCTCAAAATTTTTTCAAGTCCCTCTATAATAGAGAATATAGAAGATCTTAAAATTTCTCCAAATCCTTAGTTCTAAGTCTTTATACTAGCCAATAGAAGGATATAGAAGAGCCCGGAATTCTCCAAGTCCCTCTATATTAGCTCCTAGAGGGGTATAAGAATTTTTTCAAGTCCTTATACTGGCCAATAAATAGGTATAGAAGAGCTCAATAATGATGTAAAAAAGCTCAAAATTTTAACAGGGAACCTGTTTTATCGGGGGGTAAACTGAAGGAAAATGACGGGCGCCGGCCGGCAAGAAAAAGGGACTTAGAAAAATTTTGATGAAGTGATAGGAGGGGGACTTATCCTCTCTGCTTCATGCAGTATATTATACTAGGTTTATACTACATATTATACTAGGCGTATACTAGGTCCAATCCTCCTTTATACTAGGTTTAGGCATCCTTCATACCATAAGCTTACAAGATCTTTATAATATAGCTTATAGTAGCAGTTTGTCCTAGCTCTGTACTAGGTCTTAGGCTTCCTTTATACTACTGTATTAGTGGTTTTACTAGCTCTGTGACGTCATCAGATAGTGATGGCACTTCTAAGCTATATATGATGGGAAAAGGACTTGTAAAAAATTCGAAAATTGACCTGTATCTGATGAAAAATCCCTTGTAAAACAGGTTCCCTGCTTGCCTCAATTAACACAGTTAATGAAGGCAATTCCGAGCAGCTAAGTATGTGGGCTGCGAGTTTTTTTTTTTTTTTTTTTTTTCAATTTTTTAAAATCTGCAGTATCAGGAATTAAAATTTATTTTTGCCGAATAATGCCGAAATCTCTTTTATTTCCCCCAGTTACTTTTTCTTCTTTTTTTGTTGTTTGTTATGTTTTGTTAGTTTTTCTTTTCTGTTTTAAGACTTTCTTGTGCAAATGGCTAATAGCTACAAGCTCTGTGGCCTTAGCCGTCGCATTTGAGGGGCCGGCTTATTTATTTATTTATTTTATTTTTATTTTTTTGAAGTGGTTGTATGTAGGTACGGTACCTACGGATAAAACGTTATTCGTAGGTACGGTATGTGTTGAGAATTCACTATCTCTACCTACCTGTGTGCTCGTACTTACCTGCGTGCTATCTTCCTGTTTTTCTTCATGAGGTTAGACGGCCTCTCACAAGTAAGAGGCCTTTGTTCGAGATCGACAATTTACTCTAAATTAGAGTGATAATTCCCTTATATATGTGGTACATAAATATTTCTCTTGTAATCGCTGCTCACCTAAGGGCAACATGGAATATTAGCACTATCCCTGCGAAAGAGAAATTGACAGAAGGAGAACCCTTTGTGCACGCACTGCACACCTACGGGCAACATGGACCGCAAAGCAATCCTACGAGTACAAGTAATTTGGGTTATCTCTCTGACGACCTACGAGGGACTGACTCAAGATCTGTTTTCAGTTCTTACCTGATAATGGAAAGAAACGGTGATTCAGCCTATTGACTGTCCTAGCTTCCATTCCCTCTGGTGCTCATACTCATAAACTTTCACTTTATTGTGAAGAGAGAGAGAGAGAGAGAGTGTTGGAAGATTTTCTTACAGTATGTTTCAAAAGTATTTGGTGATTGACGAGAGTACTCTGACAAGACAGAGGTCGGATTAACTGAATGAAGCATGTTCAAGGAGGAAATGCTGACGCGGTTATGATTCATGAACAAAATAGCGTTCTTTTATATCGGAAGATACAAATGAAGCAGGGTTGAATGTTTCACGTCTAATAATGTTGAAACTAGTGTATGTATATGATGGTACCTTTTTGAATGCAAGAGCTAGCTCATGTGTACCGCCCAATGAAGGCCTGCCAAGTGCGCAGGCTACCTCACAAAGCAGAGTCACCAACGATGGAACATTATTTCTTCCTTGAAATCACAGCGTGGGTGCAACTGAGGAACCACGCCAGTTGGTTTCCAAGAAGAGAGTGAAGGCCAGAGGTCGCTCAAAGCTTTCATCAAAGCAGTTGTCATTTAACAGTCTAACTAGAAGGAGGAAATCTGTACCTGCAGATGACAGTAAGGACGATGATGATGATAGTGATGGAAAGGCCACTTGCCTTGTTTGTTACGCGAGGATTGCCGGAAGGAATGGGTCAACTTTTTTACTTTTACCAAGTGCTGTTCTATGAAAGTCTACACTGCATGCCTACTGTGACGCCACTTTTGGCTTTAATTTTCGGCGTCACAAATTGCAGAAGAAAAAGATGAATTGTCGAAGTTTCATCATACGAAGTTAGTCAGAATAGGTACACTTTGTACATAGGAAAATGTACCGCTAGATTTCGATATAAACACAAATGTAAATATTCGTACGAATGCGCGAAGTGCCACCTCGTATGACGTATAAATCGTCATGATCCGCGAAACCAATTATAAGATGTATTATACCCTTTCCATACGATTCTTACCAGCTCCTAAATTAATTATCCAATAATGTATATTTTCCCTAAACTGTGAAAATAGACCAGCCCTCGAAGCGACTTAACCTTAAGAGTGAAAATGTAACTTCAATTTAATTCCGATCAATTCTAATTACGATTCCGATTCCGATCCTACACTACACTAGATGAAGAAGAAATCTTTTTGACTATAACATTGTTCATTGATTGTAAATTCCATGTAATTATTTGAAGTGTGAATAATATGAAGTTAGAAAATCAGTTCTTCAATTTTTCATCTTAGCCGGTCAGATTATGATGTTCGCAACCACACGCGAACTCACTTCACACCTACTAAGAAGACGGCTGCCCTCGCTGTGATGACTTTGGAGACGGCTGAAGTAGATATTTAAAAAAAAACCAAAAAAACAACTAGTACAATGGCTTTTCAGTTTCTTACTCACATTTTTTACTTTACATTTACACGCTACGCGTTTCGAACAGACTCTGCTCTTCATCAGGCATAAACAAAGACTGAAGCGAAGATTGATAAAATACAGAATAAAAAGAGAATTACAGGAGCAAAATTTGACAAGTAGTAATCAAACCCTAACTCTTGTCATCAGTGAGTCATTTAAAACATGCGAATAAAACGTATACATATCTTGACTATCACTCTTAAAATTAAAATTTTCTTTTTCTTTTATTATTTCCACTACTTCTCTAATTTTTCTTCTTATTTTATTATCCTCTCGAGCTACAATTGAAATATTGTCAAAATCCATTTTGTGATCCAAATTCTTAACATGACTCGCTAGGGCAGTGTTTTCTTTCCTATTTTTTACATGAGATTTATGTGAGTAGAGTCTGTTCCTTGAATATTGACCAGTCTCCCCCACATAAACCCCCGAACAATCCGAGCATGGTATTCTATAAACAACACCTGAATTTTTTAAGAGCGGGTTACTATCTTTAGTTCTAGAATAATTTTGAGTCTTCAAGGTGTTGTGATTCCCAAACGCAATTTTGATCTTAGAATCAAGTTTTTCAAGCAATTTCTTGATACAAACACTGCCCTGGCTTACAAACGGTAACCGATAATATTTCTTAGACTCCTTAATTTTAGATTCTTTCACAGGATTTTTTAAAATAGCGTTTTTTACAGATTCAATGAAACTTTCACTACAACAATTATTCTTCATCATAGTTAGTAGTAAACTCCAATAACATTTCTTCATGAAAACAAGTATCCGAAATCTTCAACCATTTTCTTAGAATATTTTCAGCGGATTGTTCGGGGGTTTATGTGGGGGAGACTGGTCAATATTCAAGGAACAGACTCTACTCACATAAATCTCATGTAAAAAATAGGAAAGAAAACACTGCCCTAGCGAGTCATGTGAAGAATTTGGATCACAAAATGGATTTTGACAATATTTCAATTGTAGCTCGAGAGGATAATAAAATAAGAAGAAAAATTAGAGAAGTAGTGGAAATAATAAAAGAAAAAGAAAATTTTAATTTTAAGAGTGATAGTCAAGATATGTATACGTTTTATTCGCATGTTTTAAATGACTCACTGATGACAAGAGTTAGGGTTTGATTACTAGGTACTTGTCAAATTTTGCTCCTGTAATTCTCTTTTTATTCTGTATTTTATCAATCTTCGCTTCAGTCTTTGTTTATGACTGATGAAGAGCAGAGTCTGTTTGGAACGCGTAGCGTGTAAATGTAAAGTAAAAAATGTGAGTAAAAAACGGAAAAGCCATTGTTTTAGTTGTTTTTTTGTTTTTGTGATTTTTTAGTACTCACGAAAAAATTAAAGTGATTGTGTAGATATTTAAGACAAGAACATACCGTACCTACATATATAACGTTTTATTCGTAGGTACCGTACCTACAAATAACGCTTACCTTATTTTTTATTTTATTTTTATTATCTTTATTTCTTTGTTTTTTATTAACATTATTATGATGATGATGATGATGATAGAAGTCTTCATCGCCCTCGCTCAGCGTATTTTTTATTGAGCATGCGGTGAGTTATTTTCTTTTGTTGAACAATAACCTTGTTAATTTGAAAATAAGAAATAAAGATTGATTTGATTTGATTTTGCCGAAAATTCCTATCTCTAATAATTATTATTATTATTATTATTATTATTATTATTATTATTATTATTATTATTATTATTATTATGAATTTGTGTACTGAACAGAAGAATGCTATGTAAGTAAGTATTTTGTGAAATACATACTGGTAGGTATGCAAATTTTTCCCCGCGTATTTCACGAATTACGCACGCTTAACACCTATTGTACACGAAGTCCGCACGTGGTTGACATTCTAAACGCTTTATTGCGCGCAGCACCGGATGATTTCCAGCACTTATCTGTTTCTGTAGAAAGTTAGTTGTGTAGGTATTCGTGCGCTAGAAACTCTTCAATCGACTGCAGAGCGAAGCAAGCTCTGTACATTATTGAGATGTAAAGGGAACAAAATTGGAAGCTATTAGCGAGAGATGCGAAAGTTGTTCCATCATTTACCCTTGCTATAAGTTAAAGAAAAAAGAGAAAGTCATTTTCAAAATAATATTCTTGAAGTCGATCTATGGAAGTTGCGAATTGACAGGTAAAAAAACTTGGTTGAGCAATAAAAATTTTGAAGAATCACAAAAACCTGGAAACGAAACTATTACAAGTTATGTATAGTAAACGAGAAGTGGTAGAAGAAGATAAAATAACGAAACGTTTAAATTAAATTATGAAAGCTTAAAAGAACTCTTTGTCTCAAGCACGAAGTAAGAGCTTGGCAACTTCATCATAAAATACTTACACGGAAAGACTATACCTTGTCTTTCGTTTACACTCGTAAACAATTATGGTAGGTATAGTTAGTAAGTACAGTCTACAGAATAATAACTTATGTAGGTAGGCCTATTGTATACAGTATACGTAGGTACGTAAGTATAACGGCCTGAAATCCTCACCTTTTTTACTCAGAAAACTTTCAGATTAAGTACTGCCAAAGTAAACGCACTGCACTGATATAATTATGCAGTCTAGAAAAATGTGTGAAAATTCAATTTTCTAATGATTGACGTTGGTAATCACCAATTTTACAAAACCATTATTTTCATTATACTCTTCAGTTTTCAAATGATCCCTTCTACCTGCAGATACAGTGGCTCTTATTTGGTGTAAATTTAAGAAGTAGAAGAATGCTGAGACAAGCGAACAAAGTCCTTAAAAACTCTCACGGGCAAAGTACATACGAGTAATATAAATCTCAGATTTTTGGTTTTTCAAATCAAGGTCACCAGTGACGAGGAGGAGGAGGGGTGGTGTAAAATTATATTGAAACTATCAAAAACGGTTGATACAAACGGGATACAATGATATGAGTGTGATATTCCCTCGGCAACCTACTTCTGGCCATGAGAAGATGTACTTAAATTCTATATGACGGCAAAATGAAGGAAACAGTTGGCTTTCGCACTTTTTAAAATACCGGTACAATTTTATTGCTCGGACGTGTCGGCACACCAACAACGCACCATTATCTACGATACATTCGAGCGATAAAAATTGTATTTCAGTGATGGCAAAAGCCAATTTTATTGCTCTTTTCATTTTATATAATTTAGCTGTCATGTATCGTACAAATTACCGACCGTTTACCGGAAGAGACACTCCTTGTTTCGAGAGGAAAATCAGAGATATTCTGTCATAATTAATTTTCAAATTATTATTAGGTAGGTGGGTACTCTAAAAATTTTTTATTCTCGGCTTTTTATTTTCTTTTTCCAGATTCTGCTCATTCAGCACTTTCCACATGCATGACACTAAAAAGGAGGAAAATATAATGATACTTACACATTGTACATATAAGATTCGAACTCTCTCGGTACACTCATTCGACTCTCTTATCATTATTACTCGCTGCTGTTATTCCCTCTGAACCTACTTTTGTACTTATTCATCTTATTCACGATTAATCATGTTCCGGCGAACACTGCGCACTGCACTGTCTTTTTACCTACTTCGATTGCCATAATAAGTACAAGCACGTCTCATATTCATCTTGTTCGTTGGCTTCTTTGTTTCCTCAAAAGCGACTTATAATTTTCAATTCACTTCAATAAACGCGCGTTTTTGATTTCTCATCGGATTTCGTCAGACCTTATAAATTAAAAACTTTATAGAATAGAAAAAAAAAAAAAAAAAAAACCTTCACCTAGTTTTGTCGGGTGCTGATATCGTTGCTTGTGTTACTCGTATCGAAATATCGGGGGGGGGGGGGGAAATAAGAAATATAACGAGCTCTTTCATATCTTTTCACAAACATTGTTTCCTCCTTGTGAACGCTATCTGTTGGTAATACCTACGCATAATATGTGAAAAGGAAGGAAAACGTTACTTTGGTATATTATACTTTATACGTTGGGATGATATTCATCATTTCCATTTCATTATTATTCATCTTTGTAAGCCTAGGTACATCATATTGCATTGCATTCAATGTATCGTTTACCACCGTGTTTCATCTGTATGGAAGTAAATTCAGAATAAGTATTATTATATTTTTGAAAGTATAAAGTCGCGTCATAGCTTTCTTTCTTTACTTCATGTATGTACCTATACCAATATTTTTTGATTTCCTCTTTGCGGCAAAATATGAGCGCGTCAAGTGGTGCGGTGCTGCGCCAAAGTATAATCACTAATATCCCAACAGTGTAACTTAGTAACAGGATATTCTTCTTATGGGCGGCAAAATAATGGAAACTCTTTAAATTCGGAATGAAAGAGAGACGTGCTCGAAATCGATCGATCTATTACACTAAAAACTCAAGTGTAATTCATCGTGAAACAACATATTCTTGTAATTTGTAAAAAGATTCATTGTCGTCTTCCACCATTTTTCTTCGAGTTATCACGTCTTTCGGAGTCAAAAGTTATGAAAAAGTTGAGAATCTTCTCGCAGACCTACAACTTGAGTAATTCAAGTGTCATCAGCACTTTCTCCGTGTCGTCATTTTATCGTGTTCCCTTTTATCCAAATTCAAGGCTCTAACTCTCCTTTCGAGTGCTAAAATGAATACCGTTTGATATCTTCTATAGTTGCTGTCTCGTTACCAATGTTTGGTACCTATACAGTACGCAATAGTTTTTTTTTTCTCTCTTTTTCTGGAGGGGGTATATCGCCAACAAGCATTACCTACATTTCCTTACCTATTTGTTTGGTAATAAAACAATATTTCACCGTCTGCATTTGCGAACGGTAGGTAGGTACTTGACTCCCAAGAATTCATTAAATTCAGCTATATGTAGCCCTATAACATTAAAACATAATATTTCTAATATTGTATACAACACAACAGCCCTATATTCAAGTAATTTTCATGGCGAGCCGCTTTCGCGGCGAAGAATTTTTAATGGGCCAGAAAAATTTTTAATGAGGGAAAAAAGAATGTGAAGGGTATGTATACAGCGGTAACACAAAATAGTTCCGAAATTTCAGTACAATAGGTACAATAACTTGAGGCTAGTCAAAGCCTGTATTATTACAAGCGTATAGCGCTAATGAGAGAATTGATGCATTTCACAATTATGAGCGAGTCTAGAAAAATTTGTTTCGTACCTACGTCGTCAAGAGGCGTCAAGGCAATCCGAAGACAATCTTCAAGTTTACTATATCTAACAAACTTGTTCTCGAAATACACTCGATGGAGAATCAATTTCGACCCAGAATTGATGGTAATCGCTCGCAACAAAACGGTTAATCTCAGCAGATGATTCTTTTAGGTCGATTAATTCCATGTGGAAGTTTCCTTCATCAATGCGCTCACTTTTTCAATGAGATCAATAATACATTGACCTCTTCCCTGCAGTTGAAATTGTTCAGACCGTTCATATGATGGAAAATACCGGCTTGGAATGCAACACCGAGCATAAAATCCCCATTCCCGAGCATTTCTAAGGAATCCTCAGCTTTTTTCATGGTTGTTGAGCTGAGAAATGCGACGATTTCTTCCTAAAGATCGATGAATCGCGCCAATATCTCACGCTTGGCTGAGCCAACGTACCTCATTATTCGCCATTCAGAGCGCCAGCAGACTGCGCTAAAGTGGTACATAAAAAAGGGCAAATAAGGTATGAAGCTCTGTTTTTCTCCCCATAAACGTAATGTAATTCTTTCATACCTTAATCAGGTTACAATTTCTGCCACCAGAGTTCAGCCACTTTGCTCTGAATGGCGAATACATGAGTATGTTCCAATGCTGCGGTGACATGTCCTCTAACACCTTCCAAAACGACCGCTGTTGGAGGATGGACTTTGACCTGATTCAATTTATAATTTTCATGATAGTCTCCATTAGGTACGCGTTTTTATAATGCCCAGAAAATTTAGCACATAAATCACCCTGGTGAATGATGCAATTGTGCAATGATTGCACATTAGGGGCTACTTTCAATCTTCCCAAAAAACCGCTCGTCTCGCCAACCATAGATGGGGCTCCGTCAGTTACCACAGTAAGCAGATCTTCTGCAGATCAAGTCTGTTGTCACGAAAGAATGTTACCGTAATTTTGAATAGGTATATGTATATCAGAACCAGCAGTATCAGTGTAGTAGAGCTAGCAATTCTTCTCGAAAACAGCCATCATCAAAATAACGCGCAATGAGATTCAACTGAGCTTAGTCAGTTGAATGAGTTGATTCATCTACCGCTAATGACATTACTTCAACACGCCTCAATTCTTGGCAAATTAGGCCTATATCGAAAACAGCTGAACCCAAGACGTCAACTCTACGACTAGTGGTTGTATCTTGATAACTGCACTTGTTGTAGGTACCGAAGTTGTAACGCTAGATTTACCGTAGTTTTTTCGTCCGTTTTATTACCTCGTCTGCATTTATTACAGCGAGCATGCAATCTGCTTCAACATTTTGGCATCAGTAAAGGGACGTTTTTCTTTGGTCAGTATCCAAGCGCAACTCTCAAAGAAGCAAGAGTAGGTGCCTACATTTTTCTTGCTGGAAAATAGCGTTCGTAAACATTCGATTACTGCGGCCCTTGCTGTAGGCAGCTTCTAAGGATTCAATTTTAGCAGACCACGCCGAGGAACCAATGGAATAGGATTTCGTGAAAGATTGATAGTTCTGTCATTGCGACTAGATACAACAGTCAATGGTTCTGTTTATAATGTCTCCGCCGAACATTTTATACAGTATACCTACCTACTTTGATTACAGAAATACACCCTCACTAAAACGACGATTTGCAGAGTCCAACTTTCGTTTTTTAGAGAGCACTGATGAGAGAGACATTTCTAGGAGGTGAAGGTTACAATTAAATATGAGTAAACGAGCTGAAATTCAAGCATTCGGGGGCACACAATGATTCAGTAGTACTGACAAATAATTCATCGGCTCTGTCATAACTTGAAGGTGAATCCCACCTATTAACCCACCAAAGAAAGGAATTTATCATTTTCCAAGTTTTTACATGCATAGGACGCCCGACCGATGCACCGCTCTTGGAAAAAAGTGCATGTTGTAACTCAGATTTCACAGTACCTAGGTAATGAAGTGTGTAGGCCTACATTTACTTACTGATTTTTCGATCATCATATATGAGATCAGAGAGAATAGGGCTTTTTCAGTATTCCATATCGCATACTTTATTCTCCTACGTGTTATCAAGTTGGTAGTGTTTTCAACATTGATCTTATGGGTGTTGCTGGATTGCATATTCATTTTCGTTCAAGAGCGGTCTGCCATAGGTGCAATGTTAAAAACACTACCAACTTGATAACACGTAGGAGAATAAATCACATGCAATCTGGAATACTGGAAATGCCTTATATTACCTGCGTACTTTTCGCGGGCTGTTTTGACATCTTCGGCGAGCCGCCAGTTGAATAGGGCTGGTGGACGATATTAATTCTTCTTCGGTCTTCATGCTCTTTTTTTCTTTTCCTTTCTCGTCTTTTCTGCATTTATACATCAATACCATGATACGTACTATGAAAATTCTTTATCATGAAACCTTTTTTTGAGGAAAAAGTATCGTTCTCTTGCCACAAAAATTTTGTGTCACCTTTGAACAACCCATCTGTTTTCTGCCCAATAATTATTTGGTTCTCACTACGTCATTAATAACTGTTGATCCGCGGAGTGTATCATTTGTTACGTGCCTTCTTACACAAACCATTTACCTTTTAGATATGGCTCGTAGTTTTGAGGATACCGTCACTCTCATCCTTGTCAAATCATAGGTAAAATCCACATTTCGATATGGGGGGGGGGGGGAGGGAGTGTGTCTTTCTCGTTAGACAATAACCTGCCAATTTGGAGGTGAGGGTAAATAGACTGGCCTCAACTTGACATTCCTAATATTTTCAGCGATACCAGAGGTAAGGGAAGGTGAATGAGAAAGAAAGATAGGCTTCTTTCTCCTTTTCCTCTCCTTTGGAGTGCTCAAAGTGGTGGTAGAACGGAGTATACTTTTGATCATTTTCCTCCTGACAAGGGACGCGATGTTGAGGTTTATTTGGTTCACTTCAGCAATGTGCTGGATAGTAGCGAGTTCTTTTTCAAAGCTATGAGGAAGGAATGGGATTGAGACTATACAGTGTGAATGAAAGAGTGATACGCGGCCAGCTTGTGAGGTAGTGGGCAAAACGAAGTCCCATGGATGGTTATATCAGTAGCAGTGGGCTTACGGTAAGTTTCGAATGTAAATTGTTTCTGCATAATAGTAATCTCGAGGTCGAGGAAGCTGATCTTACTGCCACTGTACTCAATAGTGAACACAATGGAAGGGCAGAGACTGTTGCTGTAGTCGAGGAAGTCTTGGACTGGGGCACTAGGCCTGTTTCAGATGCAAAATACGTCATCAAAATATCTCCGCCAGAGGGCTATGTGTTGGAGGAGTAGATGATTAGACTTGAAAAGTTAGGATTCTAACCTATCCATAAACACTTCCGAAATGAGTGACCCCAAAGGTGATCCGATGCTGAGGATACCAATATCTTAAGGAAGTTTGTAAACCACATGGTGAAACTGGCCGACATGAGAGGAGAGACAGCTCTGAAAGAGAGGAGGTGAATTCCAATTTCAGCAAAGAGGGGACAGCTGCCTATCATTTAATAGTTCCTCAATGCGCTCGGTGGTAGGTTTCAGGGAAACATTAGGGAATAGGCTTTTGACATCGAACGAAATTAATACACTTCCGGGAGGGAGGTTGCGTGAGCAAGAATCTTATTGTTTCAAGTTTAAGGTGTCACATAAACCCGCAAGAAGTTATAGGTACCCATCTCAGAATAATAGAAAAAATCTTACTTCTGATTTATTTTGTAAACGTTAAAATCTTTAAAAGTTATCTCCACTATATCATTGGAATCAGCCACAAATGTGAAGAGTAAGCACTCTATCAGCCGCGGGTACGGTCGTGGATAATCAGGGCTGTTGAACGTTCCAAAATCCTTTCCAAAAGTTTTTGTGTAAGTTAAACATTTACAATCTGAAAAAAAAAAAAAAAAAAAGATTAGAGAATATTGAATTTATTTTTGTTATTCTTTTAGCCAAAACCTACAATAATTGAGAGCCAGTTGTATCAAATGGGGTTTAAACCAAGTTTACAGCGAACCTAGTGTAAAATTAACTACCATCAGTTAATTTATATGACTGAGGTACCGAAAACCAAGCTTAGGCTGAAATCAAGTTTAATTCCTTATAATGAAATCCCCGCGTACTTACAAAGATGACTTATTATTTATGAGTTTAACGCATTTTAACTAAGTATACCTAATGATAGAGTTGAAAGAACTTACCATAGGTGAGCTACCCAAAGGTGTATTAGTTTGAAATATTTCACTGTAGACTCATACGAACCCACGGAGTGAGCTACTCAAAAGCTATTAGCTGGAATAGTTCAAAGTGGACTCATACTAGCCGAAGGAGGGGAAGAACAAGCGGAACGAGGGAGCTACCCAAAAGCTATTAAGTGCGTAGATAGTAGTATCAACGCTTAATAAAGGAACGCTTCTTGCTCGCAAAGATGCGCGACAACTGAATAAAATCATAACAAGAAAACGCGACTCCCTATTGAAAAATGCGGAAAACGGTTGTGAATTCAACGCAAAAAATACTTCCAGGTACAATCCTGTCTCACGTCAGCAATTTTCAACTTTTTTTTTAAAATTGTGGCGTAAGTACTGTTATTCTAAACCAGTGGTCGGCAACTCGTAGCTCGCGAGGTACTGGTAGCTCACGATGTCATTTTGGTAGCTCGTAGTTGAATTTAGGAAAACTCACCCAAATTTGATCAAGTCGATCAATTGAGTAGTCAATCGTATGAATGCCTTTACATTACAAGTTCTATCATGAATACGTTCAAGCAGCGTATTATTTTTTCTCCTTTATCCCTTCTCTTTTACTCGTTATTGTTAGGATTTCCTTCTCCTTTTTTAATAGACCAATTATACGGGTAACTACGTAATATAATTATTAATACGTATACCGTAGTAAATATGAAAGATTCTTTGCACTTTTTCTGAGTAGCACGGAACGAACATTCTTACAATTAAATACTTAAAAAAGAAATGCTGTTCATAAGAAACAAACCCACAATTAGGACTCCATTCTATTTTACAAACCCACAAGTAGAATAAAATACTATCTCATATTACCGGTATTTTAAATAATTTTTTTGAAAATTTTTGTAAGAAGTCTTTTCTCACACTTCTTACCATGGAAATACATCCGTAAGTAATAATAAATAATTGTTTTTGTAAATTTAGATAAATTTCATTTTGTATCCTACTAGGTAGTGATTATTCCTCTTACACATAACTAGCTAGGTACAAACCTAGATGTACTTACGTGGTTCGATTTTACTGTCCACAATACATACGATGATAACGAGGATAAATGTCAACCTAATCGTATCCTGTGAAAAAAATAAATAAATAAATAAAAATAAGAGAAGAAAATTGAAATCTTGCGAATAAAAAGTTTTCCGCGGCACCCATACATATAGCCAATCAACATACTTAAAAATACACGTTCAACTTCCACGTCTGAGAATTTATATATTATCATTGACTATACAGGTACCAGACAAATACTCGCATTGTTGAAAAAGAAGTCACTTTGAAGGATACTGACACCAGAGTGTGCTGCGTGTTAATACGTTGGTGTAAGAGAGAGGGAAATATGTTCTGTCTCTTTCACTCTGCCGGTTAACACGCAGCACACTCTGGTGTCAGTATCCTTCAAAGTGACTTCTTTTTCAACAATGCGAGTATTTGTCTGGTACGTGTACCCAATAGTCAATGATATTATGCATCTGCGTAATACGTGAAATTATGCAAACAATACTGGTAATTTTCAATTTATAATATGTACATGAAATGAATTATTGTAAATTAAGCTTTTGAACGGAGCAAAGAGATTAGTATTATTATCAATTAAATGAAATAAATATTAGGTAGTGCCCAATTCTAAGTTAATTTCGAACACAGTAAATGAGTAGTTGAGTAAAGTATCATTAATAGGGCAAGTAGAAATATGCATTCACGTATATTTTTTGGCGCGTCTAAGGAAGGAAAAAGTTCAAAGGGTACACGCTTTACAAAGTCCTGAACAATCCTACAAAATTTTATATTACATATTTCTGTATATTTTAGGCATTAGCACATAATTGCATATTTCAAGGAAAAAAAAAAAAAAACATAAGTAAATCAGGGAGGTTGCGGGTTCCCCGCTGCCATTGCAAACCTGTAATGGCCTCTAAATTTTCATTCCTTCCTTCTTGATTAACCCTCTATCCTTGGCATCTGTTTTAATCTTGCTAAAATTCCCAAAATAAATATTTTCTGGCGTAGCCAAATTAATAAAGATCATGTTTCATGTCTTCTATAAGGAAGCATGCTGCGATCGTTCGCCCCCGTCTTGGTGTACTATAAGTCTACTTTAGTATATTTGCTAGTATACTGTATAAGTCTAGTATACCAGTAGTTTACTGCACTGATCAAAGAAAGACCGAATATGCACGCACGCACATTTCCAACAAAATGAAGGTAGGGCTCGGAGAGAAAAAAATCGTAAGTCCCAAGGTCACATGCACGCACGCACGCACGCACGCACGCAAATTTCCAAATGAGTGCAGGGTCAGAGCAAAGACATGAAACATGTCAATATATATTATTGCATACTATTTTGCCACACATTACTACTGTATGTAGTTCAATACAACAAACTGTAGCATTACCCAAAAACAATGTTACATGTCTACATAATATATTATAGGGATATAGATCAAATTTTGTGACCCCTTCTCCTTGAAAACTAGTGATCCGATTTCTCTCAAATGGGGATATGTTGTCGGGGTATATTTGAAGTGGTGCCCCTGCATTTTGTTTGAGGATTGGATGAGTAGTTTTTGAGTTATCCTCTCAAGAGTTATAAAGATAGAGCGGGGTTAGTTATAAGCTACGTAGGGAATGGCGCTTCGTTTGTCTTGTTCTAGTTCTTTGCTAGGTAATTGCGACTCGAATGTAGCCTACGATGTTTTTACCGACTTTTTGAAGAAAGAAGGCATTACGTCATTTGCACTTTGTTTGTGTTGTTTTTTGCTAGATAATTGTGACGTGTTGGTTGTATTCAAGATGACGTAGCTTAATTGAAAATTGACATAAGGCTTGTAGGCAATGGAACGCATTTCTGTTGGAGCGTGTGTGTTGGTATGCAGGCGGGCCCCACTCCTCCCGCTTGTACACCGTCGACGCTATGCACTCGTCTTCGTTCACTCGTCAGTACTTGTGGCGTGAACCTCTCGCGAACACGTCAAACGCGTTCGCTCGAGTGTTGTCGGCTTCTACATCCTCTGAGTAGATTCTCTCGTGTCTTCATGGACTCGTGAGTTAACCCGACCTCCGTTCTCATCGGGGAACGGACCACACCTTCCAACAATTTCAAAATAATATTTAATGGCCTGCGTTTTTTACCGACTTTTTGAAGAAAGAAGGTATATTATTTTTTCTCATCATCAGAATAACGAGTGCGTTTCCTTATTGATAATTTCATTCATCTGTTACCGTATGCATTTTATTTGGCCAGATAAACTTTCTTAGGAAATGAAAAAGAATAAAAATAAAAATAAAAGATGAACTACCGTAGGTATACAACTTTCAACGATTAAAATGGTGTGAATTATGTGATAGTGAAATTACTCTTGACTTTTTGAAAAAAGGAGGAAATAAATTTTCCACAATAATGACAATAGGTGAAATTTTCATAAGAGGTGGGGTAAAAAAATGAAAAGTCGTGTGTTGCTTACGCTGCCGCGTCAGCTTTTTTTATTCTCTTTCTGAAATTATCTACTGTCTTGATAAGTAATTAATACAATTTGTGGCCTGGATGGCATACCGAGTTACATTCTAACCCCTGCTTCACGCGAGAGACCTCTGACCAGTGCCCACAGAGTCCATTCTGACAAGCTTCCGAAGCGAGAATTCCTTCGAGAATTCCTTCTCAAGAACCTTTTCCGACGCTGTCTTCTCATCTACCTCGAGTACAACGGCCATCACATTTGAGGGGTCACCTAGTCGTCAAAACTATTGAACCACAAGAAACAGTAATACTACCGCTGCCTATATGAAGTCATCAATAACGATCTAACTTCCTGCCAAAACTTGCTCATGAAAGTTGATCTGTAATTTATTCCTCTCATTTCATGTTGATTGCCGATGGAAACGTACATTTATAATCTTGTTCCTTTCTAGATGAATCCTCTCTCTCATCCTTCGAAAATTTTCGCTGTACTTTCTTTTTCTATTTGTATACCTTGCTTGAGATTGGCTGATTAGTGCTTGCGTATTACATGTAATGAGCTGAAAAACGTGGCACATTTCGTGAAGTAGGCAAGTTCACAGTCGCGTATTTCACTTAATACGCAGGTCTACTGCGTATTACACGTATTGAGCCAAGTGGTTGCGTATTTCATGCATTGAGCAGAATGTATGCGTATTTGGCGTATTACACGATCACACAATTTACGCGTATAACATATAGATCTGATTTCGTTCCGAACAAATTTTTCAACTTGTTTTGATACTATTCCAAGATTGTTGGTCTGGCATACATGTCGATTCAACTTTGTGCGGCGGAAATAGGTATTTGTAGCTAATTTTGTAGTTCTTTTTATCGGTCTTCTTGTACAGTAGCCGCCCAATTATCCGACCTCCACTTATCCGACGTTTGGGTTATCTGACTCAAAATTGTCTGATCTGTCTCTCCGAGTTTTTCAACCTAGCTGTCTCGTCAAATTATCCGACTTTTCACGTTGTTTCCCCTCTTCCAATCACTCATGAACTAGATGGTTGTCATTACAGCACATACAGTACATGCTTTTTTTCCTTGCAAATACATTAATATGGTACATACATGTAAAATTCATCCGAGAGTACTTTTCTCGAATCAATTTCACCGAACGTTAATAACGGCTACGAGTAGGGTCACAAGCATAAACACGCTCAATTCCCACTGGCAGATCCATTTACCCTCGTATACATTAATCTTACAATTAGATATACGATTGCTAGATTATAACGGACTGTGTACATCTTCATGTTTTTTCGTGTACAACGATTAATTCGCGATGCTGTTCATTTTATCATGTTTCTCGTTGACTGTATTACCTCGCGTTCTCGAGACGCTCACTATCATTTTTACGTTTGTATAAACAGTTTCTTTTTCCTTTATGTAAAGAGCGTTGCGCTCAAATATTGGTAACGAATCTTATTTTTTGGATTCCTTTGAATAAAATGCATCTAAATAGTCTCGTTACCTCACTAACCTTCGAAAGATCCTTGGGATCTTATACATACATACCCTGCAACAATATAGCAGACTGACGTAACCTATGCAATTGTTTTTATTGTATAATTATTTATTACGTATTATCCGACTTTTTGCTATCCGACCCCCCCCCCCCTGCGCCCCAATTAGGTCGGATAACCGGGTGTCTCATTAACATTTTAAGAAAATTTTTACTGCGCGTCCGTTTCAAAAAATGAGCTCGTCGAAGTCCATTTTCAACCATCCTTTCATCCTCGTACAATTTTCCGAGTTGATTTCCTTTAAGTTGAGAAAGCGGCCTGACGCTTAACCGGAAGGAAGGGAAGGGGGAGGTAGGGTTTCATAAAAATTTCTCTGTCATAACGTGTGAGAGAAGCTTATTCATACAAGTGAAGCAAATAATTGAAAAATTTGCCGAGACTCATATCGACAGGCCGATCTTACAGCAGTTTTTATTTTTTAAAAATGGGGCTCAAAAACGTATATCATGTAATCACCGAGACGAAGAAGTCTTTATGATGCCCTAAGCACGATCAACCGAATTTTCTTTCATGAAATATATCATATTTTATAATTTTCCAGATCATTTCTCCAATGCTCAACGTACGTACTCGTATAATCCGTGTAAGTAATTTTTTCAATGCGAGAAAAAGCAGAAGAAAAAGAGTGAAAAATAGTTGAGAAGGTCCGAGAGGTTCTGAAATTCGTTTTCCAGCGCTTGAGATTCTTTCATCATTTGTATACCCTAGACAACTATAGTATTTTCGATGAGGAAAAAAATGTGAACACAACAACAGAAATTGTTTTCCTCATGTATATTTCAACGTATTCAGCACCGCAAACTCGATGTAGCAATATTTATCTTGGTCGAAATTCCATTTTCTTTTTTTCCAAATTAGATTACCTTTCTTCTTTCCACTTATTTCTTCATCTTCTTCTTACTCTGCCTTAATTACTGTGGGATCAGGACAATTCTACGCGCGCAGTTCATCGCGGTCAAATTCATCACGCGCAATTCTTCGCCGACAGATTTATAGCAAACTTTACATGAACTTTGAGGAAAGTAACAGTTTCATTTATTGCACATGTTGGGTATACATTTTGTCCACGTTGAGCAGTCGTGTAGTGGTGTCCCTGTATTTCCGGCGTTTTGTTGGTGGTTCGTCACCCGCCACCATCTTCTTGTACTGCACCTCCATGAAAACTTGCTCTTTTTTCAAAGCTTCTATCAATTTGTAAACGTCAACATGCACTCCCACCACTATCGTTTCATACCCACGGTGCCAAGTTTCACAGTTGTTGTTAGTTTTCGGAAGATTGGTCACCGTGACGTCGACGCAATTCCATAAATCCTGTGCAAAAAGAGGTGGTCTTCGTCCTCTACCTCGCGAGAGACGCCCAATCCACTTATCTTCAAAATAGGAGGAAGAGAGCGTTTTTCTGTTCGATATCTATTAATATTACGCTTCAAATGACGAACTGCGGGTAACACTGTAATTGCACTCTGAGAGGCGCGAGAGAGAGCTTTTGAAACCAGAACACTGGGAGGATCGTTCAAAGCCGTTGCTTTCCTTTTCAAACTGGATTTTATGAATAATATTTTTCACACGTACAATTGTCGTACGCGAAGAACTGCGCGCGATGAACTGGGCGCGAAGATTTGCGCGCGAAGAATTGCTCACAAAGAATTGTCCTATACCCAATTACTGTTTTCCATTCTGTTTTTTCTTATCTACCTACAGTTCGAAAATCGAATGCAATAAAAAAGAAGAGCAATTTTGAAAAATAATATATAACGAATAATTATAATGGGAAAAAATATTCCAAAACTATTAGTTTTTTCTTCTGCCAGTGTCTTACACATACTCGTATTGTAATATTTCTTTAGTAGCTATGCGTGCGTATCTTTTACCGACTTTTCCTAGTGGAAAAGTGAGGTATTACACCCGCCCGTTCAGGTTTCCTTATATATTTATTTACTATTTATTTATTATTTATTATTTATTATTTATTATTATTATAAGATTTTCATTTCCGTCGAACTCCTCCGAAACTACCCGACGGATTTTCTTGAAACTTGGCCATATTGTAGTAGTACCAGCCTATATCTGAAGATGTGCACCCGCAATTTTTTTGAGAATCGGACGAGTAGTTCTTGAGAAATTTGCAATTTTTTAATTAATTTCTCACTCATTAGGAGTAGTCACTCACATTACCTGAAGCAAATTTCCCTATCCTTTTGTTATCAGTGCGTCTATTGTTATGAAAACCTTTTATTCGACAGGTTCATTCTTGACAAAGGGTTCATTAAATCAGTTTAGAGGAATGATTTTACACAGTGAGGGCTTCTTTAGGTTAGGTTAGGTTCAGTTATTTCCTCGACGTTTCTCGAAATATCAATTTTTTTTCGGATTGTCTTTGTAGCTGGATTTTTAGATGAAGAATATTGGGATGGAATTTGTCAAAGATGGTGAGACAAATTATGAGCGAATGAAAAGATGAGCGGCTGGAGCCCTAATAATATACCGTATACTAGACCAATACTAGGCTAAGAAGATCGTGTAGGAAAAAGTAATTGTAAAGCTCTTTTTTGTACCGAATTTTCCGAAAAACGCCGTACGTGCCTTATTGACTCAATGAATATTCCTGCATGTAGTTTTTTTTTTTTTTTTTTTTTTTTTTCTTTTACGAATTTTAGGTAATTAGAACTGGAGTTTTCTTACATTTTAATATTTCTCGTCCCACAACTGGGACTTCTAGTTTTTTTTTTTTTTTTTTCATTCCGCAATTTTTTTTTTCTCGTTACGATTTAGATGTTGCTGACGTTGCTCTTATTTCTTTTCTTTGATTATATCATTTGCTTTTTAGTGTTTTCTTGTGTGCCTACAATTTGTTCGAGAATCAAATGAGCTTAATTGATAGTAATTCATCTATGGTTTTCTGATTGAAATGATGGACAATTTGTTCAGTGATTAGATTTTAGAATTTCTGAGCATTTGCCTTCTTTTTTTTGAAAAAAAAAGGTGACGCGAGAATAATTAGAAATTATGAGTCCTTACTAGCAGTGATCCTCTCAGTGAATTTTCATTAGTCAAAGGAAAAGTCGTGTACTACTCACGCGACTGCGTGAGTGTTTTTTGTTTATGCCTCTTCCTGGTAAGTCAAAAAACCGAGCGACCATCCTTTTTTACCGACTTTTAGGAGGTATTGTAATCTTGCGCGCGGTGGAATTTTTGGTGATGGTGGTGGTGGGGTGTGTTTTCTTGACGTTTCACAGGGTCTAGATCACGATTCTAACATTCGTTCAAATTCATAATGTGTATGTACGTACGTATGTATAGGTCTACTGTGGCTGAACTGTGGTGGCAGAAATTGTAAAGTACTCAAAAATAAAACACAAGAACAATTGGCACTGCCATCCACTTCCCCGTATGAACGACAAGGTGAGTGGAGTGATCAAAGGATTGCAGAAGAAGGTAAGGGAGGAGGGACTTGTTATCACTAAGGCCGATAAAGGTAATTCTTTGGTTGTGATGGAGAAGTCTTCTTGTGATTCTAAGATGTATGATGTACTTCAGCAGTGTGGGGCAAAAGTGAATGACAGCTTCAGTTTTCCTAAACATGTCCAGGAAGTTCGGGATGTTGTTAATGGGTCATCATTAAGAGTGAGCGAATGAAGAAAGCCATTCTTAATCCTAACCCTACCCCCCCCCCTTCTCTACGGATTACCTAAGGTCCATAAAGTTGATATGCCCATGAGGCCGGTGTTGTCGTTCATTTCATCTCCTACCTATTCTTTAGCTGAATTTCTGGACCGTTGGTTCAAATCCCGTGTGGAATTCGAGTCTCCCTACTCTGTCAGGAATTCCTCCACCTTGGCCAATAGCCTAAAAAATGTGCTCCTCCCTGCGGATACGATCTTTTGTTCTTTCGACGTTGTAGGCCTCTTTCCTAACATTCCTAAAGCTGTCACTATGCAGCGGATGGGTGAACTCCTGGTGAATCTCAATACTCCTCACAAAGAGTTGAGTGAATTTTTTGATCTTTTGAGGTTGTGTTGGACTCCTAATTTTTGCCAGTTTAATGGTAAATTTTATGAGTTTTCAGAGGAGGTGGGTATTCCTATAGGTTCGCCTTTAGGTTCAATCTTTGAGGTGTTCATGTCTAAGTTCGAATAAGATCTCTTTTCTTCTGGCCATCCTCTTTTAAATAACATCTTTTACTGGCGCAGGTATGTAGATGACGTGCTATGTACGTGGACTGGTTCCCGAGAGCTCTGCTTGGAGTTTCTCACGTATCTTAATAAGCTATACCCTTCCGTGAAGTTCACCGTGAAAGTGGGAGGCGCCTCCATTAACTTTTTGGATCTTACTGTCTCCAACAAAGACGGGGTCCACGAGTTTGGAGTGTTTAGAAAAGATACGTCGACCGATGCTTGAGTCCACGGGTCGTCATTCTGCTCTGTTGCCCATAAACATGCTGCTTTTAACAGTTTAGTCCATAGGCTCACTGAATTCCCGTTGATCCAAACTTCTTTCAAGAAGGAGTTACACACCTTAAAACATTTGGCTAGAGTTAATGAGATTCACTTGGATATTGACGCTTTGGTGCATAGGAAAATTACTAGGAAATGCCTCGACACCACTACCTCCCTCCCACGTACTATCAGCCGTGAGAAATTTCGTTGGATTAGGCTTCCATTTTTGGGGAAATTCTCTCTTCAATTAGGCCGGGCCCTTCGCCCTTTCGGCTTTCGACCTGCGTTTTATAACCCCGTCACTATTAAAGGGTTATTTGTTAGGTTGAAAGATCGAATTCCTGAAGATGAGAAGAGTGGATTTTATAGGATAGAAAGTAATGATTGTAAGGGTGTTTATATCGGAGAGACTAGTCGCCAGCTTAAGATTAGGGTTGGGGATTATGAGAAAGCCTAGGAGGATAGTAAAGTGGGGAAGTCAGCTTTCGCTGACCACCTTCTTGCTTATGGGCACAGCTTCCGAAAGGGATCCGAGGTGCTTCTCCTCTACAAAGAAAGTTCCGATTTCAAGTGTACCGCCTTGGAGCATATCGAAATCATTCGTCATAAGAACACTCGTGGTCTCGTTTTGTTGAACAGGTACATACCGGACGAAGATCTGATCGAGCTTGTTTATGAGTCACAATCCGATGAGTAGTTCTCTTCTTTGGTTTTCGTCTTTTCTCGAGGTTGGTTTCGGTCTTTCAAGTCAGTTGCGTTCTTGTCTTTCGCTGATGACAAGTTCGGTAAATCGGTTGAGAAAGTCCAACTATTGGCTGAAACCTCGAATAAAGGCTCTTCCTATGAAATAATTGATCACGATGAAAGAAGTTCTGTTATAAATTCACCCGAGACGAGCAGAGGTGAGCTTCTAAATAATTCTGTCTCTTAGTCGATAGATCTTCGAAGATTTTTTAGTACATATTTTCTGCGGTTTTTACATTTAGTTACTTCTTTCTTTAGAAGTATCGCCTTTTTTCGTAATAAGGTATGTTACGTTATTTTGTTTTACTCTCCATACAGATCATCGTGTACTTCATATTCCTGTAAATACAGTCTGTTATTTCTAGCTGCATCGATCCATTTCTTTCGACATCGAAATAAACACCTTATATATGTATATTGCTGAAGATGGTAGTGTACGCTGCTGGTCGTACCAAAACGTTCAAATAAAATTGTAGGTATTTAGAGGTGCGTTACTTATCGCCGGATTTTTTTTTTTTTTTTTTTTTTTTTTTTTCTATGAAATTTTTTGCATTATTTAGTGGTCATTTAAAGAGGGTTGGATTGGGAGGAATATGGAGTTAAGAGAAATAGTAAAAAGCTGCATTACCTAAGATTTGACGATGACATCGTGCGCTGATAGGAAAAGGCAGAGAAGAGGGGCAGAGAATGGTTGAGGAACTAATGACAGTTTGTAAAGAGGTAGGGCTACATACGTATAAACACATCGAAAAAAAAAAAAATACTGTACATGAGTAATAAATCCTCAGAGAACATTATGGTTGGAGGTGCGAACATTGAAAAGGTAAAAGAAAAAGTATTATATCATTTGATCAAAGACTAAGTGAAGAAATAAGTACCTACAACAAAGAAAGAAAAAAGTATGGAGAGGATATTGGTTGCTAAGGCAAATTCCTGAAGGGAGTACGAGCGTTGATACCAAAAAAGTCGTAAAAATTCCAAATTCATGTGCAATGCCAATCCTTACTTAATATAATTATTATAATAAATAATTAATAAAAATGACATTAAACCTAATAAATCTCATCAAAAAATTATTATTATTAAATTTAATCTAGAAATTAATATAATTATTGTACAAACAAATACAGTATTATAATTAAATAAGAATAATTGAGGAGCGTTTTTCCAAAACTCGTTAAATCCATTTAGCAAATTTTTCAGGAAAAATAAAAAACTACCTCTATTTGTCACAGTGAGAGATAATGGCAATGTGTGAATGGTTATAGTAGGAGTAGATGGTCATACATGAGTACAAAAATTGGCATCCACGTGCGCGCATTGGTTCATTAGCTTGTGAGGCTGCGCCAAAGAGGTACAAATTTTGGACCTAACGAGTTTTGGAAAACTAATTTATTTTATTTACGTGTATTGATGTCCAAAGAATATTGAAAAAGGGTGCTAAAATAACACGGCTCATATATCTTAGACGCATAGATAGTGGTGCAAAAAATTATTTGACATTTTTATATGATGTATTACTCGTATACCTAAAACGCTAAAAACGCTAATATCTCAATTTTGAATAAAATGGACTCAACGAGTTTTGGAAAAACGGTCCTCAATTAATGATGCTGAAACATGCACGGCAACAGAGGCTCTAGAAAAAAGTCTCCAAGTCACACAAAGAGCTACGGAAAGAAGCATTTAAAGAATAAAAAAAATATGTTCTGTATAATTGAAAATACCTACAGTAATTAAGGAGCGAAAAGGAGCAAGAAATATACTTGAAATAATAGGGGCTCTTCAAAAATAAAGTACGCAGGCCATGTTGCTAGAACAAAAAAGGATACTTGGGCTAAAAGAACAATAGAATGGACACCTTTCTGAAATAAGAGGAAAATGGGGAGGCCTGCAACACGATGGATACAAGATACTGTATTGAAAAAATATTGGGAGTACTTTGGATGAAAGAGGAGCGGAATAGGAACATTCGAGTAAAGATGGAGGAGACTTATGCCCGGGAATGGGCGTCCGGTGGTGTATAACTAATTCTTTACAGGTAAATTATTAACAGGTAAATTATACGATGTAAATAATAATCTACCCAATGTTTACGGGATGAAACTTGTCGAATATTGGAGGAAGAGAGGTCGAGGAATCCGATTCTGTGGATTCGTCAATACTATACGTGCCTTGTTCCTCCTCCTCCTTTGTATCAATATGGCTAATATGGCTAGTACGATTGAGGATTCATATACGTATACCTATGAAATTGTATACCTATGAAATTACGTATTCAGGAAAAACAGTACAATTATATTCGACGGGAAATCGTTTGTATACTAAAATTAAAGCGAATGATACGTCCAACTTGTACTTTCTACATATAAAAAATTTTCATTTTTTCATAGCGAATACACCTATAGACAGACACGGTTCTAATGTTCGTTTACCTTCAAAATGTAATGTTTTCGCATGAATTGTTCTTGAAAGCAATTCTGGTAATATCACATAGAGAAAAGATCTCACAAAAACCCGCCAGCGCCAATGCACCGTCATTTCGATGCTCTCTTTTCATCTAATATCCGACCATTAGCCTAGTAGCTCTCATACTTAATGTCTTCGGAGAAAAATTTGTCTCTAGTTTGCCAGCTTATCAATATTCTCAAGTAGACTTATACTCAACCAAGAAGCCGCGAGTGAGCCCCCTCTAAAGTCATTAGCCTGAAATATTCCAAAGTAGACTTATACTAGACCAAGCGAGTGTGCCACCTTAAAGCCTTAGCCTGTAGACTTATTTATTCTAGCTTTATACCAGGATTATACTAGTCTTCAACTGGTTTTATACTAGACCAAGGAGGGAGGCGGAGCGAGTAAGCCCCCCCAAAAGTCACTACGTACTAAAAACGACATGAGACATGATCTTCATTTATTTGGCTCCGCCATAAAATAGTTCTACTGTATCATTTGTTATATTTTAAGTTTACTTGAATGTGATTCGTGTTTTTTTTTTTTTTTTTTTCAACTGATCTGAGGACAAAGGAGTAGTCATCCTGCCACCACATTCTTTTTTTCCTCATCTTATCAAGCACGGATTCTGACAAGAATTTTTCTATTCCCACAGTCTGAAGTAGGAAGGAATCCCGCCACTTTGGATCTAGACTTGAGAGCTATTGAACTAGTTTTAACCGCAGCCTAGCGTTTCTCAGTTCTTCACTCTTTTTTCATGTTATTCCATTGTTTATCAATTAATACGAATTACGGCTTCATTTTCCACTGACATACAAATATAAATCCCACTCTCTTGGCACTGGTCATCAATTTGACTTTGACAAGATTGTGGTTTTGGGTGGAGAAAATAACGACAAAAAAAGAAAGATTTTAGAGGTCGTCAATATTATTAAGGATGAGAATACGATAAATTTAAAAACAGACACCTGTGGCTTTTCCAACGTGTATTCTACTATTATCACTTCGTATCGATGACTCATTTCATCCCTCGACGTGTTTTTTCGTTTTTTCGTTACGCACTTTTTATCTCGTTACACACTTTTTATCTTGTTCATTCAGTACGTTCCTGAAGATGATACGTGAGTGTCGAAACGTCGAACTTGTATTTATATTTGTATGTCAGTGGAAAATAAAGCCGTAATTCGTATTAATTAGAAATTTTCTTTCCACGAATAAATTTCTTTTATCATTGTTTATCAATGTATCTTGCGGTCCACTAGTTGAGTAGTCCTGATGTAGAGCTTACCTATACTATAAGGAAGGGACAAATGGGTGCGCAATATGATTACTCGTGTTTTCACATAAGCAATCATATCTCGTATATAAGGGATTGCGATCAACCAATTCAAATTCGTTCATTACATAGAAGACGCTTCCCTAATCTTTCACCCAGTGAGTGCGGCGTATGCGGTGTACAGCCCTGTTGGAATGAAACATTGCCGTAAGAGAAATTGCCTACCGGATTCCCCGTTTATAAATCCCATCCATCCGATTCCGTTCGCTTCGGGATATTAAAATACTGATTTTCTTACACATTCTCCAAGAGAAATTTATTAGGTATATGGTTGAGATTTACAGCTCGTGTAATCACCAACAAATAGCTCAAAAGTCTCGGAGAGCGTATTGGAGTTTTCACGTGCCTATACGTCGGGTGATAAAATTCGAGCGGGTATCTTGATTCTTCGCTCGTGTACAGAGGAAAATCAATTCACAGTTTCTTAAAGTCACGTTGCGTTTGAGACACAATGATAACTTATGAGAAAATTCATATTAAACACGTCTTGTCAACTGTGAAATTTTAAATATGTATTACTGGTTGACAGTCGGTCTTGCCTCATCCGTCAAGGTTATGGAATTCTGTTACAGTCGGACCTCGGTAAGTCGAACATAGATAAGTCGAAATCATCGATAAGTCGAACAAATTTCTTTGGTCCCGACGCACTCCCATTTAACCCTGTACATTTTTTCCCTCTGTAAGTCGAACGTCGCCATAGATAACTCGAACAAAAAATTACAGATTTTTCTCACTTTTTCACCGGTTTTGAGCGTTCACACCTTCTTTGTCGAGAGAATTTGAGCTGGTTGCAACAGGTTTCTTGTCCGAACTTCACTCTGATTGATTTGTCTACTGAATTTATACACGCAATTAAGTTGTTAGACGGTGGGTCTTATGCATAAGTTTGTGCGACGATCGTTTTTAATCAATTTTTTTCTTGCTGAGTCGAATTGCAACCGCTTTTAAGTGAACTTTAGATAACTCGAACATCCATCAAACCTAACTCGAATTTTGATAACTCGAAACATAGATAACTCGAACAAATTTTTTCAGTCCCTTCAGTTTCGACTTACCGAGGTCCGACTGTACGTATAAAAATGAGATCATGTTCTGTATTGACCTTCATGGTCTAGTATGAGTGTAGTTTATAATTTTTATGGGTACTGGCTTCCTAGAGCTCACTCTCCTAGGTTTAGTACTGTATATTGTATATTAAGTGATTGAAGATATTCGTTTTTGTATGTTACGGTTTTCCATAATTAAATTTTATACTCAGAAGAGTAAGGTAGAAAACAAGTACTAAAGCCGCAATGTATTTATAAATTCACGAGCGCTTTCGGCTAATAAGCCATTCTCAAAGTGTAGAAAGCGACTCTATACATTGCGGCTTTAGTACTTGTTTTCTACCTTACTCTTCTGAGTATAAAATTTAAGTATATTAAGTGTATATGATGACAGCTGAACTCATTATAGCAGCCGGAGGTGGGTCCACTTCTTGGTCTGTTTTATTTCACTGGACCTGATATGATGTATACTAGGTTTATAGTAGCTAAGCTGTAGCCTAGTATAAAGGACGCTTCAGAAAGGATACAGTATACAGGATCTCTAGACCTAGTATGAAGCTTGTGTGTTAGTTTGCTGCATAGATAAAAGGAAGACCTAGTTAGTTTGTCCTTCCTCTCCCTCTAATATAAGTCTAACTAGTAAAATACCAAGGAACCTGTCTTATGAGATACTATGGAAGTGCCTTATGAGTCAGTCATATGGTGTTTGAAGCGTTGCATATATGGTCCATTGAAGGAACGGAGCAAACATACAGAATATTGGACGAACTCTGACACTATTGGAAGACTGCATTATATTATAATAAACAGAAAATTTGTAAGGAAGGATATGAAAATTCAGCATAAACCTTCCTCTATAATGTGTGAGAATTTTAAAATGATCGGATGATTCTTCTTTGAGTAATGCGCATTCTTGCAGAACACTATTTTTTGTAAACGAAGCGGGGCAATGCACGACGCACGTTCTATACGGACGTACAGACGCAAATTTCGGAATCAGGGGGTAGGGTCAGGCCAGAGCAAAGATACGAAACATGTCACAAAAAAAAAGAAAAGAAAAGAAAAGAAAGGGAAATTCTTTTCTCGTTCTTACATCGGATGGTACGTTCTTCTTTACGGCTTCTAATAAAAAGTTAAAATTATTTTCAACTGTAATTTTTGACCGCAAATAAAAGCATAAACGATGTTTTGATTGCGAAATAGCGACAGTTTTGCAGCCGATTAGGTGTGTGCGTGTCGACTTCAGTGGTACGCTATCGAGAATTTCTCGTCCTGTTTCTTATCCTTATCGTAAAAAATTATCTAACTTCCTCTCCTCTCCTCCCTTCCCATTCTCTCTCTCTCTCTCTCTCTGTCTGTCTTTCTCCTTTTTGAATGATGCATTACGTTTCTTGTGTGTAATCCTTCTCGACAGAGCGACACATCAAATCATTAGAGGGGGAAATTTTTTTTTTGTCGACTCAACAATTCGAGTTAGCCCTCAAAAGTCGGTAGTTACATTTTTCATCGAAAGGGCACATAAAATTATCGTTTATTTAGGCCTAAATTTTCGTTTATTGTTTTGTGATCGACGCGCTAGTAATTTTGATGAGCGCGTCCAACTATCGGATATGTCGAATAGTGTTCATTTAGTTAAATTTTCGTCAATCCGGCCGGCTCTCTGAGTAAATGTATTCGAGACTGTTCGCGAGGCATGATCGTGTCCAGCATAGTTTTTTTTATCGGCTTCAAGAGGAACACATCTTCACCCAGCAGCACTCAGTTCTACGTGGGTCGACGAGTAAAATTTTGTTTATCGAATTTTCCTGAGCGTAATGCACATTCCGCACTGCTTTAGTATCGACAACGGCCAAAAAGCTGAACAGAGACGAATGGACGGATTGATAGCGTTTACCATCGAAATAAATTTGCTATCTTGCTCTTTTATTATTTATTTTGAATCGCTAGTTGACGGTGCTTCGACTGAAAGGCGGATCGTTATACCTTTCATTTCGAATGTACTGTATAGTCGAGTTATTAAATAAATATTACGTGTATGAGTATGTGTCGTGTATCTTTCATCTATTTCTATATGCCTATATGCAAGCAGTTATGCCTGATGCGGTTTGGAAACGTTCAGCGGTTCAAACAAAGAAATTACTTTGTAAGGAATTGAAAAAACAACAACGGCTTTTCCCGCACAGATTTTATTGTTTTACGACGTTTCGTCGAAGCTAGTCGACTTCATCGGGTACAGAAACAAACTAAAAAAGAAATAAACTGATCGAATACAGCAAGTGTAAACTATGAATCAGAAAGAAAAGTAAAAGTGTTCGACATGAAATTATTTGGCGTTCTTGATAACAGGCGTGTAAGAAGATGCAAAATTCGCCGTATCGCTTTTGTAGTTTACAGTGTTTGAACGTTTGATGATCTCAATGACTTCTCTTAGTTTTCGTTTACGGTTATTATTACATTCGTTAGCCAGAATTTTTACATTTTTAAAATTAAAGGTTTTGAATGGACGGCAAGAGCAGTGTGATCATTCTGTTTATTTTGATCAGTTGTATGTTGAGAGATCCTAGCAGATATAATAACTGTTTAGTCTCTCCAACATAAACTCCGGGGCAATCAGAACAAGGGATCAAATATACAACACCAGCTCTTTTAGTGAGGGGGGTGGGGGGTAGGATCTTTAGTACGAGTGAAAATTTTTTGATCATGGAGGGTGTTGTAGTTACCGAAAGCGATACAAATTTTAGGATCTAAAGAATGTAAGAATTTTTGAATGATCAAGCTGCTCTGGCCTACAAAAGGTAGAGAGAAAAATTTTTGATTTTCCATTCTAGTGATAAATCTAGGATTATAATTAAGAACACGTTTTATAAAATTACTGGGATAGCCATTATTGGTCAAAAGAGAACGAAAGTCAGAAATAATTTGGTCATGAAATTCAGGGTCAGAGACTTTTAACCATTTTTCTTTTAGGTTAAAAGCGGTATTAAATTTATAATGAAAGGGTTGATGGGGAAGAAAGTGTATTATACGGCCTGTGTAAGCAGGCTTTTTGTAATGACAAAATTTTAAACTGTTATTATTAGCACGTAAAATAGATATGTCGTGGAAATTAATGTTAATGTAACTTTTTTCGTAAGTAAATTGTATACGGTTATGAAAATTATTAATAAATCTAAAAAGCTCGTCAATAATACAGTCAGGAATCACAAACAAAGAGTCGTCCACATACTTAGTCATAAATGTCTGATGTATTACATACCTACTCGGTCAGTAGGCTTCAAGGTGGCCCATTAGTACAAAGTATATCATAATTATGTACAAAATGAAGTAAGGCGTCAATAAAAGTTTGATAGTAGGTTTTCAACAAATACCGATAGCTAGGGAATGCGTGAAAGAAGACGTTGGCTGTTCGGATTCTCTTCAATTGGATTCTCTTCGATTGTATCATTGACTATACATACGAAGTAGGTAATATACCGGGTGAGGCAAAATGATGTTACCAGTTGAATGGAAGTTTGCTCTAGATCCACTGTAACGCGAAAACGTGAAATGTTAGACGAATAGTTTAAAAGTATGTAATTTGTATTTTAATTTCATCTTTAATTTGAGCCATATCCGAAGTTTCTACGACTTTTCTGAGCCAAATTATGGACCAAAATGTGCCAAAAATTGACTAATTTGCAAAGATTTTTGATAAAAAATATTGAAAAATCTTCCACTTTCAAGCTTCATAGGGTTATTCAAGTATTTTTTCTCGGAATCAGCGTTAAATTTCACTCCGAAATCAAATAAAATGTGGAAGTTGGAACAATTTTTTATTTTGGCTACTTACTGAATTTTTATTTATTTATTTATTTATTTATTTATTTTCGAGGGGGGATCCGTTTCAAGGGATCCACATTTTGGTCCATAACTTGGCTTAGAAAAGTTGTAGAAACTTTGGATATGGCTCAAATTAAAGATAAAATTAAAATACAAATCTCGTACGTTTAAACTATTCGTCTAACGTTTTGCGTTTTCGCGCTACGGCGGATTTAGCGCAAACTCCCATTTAACTGCTAACATAGGTACTATCAATTTGCCTCACCCTGTATAGTCAATGGTTGTATTTTTGTCATAAGTCGTGCAATAATGGTAGCATATGCGGTACGCCGTATTAAGGAGAAAACCGGTAACTTTGCCTCTTGCTGATATAAATGTTGATTAATCGCTCCTAGCATACTTCAATGGTTATATGAATACAAGTAGAGAAAAAATGACGAAGCGGTCGTAAGTGTTCCGCGAGCGTTCGGGAATCATGCTCGAAAATTTTGTATTCTGTCTCGACTTATCAACACACTTTCACGAAATGTTTGGTAGTGAGTACCGAAAATTTCGATAACGTCTCCTCTCTAGTGCGCAATGATGTCTCATTTTTGTTCGTTAATGTATATCGTAATTCTGTTATGTCACCGATCAACTGCGTTTTTCGGCAGTCTTCCCCGTAATTACGACAGTCTCTCCCGAAATTTTCTTTCAGTGTATATTTAGGCTAAGAAAAAAAAAAAAAAAAAAAAAAATGGAAAATTAAAAAATCACGCATTTCTATAGCATTGCATTCTGTTCGACGTTACATATTCCTTCGACATTACGTACGTATAAGGATAACTGGCTATTGACTGCACACTATTCATTCATTATTGGTATAAGAATGAAAAATCACGCTTTTCCATAGCACTTTGTTCGACATTATATAGAATATGGAGAAGAAGCTGGCCAATATGCACCTAGCTTTCGAGCTTTGTTACAGCTCAACCAATGAACTTTTTAGTTTCTTTTTCTGAAAAGGTTGCTCTCCAAAAAAGCTTTCGCAGCGCGAAAGCAATACCGACTTTTTCTTTACTATTTCCTCAGGTTTGTACAATAATCGATGATAAAATAAATCGCTTGTTAAGAACTCCAAATGACTTCGTTCTCCGATACAATTTCATTTTCGCAGCTTGCCTAGCATTTTATATTTATAATCGATGAGAAAATAATGACAATTCCAAATGAATTCGTTCTCCGATACAATTTCTTTTTCGTAGCTTGCCTAGCATTTTATATTTTATTCATTCATTCGCCCCACCCCCATCTAAGAAAAGGAAATATCTCGTAATAAACTATGAAGATTCCATAACAAGCCTTAAGCGCTAGTTAACCAACTAGTATTTAGCTCACCACACGAAAACTATTAATCCGATTTAAAAAAAAAAATAGCGTACACACACATTCACGTTCACTACTTTATTAACCCTCAATTTCATGGAAATCGACCGAATAGATACAGAGAACATTCAGGTACAAAAAAAAAGTACATACATACATACATACATACATACATACATACATACATACATATGAATTTGAACGAATGTTAGAATCGTGATCTAGACCCTCTGAAACGTCGAGACAACATCCCCCCCACCAAAAATTCCACCGCGCGCAAGATTACAATACCTCCTAAAGTCGGTAAAAAAATGCAAACGCATCCTGAAAGTTACATGATTGTAATTCTGTTTGGTAGAAATCGAGAACATAGCGTTCAAAAATTTGGTTTTGTGAAATATATTCTTGCTTGTAACTCGCGTCCGTCACAACTACGCTAAACTCGTCTTCTTGGCACGTGTGCTGAAGACGAAGTTTTAAAGTCTCTTTTTTTGAGCGAAAGAATCTTCATAATTATTTCTGGGAGATTATGGTGTACGAGATTTCGTAGAGGTATAGGTGACTGGCCGCGCAAAACAGACGCCGAAATATAAACATCAACATCGCCGTCGAAGTAGTGCAAATATGCAGAATAAGCAAAATAGGAATCGACGGCGATCGAAATAATGAGATCAGAGTGCAACGAGGCGTTGGCCAGAGCCTATTCTTCGGCGTATATAAGAAGCTCGTATCGGAGGGATTATCAATCAATCAGCTCAATCAGTCTACTAAGGTTAAGTCGTGTGTAATTAGCAACTAAGTCGCGAAATAGTGTATATGTATAATTCGTGTTTTTCGATCTTTTCGTAATACAATATTGTCCCATCCGTAAAAGCCTAGTGTTTCGTTATTCCGCGAGTCAGGACAGATCAGTTAGCTAAGATAGACCTCGCCGGGGAGTGTCTACCATAGAGATCTAGTTGTATTTTGTAATTTAGGAAACACCAAGGTCTAAATTATTTCTCTTATTCTTCAATCGTCTTTCTACTCAGTAGGAGGAGGATGCATGCTGTATGAATGCACAAACTGTGAGTACATTACATTGAAAGCATTACCAAGAGAAGGCCCGTTACGTCTCAATCACCAGGTTAATAAGTAAAACATAAATGAATTACAATCAATTAATCTCATCCGATTCTTGAACAAATTGTGGGCACACAACTTAAAATATGAGAGCGTATAACTTGCTTGAATCTGTAAATGATACATCCCAGTAGTTTTAGGGAGATCCGCAGATAAAAAAAAACTGATAAGTCTAAATATAGGCCTATAATAATATTATAAATAAGAAAATCACAAATTATTGCAAAATTGAAAATGACCTAAATTCACTACGCCCTCCCCTTGACAACCTTGCCTTGGGTGTAACACCTCATCTTTCGAGCTAGAAAAAGTCAATAGAAGCTTTACAATTACTCTTTCCTATACGTTTTTCCTAGCCTGTTATCGGTCTAGTATACTGTAGTTTGAGCTGAGTAGTCACCTTCAATTATTGGCATCACTTTAAATCAATGTTAAAGCCAAACAAGAATCAAATCACCCGTCGGTCCGCCCCTGACCATTCCTTTTCTCAAGCTCCGATCTCTCCAAACGCTTTAACGAGCAAGAAAAGGAAAATATATCGTCCAAGTTTAGTTCGCTCATGGATCTAACTTACATCTTGCTCAATTACTCTATAGTCCAAATTAAAGGCGGTAAGAATAATTTCATGAATTTTGCAACAGCGTTGCTAATTTCGGCTGCCTCTTTTCTGCTAATTTCACAAAAACAGCAATTTGAGAAAAGTTCGCAAAATTATGACTGAACCAACGAGTTATCAATGAGGAGCTATCTCCGTGTAAATCACTCTTGTAAACTAATTTAATGAACTCTTCGTCAAGAATGAATCTGTCACGTAAAAGGTTCTTCATCACAATAGACGTACTGCGATAACAAAAGGATAAGAAATTGCTTCTCGTAATGTGAGCAACTATTTGTAATAGTGAGAAATAAATAAATTAAAATAAAAAATGCAAATTTCTTGCGCAAACTACTCATCCGATTTTCAAAAAAATTGTAGCTGCACATTTTTAGATACATTACTACAATATGGTCAAGTTACAAAAAAATCCGGTGGGTAGTTCCGAAGGAGTTTCGCGGACAAAAAAATCTTATAAATACTTGATAATGAATAATAAATAAATATACGAGAAAACCTGTACGGACGGGTATATAGGTAATACTTCACTTTTCCACTAGGGAAAGTCAGTAAATGCCCAAAATATCAGGTATTAGGGGAGGCCAAAATGTGATCTACCAGTGTATAATTGTAAGTAAAATTTGAGAACGGAAGTGCCGTGGACTTTTACCGACTTTTCCTGATGGAAAAGTGAGGTATTATACCCGTCCGTTCAGGTTTCCTTATACATTTATCATTTATTTATTTATATTATAATTTTTTTGTCCGCGGAACTCCTCCAGAACTACGGATGAGTACTTAGTTTTCGAGAAATACTCAAGTTTTTGAAAAATTTCTTTTTATTTTGTGAGTAGTCCCTCGCTTTACTGAAGTATCATTGTACCGGTAAGTTTATTTATTTTTGAATATGTGAGAGAGAAAAAAAATAATAATAACTTACCTTCATATCCCACAAATTAACCACAAGAAATAACGCATCCCTGTACACACAGGCCTACACCTAAATTAATAATATTATCAAACTCTTTAAATCATGGTTCATGTACACTGTTTTTGAAAGGTTTAGGTACTGTTCTAGGGCACTTGCATCTTCAAAAGATTTATAAATGAGTCAGTGTATTACATTCAATTAAATAATATTGAGACCGTTTCGAGAACTGACTCAAGAACATATTCAACATACGTGCATCAGAGGAACATCGTACCTATCGCTCCTATAGCAAAAGCCTGCACCTTTCACAGTGTCGGAAAGGTCACTAGAATTTCACATGATTTCTTTCGACCAAGTTTCTACCGCGTCGAACTGAACGCCGTCGCATGCCGTGTTTGAGAATATGCGCATTAACGATAAGTCTTTGTTGGAAAATATGAATGAGAACTATTGCCACTCTGACGTTATTCAAGTCATGACGAATTACGAGTCTTTTTCCCCATCTACAAAACTAATTACAAGAGAAACAGTGCTAATTTACTATAAAACGACGTGTTGAGACGAAATGATAAGTTTCTGCGCGAGAGATTACAAACATGAAAAAAGAACGGGGCGTCCTAAAGAACGATAAATAGGTAAACAAGAATAAAAGATAATAGGTAGGCTACTTTGTTGTCCGGCCGGTCCTATGACCGGCAAAATAGGCTATTAAACGTACGGTAGGTAAGTATAATTTGAAAATGATCATAAGAGTATTTGCGGATTCGCGCGTCATTGCGAGCAAGCATAATTTTATTATATCTAGGCAGGAGAGATGATCGAGTATAGCGCGAATGTTTCAAGTACCCGGTATGAGTGAATACGAGTGCGGTATATAACTTACATTCCCAGTCATTTTTGACAGAAGAAATAAGAGGAAAAAAGAGTTTTTAAACACAAGGTGTTATAATTATGATTCTATCCTAGCTGTATCCTCGTGAGGAGGCAGCTCGTTTCGGTGCCGCAAAGAATTGTCCTCTGATTCATTTAAATCTTATTCAACTTGCAGAGAAAACACCCGTACGTAAAAATGCCGGTGATTTGGTACAACGTGTGGTTTCACTCTGGGTTGCCATCCCATCTACTCCAAACAGCACGTTTCCAACTTCCAAATTTAGACTTCGACAAACACTGGACGACCGCATGATGGACGTAGGTAACAAAAGAACTACCTACCATAGTACGTACGAAGCCGTGACGGGAACCTTAAAAAAAAAAAAAAAAGAGACGCACACCGTGATCCGTGATACAATCATTTCGCATTAGATTAATTACTTTCTGTACTTACATATTTTTAAATACTGTAGCTGATGATTTTCGAGTTGGTATACAGTGTATAGGGACTGGTCGGATTTGTAACTCATCAAGTTTGTGATGGTTCAATTTGTTATACCGTCTCCGACAAAAACTTCATAAAAACATCGGAAGCTTTTTTTACTATGAAAAAGTTTCTTGTTGCGGGGTCGTGCGCTTTCGTAGAATTTTTAAATGCGACCTGACAAATCACTTAGTAGATCAGGTAGGATATTTCCGAAAATTTCCTCAGTACCACATCTGAAAGTATTCCGTTTATTAAGGATCTTCAAGAGATCGCGGTCGGTGATAAATCGTTGACGTTATTCCCGTAAGTTACTCATTGGTATTGAGAACCAGATTACGTGACAAGCAATCCGTTTCTGCGTTAGCTGAGCCGGGGTGGTAAATTATTTCAAAGTTTTACTGGAGCAAAAAATTGGCCAAATCAACTAATTCCTTGTCGGTTCTCGATTACAAGTTCAAGTTTGTAAGGGTTTGTGATCTGTAATAATTGTGAATTTTTGTCACAATAACCAATAACGCTAACATTTGACAAGCTTCACAAACAGCTGGGCTTTTGATATAAATTGCCTTTAGACCAACGAAGGAACCATAAAAAATTGATACAATCAACATTTGAAATCATAAATAAATCAGGGCTGGAAAACAGTTAATAGTAGGTAACGGTTATAAAATGTAACGAAGTTATGGTAATTTCATTATGTTCTTCAATTTGTTACCGTATTGTAACAAATTAAATTTTAATGATGAGAGAATGTGTCCGGCACTGCCGTTCGAAATAAAATAAATTTACAAAAAGAGAATTAAAAAAACCCGATGCGACGTTCCGATAGTAACGATCATCATTATCATGCAAGGGTTACAGCATGAATGAAATACTTACAGAATACGGATGAACAAAGAGACTTAGTCATGATGAGGTACAATCATGTTTCATGACCGGTAAGTACAGGCTGATGACACCATCGACGTCAGATAGCGTTATCATTTTTCAGGATTTTGACAGCTTCGCGTACTCTTCTTTTATTCCTGTTCCGCCTGTCTGATGATGCGATTATCGTACCTCTAATCGCGAAACCGCGGTCACATATAAATAAACTTAAGTATGCGTTTCTGTACAGATTTTCTTTAATTTGTAAACCCGAAAAAAAAAAAAAAAAAAATTATAATAAATAGGCCATAGGTCCCGCTCTGAAGACATATAGGGTATTGTCCATTGACTGAGCTAGCTATAGGTAGAGGGTACCCCGACATTTTCTCTAACAAACATTTTTTCTAAAAATAAATTTTCCAACTTTATGTTTTGGTCATATTCTCTGATAACATTTTCAGAAGTTTATTACATACAAAAATTTCACGAGATATCTACATTAGCCCCAATTAATTGCAAGTATTCTAAGCGTGGTGTGTTATGGTATTCGGTAGCAATCGATTCAAATCGTGTTTGTAGATCGTTCCAATTTTTTTTTTTTTTTTTTTTTTTTTTTTTTGTGGTGCTTCTTTGATCTTTTTTCACATTGCTAATTCCGTTAAACAAAACTCTGTGGAACCTTGTTCCGTTTGAATATAAGTCCGGGTGATGCCTACCAACAACGATTCGAAAACAGTTATGCCAACCTTCCGAAACGTTGTTGGTACGGTGGAATTTCGCCAGAGCAGTGTTGTAATGGTTTCACAATTTTGGAGGGTATCTGGGCGGTGCAGTTCGACGTCCTCTTCCTTAGGTGCCAGTGATGTTAGTCAGCTTGACAGCCGTATTCCCAAACAAACGGAAAAATTTTAAGTTTGCTTAACGAACCGGAAAACACACTTAAGTAACCTCGCGAGGTTACTTAAGGGTTTTTTTTGGGACTTCTGGGACTCTTAAGTGCACTTGAAATTATGTTGTTTGTTTGGGAATACGGCTGTGAAATTATCATACACGTTGTGTAGAACAGCCGGGCAGGCCCGACCATGCCAGGCCGGTAGACTAAACTAGTCAACGTCGCAATCAGCCTCCTTCAATAGACGTTTTGGTTGGCGTGCGGTGACGTGTTACGGTACCGCACTTCGTCCTCTATCGCGACTTTTCATGTTCAAATGATCATATCTCGTTTTCTAATGAACCAATTTCTGCAATCTAGGGCTTAAAAAAAAGGAAAAGTTTCATTCTTTAAATTACGTTCTCTTCATTTTCTCTCTAAAAGGCACCATATTTGAGAACGAATCAAATGTTTGCTTATTTCCCATAAGAACGTATGTAAACGTCAGCCCCTTCGCGCTGTTGTCATTTTTCAGCCTACCGGCCTGTAACTAGAAACGGCCATGGCCCGACCGAGTTCTTGGAAAGAGGCAAGAACATCCGCTTCCGGCACAAATGCTAGGCCTAGTAACATATGCGTGTAACGTTTCACTGTTGCGTCTTGTGGATCTGCGTGCTGTTGTTGCAACCCTTCAGCTTATAAACACGGCGATATATTATTTGTGCCAAATGAAAATAGCAAGCTAATACAGGAACGTCAGGAAGCACTTCGTTGGCTGCCTTGATGATACCCCCCTGCTCGAAATCGGTCATAATTTTCGTAGGGTTGCACGGTACGACACTGTATAGCATTCTACCGCATTTTTTACCGCCTGTAAAACTTTCTTGTATAAGTAGTTCATCTGTTGTCTTTCAAGAAGCAAAAACGAGCGGTACAGCTACCACTTCATTTGGATGACCCGCTCGTTGCCGTGGACCCATCACTGTAAATATTTGGACAAGTATACTTGGCAAAGTTTTAAACGTCCCGTCCAAGAACCACACGGAACTTTGGCATAATATTTCTATATTTTTGCGGGTGGCAAAAACTACAAGAAGAAATGTTCATGAGAGAAAATGTCTTCAGATAAAATGCGTTAGAGGAAGTGTCGTACAGAATTAAAGAAATTGAAGATTTCACTCTAAGGCATTTCCATAGAGACCCAGTAGATGAGAGGAGCGATGTACAAACTCGAGATTGAGAAATTAGAAAATTTATTAAAATAAGTTATCTTCGAGAATCTTGTAATGTTTTTGTGATTAAATACATACTTATGTAAGAATATGCTTGCATATTCTTACATGCTGGCACTCCCAGATAAAGTAGGCAGTTCAAGTTCTTAGAAGATAGTTCACAATGATAGTCGAGAGTCGCAGTTGATTTCTCTATTTTGAGCAGGAAAGGTCGGTAAAACGGAAGGCGTTACTACGTAAACGATTACCCGATTCTTATACATATACTTATTATTGAAATATTCTTCAATGATCAATGATGAGAGACTAGAAAGAAAATATTGAAAAGTAATTAGCATGTTTCCGTATTACATCAAAGTATGTATTTCTGAGAGAGGATAAAAAAGCTAGGAACATGTCTAAGCTCGTCAATGTTTGAGGTCACTAAATTTTTGCATCGGAAAATGATTCTGCCTCACGTGCTCTTATCTATCAGAAATACTCCGACGTACTTATAATGCAAGTGCGAGAATCAGCTCTGGAATGATTTTTTAATTTTTTTACGATGTAAAATAGTTAGGTAGGTATTTATTATACAAGGTCTTGAACCGAATGTTTTAATCACGAGTCCGAAGTTTTGCAAAACGAGTTGAAAGCGAGTGAAGTAAAATAGGCGAGTGACTAAAACGTAACGAAGTTTTAGACCGCCCGTGTATAATACAATATTTTCAGATAGTTTATCTACTAAAAATAATAGATTAATCGCCTGTTTTATCACCAACTATGGAAAAAATTTCTTGATTAAAAGCTTGTCTTTAGATTTTCTTTCTTCTTTTATTTTACCTTCGCACAACAACTGAAGTCGTGACAATACCCCCGCAGCTCAAGGTAGGTAAGTAGGTAGTGTAGAAGTTATAGTTACCTATCTTGAAAATCGCTCATAAAAAGCACCTAGACTGCTTTAAAAAAAAAAAAAAACCTTGCTGAGAATGCGCACTTCAAATTTCATAATTAGAGGCTTTCATTGCCTTATTTTTTTTAAATTCATGCATTATTCTCTGAAGATGACATACTACCTACTGTATGCTGTACATGAATTTCTAATAATGTAGCAATAAAGGCCTTTAATTATGGTACCTAATTTAAATAGGTACTTACCTATTTGTTGTCGATCGACTTTATTTAACAAAACCTTCATAACTTGAAAAAACAAACAGAGGAAATACGAGCAGGTAGGTACTCGTAAAATAAAGGTATAGGTATTTTATTAAGTAGGTATGTGGAAACGTACGGGCGGCTCTATACTTGAAACCATTCAAATTATTGTAACTAGAAATCTTACAAATAACCAATTCCTGTATATTAACTTCCTCAATCTCATGTTATTAATATATCGAGACGCAATGACTTCAATGTTATAAAGGGTGGTGACGTCTTCCTTTCTGACGTTGAAGTAAATTTGACATAGGTACCACACTTACTTTTATACCTACCTACTTATACATAGTTACATTCACATTTATACTGTATGCGTACGTCACAAACTATTTTTTGAACATTTTTCATTGCGATAATAAAAATTTGGGCGTTGGATTTTAATTTACAAAAGTACTACTACCTACCTATGATAAGGAACTTTCAATTCATTTGTCTTCTCACCTTATCCCTTCATTTTAATATTTTATTGTATGAGTTATCGTAACAATTACTTTAGCGGCTGGTATTTGATGGATGAATAGAGCTCGGTGAAAGTTTTGGGTACAAGTGATGAAGTCGGTGGTTTCCCAGTCTGGATGCGGATCTGAATCGCACTTGCCAAGGAGAGAAAAACCGTCATTGGCAAGTATTTTTAAAATGTAAATATGATGCACCTGTATGAGGATCATGACTATTTCATTTATGAAACCAGAAATTATTCAATAATGAAAAGAAAATCAGGATCAAGATCAAACAGAATTCTTCATGACTAAAAGATAAGTAAGTGATTTAATAATTATAAAAAATAAAAAGAACCCTAATACCTAAGTAGATATGATATATGGCGTGATCTAGTTGTTGTAAGCAAGTTTTATTATCAAACTCAGAAGTCACACGCTCACGCGAAGTAATTACTTAGTTGAATGTTCTGTATAGGTAATGATCTGCATGGTTGGCCATGTTGCACAGGACCGTATACTGTAGACAACGGCTTTGCCGGAAATTGATTTTCGACGCGATGACGGACCATCAGATGAATAGGTATATTTGAATAAAGGTATTTAAGTAGGTGTAAACAATTCGCGTCGGATAAGTTATTATTTTGCTAACATAACGACCTTTGTAGCGCACAGTCGATATCAATGTCGACTCGACTAGACATCGACGGAGGGTCGACATGTCGAGGCATTTGTCGATGTTTGTGGCAACAATTTATAAACGCTTTTTCCTGTTGCCTGAATAAGTCGAAAATAAGCTCGACTGTCGATGTCGACGTCGACCTATTTGTACACGTATCGAAAACGGACAGATGTCGATATAACATCTCAGGCCAATCATAAACAGGAAATGAGCAAAACTATTACCTATCCAAATATTATACTACCTGTTAACTTTTAATTTCTCGTGCTGTCTTAGGACACTAGTCAAAGTAATTCCCAATTTCAAAATTTTGAAAAATGAACTGTCGATGAACTTTTCGACTGAATTGTCGACGCGTCAACCGCCTATAACGACTGTGCTAAGAGGGGAGCTATAATTAAAGCTGAATACTCGCGCTATACAACTTCGACTTATGTCTTGAAGAAGTGCAACTTCGCGGTTGCCAAAGTAGCTTGGCAGTTGCTGAGTAGAAGTGAGGTGAGGGCGTTTGCCGAGGAAATTCTTCCAACACTGAAGTTATACCCAACATGGTCGCATGTATTTATGCAACTCGCACCCACTCCAACATGGAGGAACGACAGAAGCAACGTATGTTTCAAAGATGCGCTTCTTGATACGTACCTAAATATATAATATAAATATTTTGAAGCATGAGATGAATCATCTAACAATGGGTGGATCATCGTCTAAACAAGCAGCCTGTAGCAGGCTGGAAGAGGTTCGTGCCTTGCTGATTGTCTGTAGTCAGTGCAAAGTAAGTATAGTATTATCCTAATCGACGATCAGGCAAACTGTACCTCTTGGACAACAAAGGAAGAATATTTTCCTTTCTGATTGCACACTACCTATCATACATTTGTACAAAGAAGGTACAGAATTGAATGAAATAGACCAATATGTACACTGAGAGAAATTTTGGTGCAGGTACTTTTTACTATACTATATATAAATTGTAGTAAAGCCGGTCCAGTCGAAGATTATTGTCATAACTACTGAAAAATATAGTAACACTTACGAGAAAAAGTAGTGAATTAAACTAAATTGCTTACTTGTTTTAACTATAAAAATCACGACTGGGCCGTCTTTACTATATTCTTTGTTAAAATTGCAATATTTTTCTCTCCGTGTACATTACAGTACACATATTCGCAAATGATAGATTTATTTGTACATTCTACATCTAATTTTTTTTTTTTTCTTCTTCTTCTTCAGATTCTTTCATCTTAGTTAGGTGGTTTAAGAAACTTCCAGATCTCTTATGAAAACCAACGAACGGAGAATCTTTCTATTACGTTGTAAACGAGCAAACTCCAAGACTGCGGTCTCTCTGTATTCCAACTTGAATCTAGTCTTCAAGATGAGCCGACTGATCGGTCTGTCTTCAACTTTTGTAGCTTATCAAGGAGACGGGTCTTGTATTCTTCAAAAATTTGTACCATCATCAATAATTTTCGTAGCTGTAAGAGTGATCATTTGCGCTCAGAGCGCATTCAATATTTTATTTTACAAATTTGACGCAGATGAGCTTCTAGCGCTGTGCGGAAATTTGAGCGTTCACCTAATTCACATGAGTACTGAAAGAAAGTTTTTACGTGCTCTACTTACTTTGCACCAAAATGAATCCACTCATTTTTTTACCAACTCAAGAGAATTCTTCTGGGCTTTCGTGACAACTTCTATTTGCTTGTATTTCTTATCGTACACATACGACTTTATTCTTCAAGATTCCTTTGATTTTTATTTAATTACACGTTTCTTTTGTAATCTATATCACAAAATATCTTACTTCATCGTTATCGTCGAATTTGTGTTATGCGCCCAAGAGCTTCGATATCAATTTTCACACCTTGCCACGTACATAAGTCAGCTTAGAGACGAGCTGATGACGGAAAAGCTCATTCAAGATATTAGATCAGAATACGAGAAATTGATTGTGGCCTCCAAAGAAATGAGTTCATCCAGCGGTTTCAGACTACTCATTCCAATAGGACTCATACCAATAGAACTATTGATGATATTCTATTTTGTGGTGTTGAAAAGTAAGCGACGGCACTCCGTTTCAACTTACGTGTTATTATTGACGTATTTATTGGCAATCCATACCATCGCGGACGCAGGATCGCAGGTTAAAAATGCAGTAGGTATACTTATTAGAAAACGGGAAAAAACAAATCTCCCTCACATGTTCTCCTTCTGTAAAAATAATAACAGAGCTGAAATCATTTTGCGTTTACTTTCCAATTAATTTATTTACACAAGTACATTTGCTAGATTTTCAGCAATAAATATTTTATTTTCTTCATGCTGCGCTATGTAAAGGCAAGGAGACGTGCCTAGTTTCTCTTCGCATCTAACAGATCCAATTCTTCACGCTACCCAAAATTTTACAGCCTCATTAGCGACTTTGTCTGTACCTCGATGCGGACAGAATACCTGTCTTATGTGGGGTAGTTTCGAAAAATTTCAATAAAACAAAAATGGTCGGAGATTAACATGACTGGCAAAATTGGTTCAAGTCCCTCTTCTATCATGAAGCCTACAGCTCGGAAAGGATTAGGAAAAATTTTCACTTCTGAGCTGTATGTGAGATTTCATTTAGGTTTACATAGACACGATAAGAGAATCAAGAAAACTTGGTACTCTTCAAGATTTCAATTGGAATTTTTAATATAAGTACTTACAAAAACTAGTAAAGAAGTTACGGACATAGGCCCATACAATTTTTTTTTACGTATGATCGCGATTCTGGTCGTGGTACCATAATCATCATCAGATACATAGGTACTGTCACTTATACAAAGTAGGTAGTGTAGTGTAGATTACATAGGTACAATTATTCTAACAATTACCTAGGTACCTAAGTGTGAATACGTACGGTATAATTTACTTGAACGGATGGGCGCGCGGCACATTGGGATGAAATCTTGATCTAGGCGACAAAAATTCAAATTTTTAGGAATTGATGTATCATTTTCTCAATTCTTACGTAAAATTGATCGTAGAATTCGAAAAAAATAAATAAAAAATCATACAGATATCTATAAAAAGGCTCAATAAAGCCAATTTATACCAAAAATGAGTATTATCTGGGAAATTTTCATGCTCACCCATCGTTTTACATAATATAAAATTTGCCCGGAGTTTTAAAAAATAGTCAGAAAATTGTGAAAAGCTCAGAAAGAAAAACACACATACCAGAACGTCTGGAGAATGAACCTGGTGGAAAGATATTCAAATCCCTATCCATGGAAAGATTTTTTATTAAATCCCTCTCCATTCTCACAGAAGTTTCTAATTAAATTTTGTCACAAAGGACGAGAGAAAAAGAGTCTGCTATTTTTGAGCGCTCGCAATCAGAGAACCCTGAAAATGGAAATCATCATTTTTAAATCATCCATTTAATTTCAAATAAAAGAGGTTAGGAGTACTTCATCTATGACCCTGGGATTGAACGCAAGAAGGTAATATGTCGTGGATGGTAATTTGAAAGTTGTTCATAATGAGTGCCCCTGCAAGAAACTTCAAAGACACTGTGAAACCCGATCAGAAATATCTATTCCGAAGAAATGTTTAAAAAAATAGGTCTGGACTTGAAACTCAAGTTGAAATAGTCCTCAGAATATTGAAGTTCTTCGTCGTTTTCTTCCTGTCTTTCTTTTTCATCTTCTTCTCCGCTCTCAATTTCTACGACCTTTTTTTCATCAATAATCAGCAGACGCTGAACTTCGAGAGAAACTGGCTCTGTTGATGATCCAATAGGCAAAACAAATTCCTCGTTGTGCAAAATACTGTCTCAGTTGGGAACATCAGAGCAGAATTTTGACGCTTGTAACGGTAGTTTGTGAGGGCAATCCTTCATTCAAAAAGCAGAAGCACAGTTATCCCTCCTGGTGACCCATCTGTAACGCAAATGTGTGCCGTCACAATCCCGTCACGTGACAATATTTTTCACAAGGGGTCTTGATCCAGCCAGTTCTGATTCAAGGATACAAATTACAAATCGTTTACTCTGTTGGTCAACTTTTTGCCATTTTCGACTCAGATGAGTGACAAAAGTATTGACTTTCATGGTAACTTCCTCCACATTTATAGGATCATTATACTATCTCTATTCTTTGGATGAAATTCTGAATTGTTGTTTTTGTGACAGTGTTGCTTTGAATAGAAATTTTCTTCGCTTTTAATAGTTCATACAAATCGCAATTGAGGATGATACTTCCCGTCATACCATGAAGAAAAAAATCGAAATTATTTCTTATTATACCTAGGTACTTTTAAAATCATACTCATATCACTAGAAAATGCAAGTTAATGCAAGAAGTGTTTATGCACGATCAAACTAGTTGTTTTTATACGTTTTTTCGTGATTTTACTTTCTTGGCAAATATTGGCACAAATTTTTGCCAGTCTAAAGAACTTGAATTCTGAACATAAATGAAGCACCTACTTTCTTGCATTGCTTTATTCCAGTTCTAATTGTGAACAGAGCTAAAAACCATTGCAACCAGGTGAAAGAGCACAAGAAATACTCGGGATACAGCAACAAGAAAGACACACGATTGTCACAACATTGGTTCGACAGTGCCAGTGAGCTATACAGTGCAGCGATGGAACAACAAATCCCTGCACCTTCTACCTTTCCCATAATTCGACTACCCGTCTGACGCCACTCGACGCGACCACAGACTTTTCAATTCACGATCCAGGCTTCTCAAAGTAATACAAAATGATATTTTGAATTGCATTTCACTTTGGAGAAGTTACTTTTTTTGATTTTTTGCCGCCTAAATGAGTAATTCATCCCAATGTGGCGCGCGGTGAGTATTTCATTAAGTACATAATGGCAAACTTTTCCATCTTCTGCGTGAGTCATGATTCCGATTTGTTCCAATTTATTGAGGACTTCACTTCTTTTAGGGTCGGCCCGGTTCTCGAGGCCGACCGTATTGTAATCCTTTTTTTCTTCGGCTCAGTTCAGTCGCTCACGTGACGGCATAGCATCCATAGCGCGGTATGTTGTGGCTGGGTAGTTGTGGGTATTTTGTAGTTCGTGTCACAGGTCACAACTGTGCATTGGTTCTTTGTTTGTTATCAGTTATCATTATTGCGGCTTGCGTTGTTCTATTTCATTGAGTTTTTTTTTATTGTTTGATGGAGTAAGGAACTCCTACGTATTGAAAATCAATCTATCGAATATTGATATGGCGTGTTTGAAAATTCGCCTTACCGTCGTTGTAATATTATTTATGCAAATAAAATGAAACAATATTATTTAGGAATGAGGTAGGAACGCAACAACGTAAAAAGTATCTGTTATCATGAGTAACTTTTGCGTACTGATGAATTTGATTGAATGTTCTAATATTGTTAATTTATTTTCTATCAATGAATAACAGCTGGTCTTAAAATTTTGGTACCTAGATAGGCTAGCTCGCTTTATCACAGAATAGAAGAAAAGTCATCAGAGGTGAAATCTTGAAATTGGTTCGATCAATTTGAATGAAAGTAGAGTACTGAAGCGGTATACAAGAATAAATAAATGATCGAGAATAAATAATTGATTGTTGAGCATACTGTGATCTAAACATAATATAATCGGTATGGAGCGACAATGATTGTATCAAGTGTATAGCTGTTCAGTTCATGTTTTCATCTTAGTTCCTATAATCAGAGTTCACAGTTCTTCTACTTGATGGAATGTGAAATAAATGATGATTTTGAAATTGAACATGGATTGCATAATTATATGTGATACCCTGGCTTTGTAATTCGCAATTCTGGTAGTAGGTAGGTTATTGTGTTGATTTACTTACCTATCATTCTCAAGAAAGTTGTCTTTTGATTGAAAATGCTTCAGCGAGCAAATGGGTTGAGTACCATTAGCCAAATGAGATTCATGAGATTCTAGTTGACAAGAGTTAACGTTTTATAATTGTATGAGTAGATAGATAACATATGATTATTATTGTATAATAACACAGGTGAATATTGGAAGGAAATCATTTTATTCCTTCCATTCCAAAGTTCTGTTCTGTATTATTTGAGTTTAGATTGAATGTTCAAATTGTGAATTCATTTTTTATCAATGAAGGATTTTTGAAATCGGTCACAATTTGAATAAAAGTAGAATATTGAAGTATATGTAGTATATGTGGGAAGTTAGTTACGTGCCTTTGTGCTGAGAGTTTTTGTGTAGATAAGTGAATCATGGCTTGTTCCTTCAATGAAAATGTTGAAATAGGTGGATGTTGGAAGGGTGTAATATTAGAGTCAAGGAAACGTTACGGTATTACGTCTTTGCTATCAACAGACCTTACTTGAGGTTATTCCAAATCAACGCAATTATTTATTGTTGGCTGTTTGTTTTTATTGAAAAGAACAAAAGTGATGAGAGGAATTCTTGATTGATTGGTGGGAGATATAATGAATTGAATTAGAGTAATGAAGCGGTAGAGCATAATGATTAATGAATGAATGATTGTTGAGTAGGTATCTTGATTTAAACTTGAAATTGGTACTGAGCTTTCTCATATTCGACAGAAAGTGAATTACTTAGTAGAAAATATTTAGGTATGATGACAGTACTCTTATAGGTGAATAATCATCAAAATTATTCAAAGTTGCAGTGGACATGTTGGAGCCTCCTCCTCCCTCCCCAAATAGGGTAGCGAGCATTTCAAGCCCTAAATATGAACCAATTTTGATCAAACTCAATGTATATTCTCCAAGATATAGAGCCTTATAGTCACATAGTGAAAGAAAATTATTTCAACTCCCTGAAGTTCTCTTCTAGGTATATTATTTTTGTCAATATTGTTGCTGAATAGTCCACTGCTGATGATACAAAAGTCACTAAAAGTGGTGATGTAAAGGAACTTCAGCATTTCAGCAAGCAGCATTTTGCAATATTTTGCCAATTATTGGTGCGGTAACAGAAAATCAATCCATCGTAATTATAGGAGAAGATATTAGCCGACCCTCTTCCAGCCTGGTACTGGCTGCTTGTTCAATTTATACGGAGGAAGGAGGTATTATTCTGTTCGCCACAGTTATGATCGCATGCTATCAGGTGGTCAGCGAATGAGAAAACCTCGCAAGTCTTCTGTGACGCCAAGGTGGCAGGTGCGGTATGTTTGGTGATACAAAAGCGCAGCGTAGAGTACGTCCGCGGTTTGACCGATAGTAGGTACACTATGGAGCTGTGCAATTATTACAACTTGATTTATACAGTAGACACCGCTTCGATTACAGGGTCTTTCACGCGTGAAAGATAATAGATCTTAAATTATTGACGACGTAGAAAGCTGCGCGGTATTCGGCTTCATTTAGAATTGATGGTGCCGCTGCCGCTGCAACAATTTAGGGCGCATAGAATTAAGGGTGCGTAGGCTTATGACTGTGTCATTTTTGCGGCCATCATTTAATTCGATAATTTGATTCTTCAACTACAATCAGGTGAAGTTTCAATGCAATCAAGCTCGTACTCGCAAAGAAAACAAAAAATGATATTGGATTTTCATTTTCCATTTTGGGGGTCTTTTGTTGAAGTTTTAAATTTTTTATGTCTTAAAAATGGTGAAATTCCAGAATTGTAGGGAGGTTTTGAACCTCTCGATCCTCTTTCTCTTTAATCTAAAAACTCATTTGTGCAACCACAAACCCATATTACTTGAAAGAGAGGAAGACGAAACAGAAAAACGAAAAAAAAAAATAAATAAAAATAGAAGGTAGACGAACTAAGAACTTCGAATGCATCTTTCTCAAAACTACTTTTTTTTTTTTTTTTTGCTATTTGCCCATGTTAGTTGTGATTAGGTTGAGGTTTAGATTTAGTTTCGACGTTTCAATGAAGTAGGAATTTGTGTCTCAAGTCTCGTCTGTCTTGGCGGAGCCGTGTCAATTCGTTCTAAAATTATTTCCATGTTCGTGTGTACCGTATAATATGTAGACTACTCGTTGCCTCTACTCAAACGCTGTTACATCACAAATGTAGGATGCACTTGTTGGTGTTTCAATGTGCGGGCAGGTGATTTCAGTAATTTCTTGAGTTTTTCTTTCTTTTCCGTTCGATACTTGTTGATGGAATTGATAATGGAGTTCAAGTCTTCATCAAACGGTAGGTCATTAATTAATGAGACGCGGATGAGACAAGTATGCAAGGCTTTTGTGAACTTACCTATCTTTTTCAGTTTCGTATGAAGCCGCAATTTTTGGTAAACGATTTTTCGAGTTGAGTTTGCTGATTGGTGGTCTGAGAAGTTTATAAATTTAGCCCAAAGATCCTTTCAAGAGCATAAGTAAATAAATATATACCTAGATAAGGAAACCTGAACGGATGGGTGTGTAATACCTCACTTTTCCACTGTTTGTGCATGCAACGAGGGTCATGTAACAAGATACTTAGAACCAATCAGCAATTCATCGATTTGATACGAATGCAGAGAAAAGTGTGCGTACAGCTGTGTATGTACTCCTGCACCATAACTTCTTTATAGTTTCCCACTGTGACCTACAATGTATCACGAACTCCGACATGCTCCGACTGAAAACCTGTTCTATAGGGGGCTTTTTTGAAAAATTTGCCGCGTATACATTTGTACTTTCAACCTATAGGTACTGTATACGAGAGACTTGGAAAAATTTCTACCTGCGAGTTGTATACAATAGTAGGGAACTTCAAGAAATTTCGACTTTCAAGCTTTAATATAATGATATAGAAAAAAGAATTGAAAACAATCATTTTGACCTTCGAAGTGTTTCTTAATACCGCGCGCAACTAATTTGACACCATAGAACAGGTTCCCTGCGTTCCATGTTTAACTTTGTTAAGGATCTAGGTACCGGTAGTCGAAAAGCGATATTCAATGTGATGCATGGCTTTTGATAAGGTCTATGCCCCTGGCCCCCCCAGATGAGTTACAGAGTCAAACAATGGCTCAAAAGATTGTGCTCGAGTTGTGCTCAAGTGTGCCGTAAACCATTTAATTTGTGCTGCATCCATTTCTGAGATATAATAAAAAATGTTTGGGGGTGGCCAGAGGAACGGGAGCCCCCCCCCCAATTCGAATTTTGAGTTGAAAATCATATGGTATATTGTGCTCGAATTGTGCTACATTATGCCGTAGTTATTTTACATTGTGCTGCTCCCCTTGCCCATGTACAGAGGATATTGCCCCTGCCCCCGCCCCTTTCGTTTTAAAGGCATTCAAAATGAGTGGAATTGTTTCTGATACATTCATTATGTTTAATATCTCTTTCATATTTCTCATTCACCCATTTACTCTCTCTTATTTGAGGATAGACTGTAAAGGCTTTTCCCCCTACCTCTGAATTTATAAAATTTTAAACCAACAACTCGTCCTGTCGTCCATTCGTCATGTTATAATCATTACTAACACTGTATTCTTCTCGCCCCTCCCCCCTCCTTTCCTTAAGAAATGTATTCTTCTCTCCAGACCTCCAACAGGTTGTGAAGCTTGAGAGTTTATCAGGTGACCTGAGTTTATCATACTTTTTTTGATACATTTTATGAACGGAATCTTTCTTCACCTTCTTGTCTTGCAAGGCCAATGGGCAAGGAGGGTGCGAGAATATTGACCACATTTGAAAATTGGTCATGAAATAATGAATAAGGGAGAGTAACCAGAAACAGAGATGAACTGCTCGCGCTGTCAATCTAAATAAAATGTTAGGTACCTAGCTACCTACCTATTTCCGTCGTTTTGGTGCAAAGAAAAGAAATTGTCAGCCAATAGCTCATCTCTTATACATGGGTTTAGACTAGAGTTTGATGCAATATGTATATGACGCAAGCGAGAAAGAATTAAGCAGCAGCTAAATTGAGCGATATCTGAACGAGCCCTTTGGTGACCCAAGTTGTGACGCAAGCCGACATGCAGCGCAAGTTCACCGCGATTTTAAGCAATACAGACGCGCAATAACAGCCTAGCGAAAAAGCAGCCCAAAAAAACGCGCGTCTTTATACCCTGATTTCCAACGAACAAAACGCAACCGCGTCCCTGCGCGCTGTATTATAACGGAAAGAATGCGTTTTACTTTATCCTACCGCTTTGCCAAAAATTTGCTATTACGTGATCGACTTCATGGCTACTGTCAAGTGAGCGTACGAGTGATCACCGATCAGTGATGCCTTTGTATTATGCCGCGCCACCGCGACCAGACGACGGCAAGCTACTGCCTCAGCTGAACTGAATGTGCGAGTGACCACTGATACCTTTGTATTGACAGCGATTAGACGGTGGATCGGCATTCAGTGAGAACTGAACGATCGCACAGTGATCAGCGGCAGAACGTTTTAATTTTATTATTGTTTAAATTAATTGTGACGTGCTGGAAAGTGAAGACCTAATTTCATCAAAGTGAGTAGGTATAGATTGGGGTAGCCAATATACTCCATATTATTATTATGCTTGTATACTTGTACTCATAAGAAATTGTGCCCTTGTCACAGGTGCCTCTTGAAAATCCCGTTTGTACTTCATAGTTCGAGAAAAATGCGCCGGGCAGAGTCGGAAGTACTCAAGATAAAGGAGATTGTCTGTTTACACCGAAACAGAATAATTGACAAAAATAATAAAATTGTTCCTCCTTCGAACGAGTAAGGCAAAATATGTATTGAAAATATGTACATAGAAGTAGTGATCATTTTTCTCAAGTTTCCTTTCTGAAAAATAGTACCGTATGTTAGCTATAATACACCCGCATGTACTATAAGATATTTTTCTTTAATGTTGAAACAAAATTCAACTCACGAGGTCTGAAATTAAGGCGACCGGGCCAGGGTAAAAGAGTTTGAAGCCTTACTAAGGCCAGGCTGGGCCAAGCCAAATATTTAGGACGTCCAACTGTGGGCCAGGGCAAAAAAATTATTTCCAATTTCAGGCCTGCAACTCACGTTACTGAAATGTGACTGGCTGATTCATTTTTCTTTCACACGTTATTCTTTCATGGGTTTTTTATTTTTTTTTTCCTGCCAAACTGGGTGCGGGCAAAATTCAACTTTAACTGTCCCATAGATGCAGTCAAAACGTCGTTTCAACTTTATGTATCAGAAAGAATGTTTGGTTATTTAGGTACATTATTTTTATTCATTCTTCACATGCTAACCTCTATCAAATCATCAGTCACCTTCATCTGGATCTCAGGTCACATCAGTCGTGAAAACGTTGATCGTGCGGTCAAGATTTACACTCTTTTATCAAAAATTACTGACCTAGCTCATTCACCAGTACAAGACCTTCAAAAGTACTACCGTTCCAAAATACTAACTTCTTGGCATGTACTTTGGGGAAAACAGCCCAATCAAAAGCCCCCCTATTCCATGGTCCTCTTCAAATAGAAATTCCCGTCGTGAAGAAGTCATCCTCGCTCGTCTTAGGATTGGCCATACCCGACTCACCCACTCTCACCTCATCTTACGTCTTCACGCTCCTCCATCATGTAACTACTGTCAATTAGACAACCCCACCGTTCAACACCTCTTCTCATATCCCGTCCTCCAAAGTCAAGGTTCTACCTACAACGTTCCTTCATCTGTCACCTCTGCACTATCGAACAACTCTGAAACCATGCCCTATTCCCTCAAATACCTCTGTACTATTTACTTTTTTGAATTGCTGTAATAACTTCAAGTCATATAATAATAGTTTTTGTACAATTAAAAATTAAATGGAGCTGATGACCCATTTGCGTAATGAGCTCCAAAATGAAATAAAATAAAATAAATTAAAAAAAGTATTTTAAAAAACAGATTATCTAAATTATGAGAAGAGAGTAATTTTCGATGGGTACCATACACATTCTTGCGCTCAAAAATTTTGCGATGGACAGTAGAGGAAGTCTCATTATATTTTATTTGAACACAAAAACTGAATTCTTGTTGTGCCCAAATAAATGTTTCATTCTTCATATGTATACACCAAACTTCCCGAGATCCTCCCCCCCCTTACTATTTTAAAGAATAGTAAAAATGGTTTGGACGACTTCAAACTGTAGGTTGTGGCGCGCAAATATTCCCTAAACAAACTAATCAGATAGAATTTCGTGCTCCATTGATTGCAGCCAACTTTCTCGCGTCAACGGCCCAGTTTCCTCATCTCCCTACTTACCACCCCAGGTACCTTACCACCCCTCTCTCCTCTCCCAAAAATCTTCCCTCTCATCAGAATCTTCTCTAAACCTCCATCTCAAATTTCAGACCAGTCTCCCCACCTTCTCCTCCACCCTTCGATAGTCATCCTCGCCTCAACCTAGCCAACCTACCTAAATCACCAACACTGCACTGCCTACATGAGACATATTAAAAATATTTCTTTATATAGAAAGATGTGAAGAATGAAAGTTACAGCTCTCTAACTATCTTTCTGCTGGAATCAAACTCAGTTTTTGTAAAACTTTTCTCACATCTTCAGATTTTTTATCAATCTGTATCAATCAGCGAACAGTATTTGTTTTGCCGCTGAAAGGCAGATCCTTAACCCGAATTTGCAAATATTCCTTCGAATATCCCTATATCAATAAATTGAAAAAATTCCCCCCCCCCCCTCCGCCTGAAAACAAAATATTTTCTGGCGTAGCCAAATTAATGAAGATCATGTTTCATGTCTTCTATTAGGAAGCATGCTCTGATCGTTCGCCCCCATCTTGGTGTACTATAAGTCTACTTTAGTATATTTTGGGTTGATGAGATTAGGGGGACTCAATCGCTCCGCTCCTCGTCCCGCTTCTTGGTCCAGTATAAGTCCACTTTAGAGTATTTTAGGCTGACTGCTACTTGGGACTCACTCGCTCCGCGCGTTCGTCCCGCTTCTTGGTCCAGTATAAGTCTACTTTAGGGTATTTTAGGCTGACTGCTTTCTGGGACTCACTCACTTCGCTCGTTCAAAGATTGAGCACGCACATATGCACGCACGCACGCACATTTCCAACAAAATTAAGGTAGGGCTCGGAGAGAAAAAAATTGTAAGTCCCAAGGTCACCTGCACGCACGCACGCGAACGTACGCACACGCAAATTTCCAAATGAGTGCAGGGTCAGAGCAAAGACATGAAACATGTCAACATAATTGCTAATTACTTTTGCCAACTTATATACAAATTTGCTCGGACTTAGTACTCGGTAAAGAAGTAGTAAAACCAACGTGCATGATTCGTCTTGATGTTAATCACATTATGCACTTGATAAGTTCCTGGCCGTCACTGAAAGCAGCTAGCAAACGCGTTAAAGAATTTTACATGCGTTGTATGGGGCAATTAATCCAAAACTCTGATTTTGAATACACTAAACTTCTATTACGACATCTTTTTATAATTTCGCTCAACGAATTTGAGGGTACTGATGCATTGACAGGTGAAGAAACTCCATGCGAAAGTTCAAAAAGATTTTTGAAAAATCTCATCAGCGCGAATGAAGAAATGGACGAGGTCTATAACAATTATTGTGGTGGTATTGATAAGTCTGAGGATGATGAGTCGGACGATATTCACTTCATGGAAATTGAAGTGAATGATAATAACATTTACCAACAGATTGAAAATTTGCATGCAGAAATCGAGAAATCCTCCAACTTTATTAAAGGAGACAGAGATAACGCACATTATTCTCCGCCTTTTGCTGCAAAACTTTTACAATTTTGCAAAGATATCATTTTGTGGTCAGCGATCATGAATCCCATTTTTGGTTACGGACACAAAACTGAAACCAGTTCAGCGTCAGAAAGTATGTTCAATGAAATTAAGAATCGTTATTTCCAAGACACAACGCTGCCAGTGCGCGTTGATGAATTTATATCGAAACATATAGTATGCAATCAGGGACAGAGTATTCTTTTGAAAGCCAAAACACTCATGGAAGAACGGCAGTCAGATTCCAAAAATTTGCCACCATCGCAAAATAGTTCTATAGTCGCACAAGAATTTAGTTTAGAAAATTGGCGAGGGCTTGATGATAAGCCAAAATCAACAAAAAAAAAATACCTACTTGCAAAATAAGACGTTTACTACTACAAATATCGAAAAAGATGCATGTACATCTATGAATTCTGAAGATGAGAGCGTCAGAAAACTTCTGCCAGACCCGTCATTTAGTTGTACTGAAAAAAACTCATCAGTAATGCCATGCACTGAGCCGATTGATAAGAAAGACGAAGACCAGAACAATTTCGTCATGAAGGCTCCAAAAAAACGTACTTACTTGCAAGTAGATCCTTGTTTGCTACATGTGAATATGAATGCAAAATCAAAATCACGGGTCATCGGTGTTATGAAGAATGGCAACATAAACGATTTACGAATTCATAACATAAAAAAAAGAGGCCCTTACTTTTTTGAATACGTGCGCATTCGATAGCGTGTTACAAATTTTGTGCGTCGCTTATGCTGATAGTGTCCTTTATTCAGGATTTGTCGACAAATCAGGGGATACATCCCTTTTATTTAAGCTTGTCTCCAGTATGATACGCGACGGAGTGAACTCGGCAAGTTACAAAAAAAGAGCCAACATTCTTATGGAAATCACTGATAAAGAAGAATTATTCTCAGTAAATAAGGCTCCCTCGTCAGATATTAAGGTGATTAACTGTCAAACCACGGCAACATATCTCGCCAAGGTATTGTTTCAACCGTTTCCAAGCGTTGTGGAGACTCGAATATGCGATACCTGTCAGTCAACAGAATGTAGACGACGTTCCACGGTGGTGGCTCAGTTACCACTTGAAAATTGCGCCTCTCATTTGGAAGAAGCCATTCTTAATACGTTAAATCCACCCCTCGATTATTGCTACCTATGTCAAGAGAAAACCGTCACTACCTATCCTGATATAGGGAGCCTCTTTTGGGTTGAAACTCACACACCCGACGAGAGTAACGGTTTTGACCTGCAAGTTCAACTAAAAAATATCCCCAAGTATATTCGGACTGCGGAAAAAAATTACGTACTGAGAGGAGCCATTCTTTTCGAAGCCCCTCGATCCAAAGATCCTAATGCAATAGGCCATTACGTGCCTTATGTTTACAGAGAGCATGAAAATTCTTGGGAAAAAATGAACGATTTGGAACCTTGGGCAAAAAAAGTTCGAAATACGTCCAATTTACAACGTTGCCAGTTGATTTCGTATTCCATCTAAATTGTGCGCAACCTGTTTATATGGTCGAATTGCGCAACAAAACTTTTTTAAAATTTTTAACATTGATAATTATTGTGACTGTAATTCATTTTTTCGGATTGTCAGCTTCATTTCATCTAATTGTTTGTTTCATTTAAAATATACCTACTTCTTCTTTCAGACTCGCTTTATTACTACCTAATACAATTTTCCAAGCTTACCACGTGTCGTTTATAACTCAATATCTTGAAAAATGAGATAGGTACAGAGCTGACTTCTCATTGCAAGTTTACAACAGAAGATTAATCTGTAGAAAATTCCACATTCTGTGACTCTACAAAATTTCTTTTAAAAAAGGTGTATGAGATTTCATGATTGGCATGACTTTAATAAATCCTTCTCTCGTATCATTATTTTCATCAGTTTACAATTTCCTTTCTTTGTAAACTAAAACCTTGTAGGTAGGTACCTAATTTTTTATCAGATTGATAGCGCGGGCAGTTTATTCATGTTCATGGTTATACTCTTCGTCTTTCATTTTTTCAAGCCCGACTTTCAGAGTAGCAAGTATTCTCCTCCCTTCCCTTAGCTATTGACCTCGGAAGACCCAGTAAAGAAAACGGAAATTATTTCACGTACTAAGTATGTATTTAAAAATGACGGCTTTCTTATTCTTAACAAAGTCGTGCAACAAAACTGTTGTATGGGTTGAATTGGTTTCGGTATTGAAAATTCGATGGCTCAAGAGTCAAAATTTTTGTGAGTTCAACTCCTACATTTATGTATACTGTACATATACACGATGGCCCGTCAACAGTTAACATTTTTCATTTGTTCAATTATATAGTGTTATAGTATGGCTTAATAGTCGAAATTGTTTCAAATCCCTTTCTAAAATTCTGCCTACTGTATATTATCACTTAAAAGTCGAAATTTCTCCAAGTCCTCTTTCTATCATTTGACCTCTAAACCATGTATGATAAGACGGGTACTTGGACCATTTTTACCAACGGTATTGGATTCGTACCATTCTTGTTTGGTTCCACTTCACTCGGCGCACCGTATATTTTTTGAAATAATTATCCAAAGAACAGGTATCTTGTGAGAAGATATGATACACTCTCAAGCTTCAGTTGGAGGTCTGAAGAGAAAAATACATTTCTTAATTTTCAAATGTGGTCAATATTCTTGCACCCTCCTTGCCCATTGGCCTTGCAAGACAAGAAGGTGAAGAAAGATTCCGTTCATAAAATGTATCAAAAAAAGTATGATAAACTCAGGTCACCTGATAAACTCTCAAGCTTCACAACCTGTTGGAGGTCTGGAGAGAAGAATACATTTCTTAAGGAAAGGAGGGGGGAGGGGCGAGAAGAATACAGTGTTAGTAATGATTATAACATGACGAATGGACGACAGGACGAGTTGTTGGTTTAAAATTTTATAAATTCAGAGGTAGGGGGAAAAGCCTTTACAGTCTATCCTCAAATAAGAGAGAGTAAATGGGTGAATGAGAAATATGAAAGAGATATTAAACATAATGAATGTATCAGAAACAATTCCACTCATTTTGAATGCCTTTAAAACGAAAGGGGCGGGGGCAGGGGCAATATCCTCTGTACATGGGCAAGGGGAGCAGCACAATGTAAAATAACTACGGCATAATGTAGCACAATTCGAGCACAATATACCATATGATTTTCAACTCAAAATTCGAATTGGGGGGGGGGGCTCCCGTTCCTCTGGCCACCCCCAAACATTTTTTATTATATCTCAGAAATGGATGCAGCACAAATTAAATGGTTTACGGCACACTTGAGCACAACTCGAGCACAATCTTTTGAGCCATTGTTTGACTCTGTAACTCATCTGGGGGGGGCCAGGGGCATAGACCTCTTATAATAGTAAGTAAGGAAGCCTTCGGTTTCTAACGGGTACCTACGCAATGCAATGCGTACATGCACGTCTTCTTTCCTTAAATAACGTGTTATTATCCCTGTTAATTAGAAAATTTCTAATGTAAACTTTCATCAGCTGACAAGGTAAGACAGGAAAAGCAAATGAGGGATGATAGAGTAGCTATCTTTAAAAGAGAGCGTTATGCGTACGAGGCAAGATTTTTTTAGGAACTTATTGTTTTAATAATATTCTTCAGTATACAATCCCGTTCCCTATCTTGAAATTTCTTCCCGGACTTCCTAGTCTAAATGTACAGTCTATATACCTATTATTACCGTATTTGATTAATCGATCCTTTTTTTCAGGGGAACAAATGCGTGCAATGTTCATCAAGAATAATAGTTTGTGAAAAAGTACAAAGAATCAAAATACTGGTGAGATTATCAGATTTACAACCAAGTCTAGATACCTATAATAATTAGTCTCTGTGAAATAGTTGAAAATAATTTCCAATACGTCACTACCTACCTACAAAAGAACATAATTATAAAGTAATAAAAATGTTTAAATATGATAGTCTTTTTTATAAATTCGAAAAATGAAAATAAAAACAAGCTTTTCTACCACTTTATTTCTATACGACTATATTCATATCTCCTTCCGCCTGATGATGGTAGCTACTGTCTACCGAAAGCTTACGGTAGCAATATAGTCGTATATAAATAAACAGGTAGAAAAGCTTGTTTTTATTTTCATTTTTCGAATTTATAATTATAAAGATTCTTTTCCTGTTGTACGTGTTTTTGTTGAGGCCAATACAAGATAATTAGGCCTATAAATATATTTGTAAACGTCGGTACCTATCTCATATACTTACTTACCTATTAGACAAGATGCTACCTACGTAAAAGATACAGATACCTACCACAGATTATTCTTTCGGTTTTTTCATTTATAGGGTCGGCGCGCTTTCGCTAGCCGACCGTATTAGAATCACTTTTCGTCGTCGTCGTCGTCGTCGTCGTCGTCGTCGTCGTCGTCGTCGTCGTCGTCGTCGTCGTCGTCGTCGTCGTCGTCGTCGTCGTCGTCGTCGTCGTCGTCGTCGTCGTCGTCGTCGTCGTCGTCGTCGTCGTCGTCGTCGTCGTCGTCGTCGTCGTCGTCGTCGTCGTCGTCGTCGTCGTCGTCGTCGTCGTCGTCGTCGTCGTCGTCGTCGTCGTCGTCGTCGTCGTCGTCGTCGTCGTCGTCGTCGTCGTCGTCGTCGTCGTCGTCGTCGTCGTCGTCGTCGTCGTCGTCGTCGTCGTCGTCGTCGTCGTCGTCGTCGTCGTCGTCGTCGTCGTCGTCGTCGTCGTCGTCGTCGTCGTCGTCGTCGTCGTCGTCGTCGTCGTCGTCGTCGTCGTCGTCGTCGTCGTCGTCGTCGTCGTCGTCGTCGTCGTCGTCGTCGTCGTCGTCGTCGTCGTCGTCGTCGTCGTCGTCGTCGTCGTCGTCGTCGTCGTCGTCGTCGTCGTCGTCGTCGTCGTCGTCGTCGTCGTCGTCGTCGTCGTCGTCGTCGTCGTCGTCGTCGTCGTCGTCGTCGTCGTCGTCGTCGTCGTCGTCGTCGTCGTCGTCGTCGTCGTCGTCGTCGTCGTCGTCGTCGTCGTCGTCGTCGTCGTCGTCGTCGTCGTCGTCGTCGTCGTCGTCGTCGTCGTCGTCGTCGTCGTCGTCGTCGTCGTCGTCGTCGTCGTCGTCGTCGTCGTCGTCGTCGTCGTCGTCGTCGTCGTCGTCGTCGTCGTCGTCGTCGTCGTCGTCGTCGTCGTCGTCGTCGTCGTCGTCGTCGTCGTCGTCGTCGTCGTCGTCGTCGTCGTCGTCGTCGTCGTCGTCGTCGTCGTCGTCGTCGTCGTCGTCGTCGTCGTCGTCGTCGTCGTCGTCGTCGTCGTCGTCGTCGTCGTCGTCGTCGTCGTCGTCGTCGTCGTCGTCGTCGTCGTCGTCGTCGTCGTCGTCGTCGTCGTCGTCGTCGTCGTCGTCGTCGTCGTCGTCGTCGTCGTCGTCGTCGTCGTCGTCGTCGTCGTCGTCGTCGTCGTCGTCGTCGTCGTCGTCGTCGTCGTCGTCGTCGTCGTCGTCGTCGTCGTCGTCGTCGTCGTCGTCGTCGTCGTCGTCGTCGTCGTCGTCGTCGTCGTCGTCGTCGTCGTCGTCGTCGTCGTCGTCGTCGTCAGTGTCGTCCACGTTTCCTCCTTTGTCTCCTTCACGTTTTCTCCGGTACCTTTTCTTATCTTCTTATCTTACCTTAGATACACAACACAATGGAGAATACCCTTTCTATTATTATTATTTTTTTTTCTTCTTTTTATTTCCTTTTCCTATTATAAACTGCAGTATTCAGGGAGCGGAGAAAATTCTTGTCAGTGCGTTTTTGACTTTCTTGGTAGAATGTATTACTTTTGTCAAACGCATTTTCTTTGACTATCTGTGTGGAACATATCTTCTCTATCTCTTCGCATCCTTATTGTTATCATTCTTATTATTATTAGTTCTTCTTATTATTTTTGTTTTATTTTCGATTATTCAGAAGATTAGTGGTTGTAATTTTATTATTTCTATTTCAAGTTCAATTTTTTTTGGTTTTGAATTTGTTTTTTTTTTCTTCTTGTTTTCTTGATTATTCTTATTTCAAGTTCATTTTGTTTGTTTTGATTTTGATTTTGATTTTTTCTTGTTTCCTTCATATGGCAGAATCTCGAGGTAAGATTTTTGTTACTTCTATTATTATTATTATTATATTCCCACAAAGCTACAGTTGGTCACTGTGCCCTTTTTTTTCCCTAAAGTGTATTGTGAAAAGTTTACCTTCAGGTTTTTTGTGGGAACAGTGTATGATAAAAATAAGTGTTCTTCATGTCCCTCTCCAGTCGTGAAACACATGTATAATTCTGCGTTCAGCTGACAGAAGCCATTTAAAGTTATGCTCATCTCAGTTTTTCAAAGAATCTAGTATACCTTTTAGCCCAGGTTACAATGCTCTGGATAACGAAAAAAGTGAGGGCAAAAGATTTTCCTCTGGAATGTATCTTAAATGGTCTTCTGAAGTGTATTGTGAAAAGTTTATTCTCCGGTTTTTTGTGGGGAGGGGAGAGTAGGTGATTCAACCTGCAGCCAAATTCAGCTTTTTTCAAGTTTTTATTTATCGAGTTTTCCAAAAAAGAATTCATTTAGCCGACCCTCCTAACACCTCGCCCGAGGTGCTTGTTGCACATTGGTACTCTGGTAGAATGTTGGAAACAGCTGACTTTGAAGAATGACGCACTGTGGGATGCTAGAGCTTGTATATTTGTGGAATTGGTACTTTAGAAAAAACTCAACGCAGATGTACACGCCTCGAGTACAGATAATTGGCGTGCAAATTTTGGATGGGGAAATACACGTAGGTAGTTATTTTTGCAACAAGGTAGAAAAATGAGCGATGTTTTAACGAGTGTGAAGTTAGCGACATAAGCCAGAGGCGAGGGTCGATATTTGTACTGAGTCGAGAAATCGCTTTTTTGACCGTGTTGCATAATCATGACGTTTTTTGTCGATCATTGGGTACAGGATGAAAAAGCGAAAAGCGTAGTAGTTAACATTATAGGAGGAAGATTTTTACGTGGTCAAATTTTATTATGAATAAATAGACATAAGTCTGACACTATCAACCCCGATAAAATTTGTGTTTGCTTACTATATTTTGATGGCCCGACTACCATCATTAAATAAGACAAAATTAACAGTGAGTGCGCGCTAGTGCGCATGCCCGGAGCCAATCTAGCAGCGATATTAATACCTAATTCAATTAGGTACCCACATGAACAAAAAATATTTTCAAACTTTTGGAACAAACATAAACTAGCAAAAGTGCTTTTAGAGGCATTTTTCACGCTGAATACCATGATATTTGCCCATTTTTTCTAACTCCACTAGGTTTCTTACAAATTGTATTTCAATGATTGGAAATCGCTTGAAACTGACACTTCTGGAATACTGTAGGGGCCTATCATATCATTACAAACTCCAAGATATTAGGAATAGAAAAAGTATGTAGAAATGTTGCTCATACGTTCCTTCAAAACATATAATTAAGGCGGAATGTAGCGTAGCCCTTCTACGGACGACAAACCAACAGATGAAAACACTACTCATCTCCTCAAAAACTAAAAATCTGATCAAGTTTTAATAGGCTACTTCGCACACGGCACAATTATTGCTCTAAGTATTAATTTGTACCTAACCGATAGATACCTATTATAATTATAAAGAAGTTTCGTGTAAGGCAGTGTGGGTGATATTCACAACTACCACAAAGTAAACAGAGGTCGTCCAAGAGACCTCGAGATGCGGGCATCATCCAAATTTGTAGTTTATGGTTCGCCTAAAACGCAGTTAACCGAGCGGTGATTCTACAACTTTCAACAACTCACGTAGTGTACAGCTATATCTGCAGAGCTCTACGCGCACTCAACAATAGCCTACAGCAGAATCACGTTGCTATCGTCGTTTGCTTTACCTTTTGATTTGTTTTATTTGCGTGGAGCTGCGTGACAGGTGGAAAATCTTGGAAGCGGGTAGTAAAAAAATTACCTATCGCTCAACCTGTGGTTCAACGTTTACCGCTTCTTTCGTCAAAATACAGTAGGTACCCGTTAGTATTGGAAAGTAACGTGACTCCCGCGTGCGATTACGTCACTCGGTCTGTAAACTTTGTATTCGGGCATGGCCGTCTCAAAGGAAGGCCGGAACATGCACAGAACGGCAACGCTGTGAGAGTAGGCCGACTTTTACATGTGCTCTTATGGGAGAAAAGTGGTTTTTTGAGAATCAGTGAGTACCCGTTGAATTTAGTGAAAAATTGAAGAGAACAAAAATTGTAGGCCATTAAATTCTGTACCTATCAGAAAGTGCATTAAACTCAATTTGCAAAATTTTGCATTAATTTACATGTGAAACGGTCGGCCTACTTAGCTGTCGCCAGATCTGCATGTTCCGGCCTTCCTTTGAGACGGCCATGACTCGGGAATCACATACTTTCCTCTACTGCCGTGTAATTGTAGTACGTTTGGCTTCAGTTGTTAATTCTCGCTCGTTAATGACTCACGCCGCGGAAGCGCTCGCGCTGAAATTTTCAACCATACGGTGATGAGTAATTTTAGTTAGGTAATTCTTTATACAAAATGATGAAGTGTAACTTTACAGACGATAGAATTTCCGATATCAAAATGGAATGAAAGATTTTTTCGTGGTAGGTAGAACTATTCAAATAAATTTTTGGCATTACTACCACACTGAAAATCTCGTATATTTTTGAAAACGTAGGTACTGAATGAAATCACCAGTATTATGCACATACGAGAGGAAAAAAAAAAATTACAGAGATTAAAATGAATTATGTGACTACAGGAAGTTCTTGCTCTTGATAATGCAGTCTGGGCACTGCGAAACGTCGAGCTTTTTGATGAAAAACTAGTAGACCCGTGCTGCTCTGCAGCAATAATATTTGTTTAATCATATTAAAGGACATCAAGTTTTGTTCTTCACAAAGAACACTTATCAAGTGATTTTATCAAAATTTATTAGAAATCATCAAACTAATCAGACGCATCTATCCTCGGTATTAATTTATGCTTGATGACACTGTTGTAACATACTTCTTCAAGGAGGACACTGCCCCCCAACTCCTGACGACCTTACACATTAGGCTTCATTATTTTATGTAGCTCACAAAGTAAGCCTGCTAGCGTAACCCAGAAGACACCACGTGGAGGTCGGCTTACATCGTCTTCCATCACATACACCCGCCATCATTTTATGTACACAAAGCATTATTTCATTTTTAAAAATTTCTGTTATTTTTTAAAATTGTATATAGATTAAAATTTCATAAAATTTGAATATTAATAATTGTTAAAATCATGTTGAGCAGTTGTACTGCTTTGTCAACAAATCAGCCTTTATGCCAGTACCATTATAAAACTTCCTTCCAAACAATGTTAGCTGTGCGACAACTATATGGTTTTATCTGTACCTTTACATTTTCAAAAGACCTTGCTCTAGATAACGCGACGTACAGTTGGCCATGACTGAAAACAGGTTTGGGCAGGTAAATGCCAACTTTTTCTAATGTCTGGCCCTGTGCCTTGTTAATTGTCATGCAGAAGGCCAACTGTATGGGAAATTGTCTCCGTTTAAAACTGAAGGGTAACACTGTATCTGAGGGAGAGAGGTCTAGTCGAGGTAACAATACTTTCTGCCCTATGTTTTGTCCTGTTAGAATTTCTAAATGTAAAATGTTTTCATACATTTTGCATAACTTCAGTCTTGTGCCATTCAAGAGACCCTGTTTGGCATTTAGGTTGCGCAATAGCATTACAATGCACCCAACTTTTAGATGCAGCTCATGCGGTGGCAATCCACTAACCTCAAGACTGTTCAGAAATTTTGTTGGAAATTGAAGTAGCTCCCCTTCATCATCAGTTACTAACTGATTTACACTTGTATATATCCTACCTTCAGTCGGAGTTCTAGCCAATACTTTTGTATTTACCTCTTTGCAATGGTCATTTTTTGGAGCAAGGATAGCCATTTTTGCTATATCGGAGTTTTGGAGCGCTGATATGATCCTTTCCATCAATTTCATCTACTATATCTCCCTTTGTAATCAGAGAGTTTGGCAAATTTATTATATCTAAATTGTCTTCATCTTCAGAATGATACTGGCCATTACCAATTTTTAATAAAAATTCGGCGAATTCACACTCCTCTGGTTTTGCTCGCATATTTCTTTTCAAAGTGAATTTTTTGAAAATTGGCCATAAAGGGGAGAATTCAATAGAATTCTGAATAGTTATCGCTCGCGAAGCATGAGGCACAACTGGTAAAACTTGCTTGAAATCCCCTCCTAATATTACAATTTTCCCTCCAAAAGGCAGGTCATTATTCATTATATCTTTTAACAGACGATTCACACACATTAGTGCGTGTTTATTTGCCATAGGTGCCTCATCCCAAATAATTACTTTGGCGGATCGAATGATGTGTGCCTCTTTACTGTTAACTTTGAGACCTGACACTGAATTTTCATGTAGATTTAATGGCAATTTGAACCGACTGTGAACAGTACGTCCGTGCAATAGTAACATCGCAGCAATGCCTGTCCATGCTACAGATATAACATTTAGACCAAGTTGGGCACACAGAGCAATCAAACACTGGTATACAAAGGTTTTTCCCGTACCACCCGGACCATCTAAGAAGTAGGTATGCATTGTTTTGATTAGTGTCATCTTTCTCAATCGCTTTTGTGATTTCATTTATGAAGGCACCTTGTTCTGTATTTGCCTTTAACAACATGTTTGAGAAATCATCCGGCTGAGATACAATTTCATTATTGTTCTCACTTACTGTGTTTATTAGCAAATTTTCAATAGGAGGCAAATCAAATGAAGATAAAGAACAGCCATGAAGTTTGAGCGTTTTAGAAATATCTTTAAGGGCTAACTGATAAGAAACTTCTTCTGTATTCAATTGCAAGTAATCTTCAGACAATGAATACTTGAAGTTATTCCATAAATTTGAAGCATTACTTGGTAGTTGGAAAATGCATATGTAGGCAAATAGTTGTCGCATTTGAGAGGGCATTTGAAATGACTTAGCCTCTTGCAAACAACGTTCCCATTCAGAGTCATTAATGACTAAGCCACGTGCTATTGCTGCCGCTTTAATTGTAAGGAAAGAACACCTTTGTAAGTCATAATATCATCAAAACTGGTCGCACCTACTACGTGTAGCAGTAGTAAACGTAGATGATACCGTTCTGAATCAGCTGGTGAAACATTGTACATGCGCCCTATGATCTTATAAACATTCTTTCGTTTATGCCATGCATAATTCTTCCAAGTATAATGCAGAGGTGTCTCTGGGTATGTATACTCACTTCTTGTGGCTGGATTACTGTTAAGTTTGAACCATGCCACCAGCTTTGTTGACTTCAACTCAGATCTGATCAATGCCTCTTCAGCAGAATTGTTATTAAAATAGACTAATTGGGAATCTGGTAAATGGACAGGCAATCGCTCTACAGTATGCGATTGATCATGCATTGGGTATGCAAATATTCTCCATGCACCTTCTGTAGGTCCTACGTATCTAGCGTTTAGAAATTGATTAATTTCATCGTGGTTAAGCTTATCACCTTCTGGAGCTATTTCTAAATTACAGCAATCATGACCTTTATAAACATATTTATGTATATATTTAATGCTACGCACACTGGAGCAGATTTCCACATTGATATGGGCTTGGAAGTACAGTAAAAGGAACGGATTGTAGGGCACTATGAACTGATTCCCAATTTCAATGTAATCCCCACAGACTCGTTTAGTGATGGTTCTACCATTATCTGGTCGTTTATAAAGAGGATAGCCATTCACATTTTCTTTAGTTTCCTCAAGAAATGCCTTTGGAAAATTTTTTTTACACTCATCATCCTCCATACAAACGCAAGAAGGATTTAGATCACCGCATGGACCATGGACCATATGAGCTTTAACCAAGTTGAGAAGTTCTTTGTTTGAGGAATGTGGAATCTCTGCCGATACCACCCTATCAATGTCATCAGGATTTCGAAATTTACTATCATCTACCAATGTAAGAAGCAAGTGAATGTGGGGAAGGTTGCGTTTTTGAAATTCTACAGTGTATAAAAAAGTTCTAACTGCGCCAAATATTTGTACAGTATGAAGTAGGCGTATAGTAATTCTTTAACTTTTGCATAAAATACTCGCACAACAATATCTGGGCGGTTGTTGGCAATTTCCCATGGATGAATACTATTTACAATTTCTGACCATGCAGGATTGCAGGTGAAAGTAATGAATAGACCTGGTTTTCCAAACTTTCGAACTATCGCCATAGCGTCCTGGTAGTTTTGAATCATATTTCGAGGACTCCCAATGAAGGAAGATGGTAAAATCACTATACGTCCAACGCGAAGACTTTCTTGTTCAACCCTAACTCGTAAAGCATCTGCTAAACCTACATATGTTTCCACACGTAATTTACTTTGTTCCTTCCTAATATACTTGAGTCGGTCTCCCTCAAAACGACAGTAGTAATCTACAAATAGTTGTTGAGTCAATTTTCCAGCATTTATAACTGGATTAAACTGACCAGTAGGACTTTTACCACGTTTAGCAGTTCTGTACAAAATATACTCTCGCATGGACACTGTTTGGCGGACTTTAGTTTGACGTACACCTTGCGTTGGCATTCCTATATGCCACCCACTTTCACCGCAGGGCCATAGTAAAGTATAACACATGGGGTCACAGTGCATACTGTCATAATTGAGTTTCTGCATACCACCTTCTTTTTCATGAATTGTGATACATCTATGAGAAGGAGGGGCTCCATCTGTTGTATCAAAAACTGCAGCTATTTCAGACTGTATTGGTTCATTAAATCGTCTTTGATCTGCAGTAGGTTCATGGTGGAATCTCATTACAAAATTTAGTTGCTGGCGATTAAGTTCTCTCTTCTTCAACTTTTTCATGCATGGTTTTGTAAGAGCGCACATGAGGATTGTATTTCTGGAGCAAGATGTTTAAACTGCATAAAATATCCTCCCTAAGAGCTGCGTTCGCTCCATGTGCCATTCTAATTTCATTGGCCTTAGCGAAGTCAAGAATGTAAAGTTGACCATATGAACTACTTTCTGTATTTTGGGCACATAATGGAGAGAAAAGATGATGAACCATGCCATGAATTTTAAAGGAGTAAGGGCCATAATTTTTAGGCAGTTCAACTTTTGCTCCAAATGATACAAATGACATTGCATTGTTATATTGACGGATATTCTCTCTAAAATTTTTTGATTTTTCATCATCATTACAAAATAATTTTTCCAGCTCACTAAGTAAGTACAGTAATTGGAGACGGTTTGATTTTTCCATCGTAACAGCAAAGTGTGAAACGTCGTGAAGTATTCTCCTCTGGTTTGAAATAGAGTGCTGAGCAGTATTTACAAACTGCCTCCAAGCTACCAATAGAATAAGGATTTAAATTTGGCACTACACTTGATACAGCACACCTGAAAGTTGGTTTGACCATATCATGTTCAACTTTTTTTGTCATTTTACTACAACTTTTTGCAACAACCTTCATTTGTTCAGCTCTACAATTTTCATCGCCATCTATGGGAGCTACATCATCTGTATCTAAGGGGAACAAATTATCATATTTAACTTTTTTAGAAGCCCTAGTGTTTCTCTCACATCGACCACTTAAGGTCGCTTTTATTCTACGCACACGTTTTTGAACATCCTCAATAGGAGCTGCTTTACTTTCATTTAATGGAAATTGATTTTCAACATCAATGGGAGCTACATCATCTGCATCCAAAGGGAAGAGAACATCATATTTGAATTTTTTTGTCACTGTTCTACCTTCAGTTGAAACAGCCCTCCGTTTAGGTTCACGTTTTTCAATATCCTCAATAAGAGCTACATTACCTTTATTTAGTGGCAATTTATTATCATTTTTAGAAGACCTTCTGTTCCGCTCACAACGACCAGTTAAAGTCGCTTTTTTTCGACGTTTCTTCGGTACTGGGGTTACATCTACACATTTTTCTTTCAATACAGAATAATGCCCTTCGTCTAAATTATTTCCAGAGAATAAAAAATCATAGACTATATCGCCGGAACCGTAATCAACACACGAATCATTACTTTCACAAAATACTTCAAAGAGACATTGGGGAAATAAATGACTAATGCTAATGAGCTCAACATGTCCAGTATATTGACTATCACGTTCCATTACACGTCGATAATCATTATGTGTGCTAATGTTATAAATTTGCCCATAGGACCGATCACCAATAATAAAATTTTCAAATACTTGCCAATTTTCCAGCACATTCTTGACGCAATTCAAACGGATATTGCGATGTAAGGAATTGAAAAAACAACAACGGCTTTTCCCGCACAGATTTTAATGTTTTACGACGTTTCGTCGAAGCTAGTCGACTTCATCGGGTACAGGAACAAAAGCCGTTGTTGTTTTTTCAATTCCTTATTACTAGTTCTCTCCTTGCACGTAAAAAATTATTATTTTTAATCTGGATATTGCGATGTTCGTCTTCATTTTCATACAGACAATAAGAAATAGCTCTAAATAAGCAATTACCATCACCCACAATTGGTATAACTTCAAAATTTTTGTAAGATGCCATTTAGAAATAAAAGGAAGGGAATGCGAAAACCATGACTGAATGAATGAATGATCAAATGCGAAGTAAGAGCGAGAGTAGATAAAGAATACACCGAGCTGGATTTACCAGTTTCTAGATAAATAACCAGTCGATGCGTGTACCGGCAATCAAATGCGTCCTATCAACATAAAGATTTGCAGAATAGCATTACTTGGTGCCTCACTTCAGTTGTTCCACAATTTTACATGTGCGTTTTCACTTTCTACAAAACTTGAGACAGTTCGTCTGGCCGTTCTACTGGACCGATTTGCTTCATTTTTTTTTTTCATTCTCTTTGGAATGAGCTCTAGATTTGCAGAATAGCATTACTTAGTGCCTAACTTCAGCTGTTCCACAATTATTTGCATTTGCGTTTTCACCCCATGTATTTCTTATGGGGAATTTTTCAACTTTTCTACAAAAGTTAATGACAGTTCGTCTGGCCCTTCTACTGGACCGATTTGCTTCATTTTTTTTTTTTATTCTCTTTGGAATGACTTCTAGATTTGCAGAATAGCATTACTTAGTGCCTCACTTCAGTTGTTCAACAATTATTTGCATTTGCACTTTCACACAATGTATTTCCTGTATGCAATTTTTCAACTTTCCGACAAAAATTTCGTCAGGCCGTGAAGTTAGGCACTAAGTAATGCTATTCTGCAAATCTAGAGCTCATTCCAAAGAGAATAAAAAAAAAATGAAGCAAATCGGTCCAGTAGAAGGGCCAGACGAACTGTTATTAACTTTTGTAGAAAAGTTGAAAAATTCCCCATAAGAAATACGTGGGGTGAAAACGCAAATGCAAATAATTGTGGAACAGCTGAAGTTAGGCACTAAGTAATGCTATTCTGCAAATCTAGAGCTCATTCCAAAGAGAATGAAAAAAAAAATGAAGCAAATCGGTCCAGTAGAACAGCCAGACGAACTGTCATTGCTATTTTTGAAAAGTTTTTTAATATATAAGAAAGATATACGGAATTAGACAAAGATCGAGCATCAAGAATAATTCCGTAATAATTTGTGAATGGTCTGTAAAAATTCATTGAATAATATACATACCTATATTTAATTCCAATAGAACGTTCTCTATCCATTTTTTTCCTCTGTAAAAGTACTTACTGGAGAAGGATAATAGTATAATAAATTATTACTATGTACATCTTGGTTAATGATAGTCTATATTATAAGGGTGCTCGAGTTATCATGTATATGTATAGGTTGACGCTATTTGTAGGTATAGTGTAGGACTGTAGGTAGAAATGTAAGCTTGTTAGCTTGAACCAGAAGACACCACGTGGAGGTTAGCTTACAAAGCCGGTAGAAAAGAAGATTAGAGGTGGAATGAACCTTAGACCATTAAGAGAGATAGACCGCCAATGTTTACAAAATGCTGTGACCATCATCCCATACCTAAAACATGGGAACAGCTGATCATAAGGGGAATTTGCCCGTAAGCGCGCGTGTATTCGATGTTGGCCACACTCTGTAACACGGGCTCTTATGAAGCGCTAGCCGTCTATCTCTTTGAATGGTCTAAGGAATGAACATATAATTCAAAACAAATGAAGGAGATACTGCTGGAAGACCGAAACGTGCGGAACGACACCTATGTTCCTTCAAGAAATTAAAGGCAGATCGAGATAAGTCAGTGAAACGGAAGAACACTGATTCTCATAAACGGACCGGACAAAATGCGAAACGGAAGAGAGTTGGAGTCGTTGGACCTACTTTGTGCCCCAGTATCAATTCTTTCAAAGAATGCGTAATTTCCGCAGCCATGTTGCTCGACCTTTCTTCATGCCAATTGCTATGATGAATTTGACGGTTGCCCGGAATGCTTGTAAAGACCATTTCTCCAATTTTTGACAACTCTGTGGTAAGTTTTGTGGATGAATTTTGACGAAACAAAGCTCCAAGTTTTGTGGATGGAAGACGTTGTAAGCTGACCTCTACGTGGTGTCTTCTGATTTACGCTAACAAGCTTACATGTCTACACTGCACCTACGAATACCTAGCGTTTCAACTGTAGGTACTGTAACCTAGGAATAGCATTTTAGCCGTCGGTACTGTACCTACAGATAGTCACTTTGTATTATATAAGTACCATGTAGTTTTTAATAGGACAAACAAGTAAAAGAAAGCACTACTTTACAGGATCACGCAAGAAATTTTATATTTAGAAGTTTTGAGGATGAAAAAGTCGTCACCGCATCATCAGTTTTACAGTACTGAGAATAAATGCGAATAATATTTAAAAGGGTGGTTTTTAGTTTGCGATACATTTCAAAATATTTAGCGAGATTTGTAAAAAAATTCTTTATCATTTTAATAAATGCGAAGATCGAGAGTATACAATATTCTAAGGATAAGAATATGCTACTTGTACATACGTGCCACTAGGTCAACATTACTAATAGGAATGAGATTATTAGCCAGTTTTGCATTCTATTTGACGTGTTTGCGTATTTCAATGTTTTCCAACTTCCGCAAGAATAACCGACGGTAGGCTTGATGAAGAAGAGTAAAATTGTCCAGAGAGAAGGAGTGGTTGAGTTCTAGTAGATGGGTAGCAAAGTAAAAAAAAAAAAAAAACTGGTAGCATAGTGTCCTTTCCAGGAGGAAATATGCTCTTTGACACGGGTGGATAAGGATCTCGAAGTTTGACCAATGTATTTTACCTCGCAGTTGGCGCATTCAAGTTTATAAACTCCACTCTTCTCCCAGATGGAGGGAGGAGGGTCCTTAACGTTGGAAAGAGACCGTAGAAAGCAAGGAGAGTAGAAGGCAGCTCGAAGGTTGACTTTAGCTATGATGGAAGCACTTTTGTAAGAGGCGCCACCAAGGAATGGTAAACGAATGTATTTCACGGTAGGTGGTTTTTCACAAGATAGTGTTGAAATTTGAGACATAGTTCGAGCACGTATCTTCTTTTGGACAATTTTATCAAATGGAAGGTGTATGTTGTTGTTTCGCGCAATGGTTTTTATGGTATGAGCTAGTGGCACGTATGTACAAGTAGCATAATATTCTTATCTTTAGAATATTGTATAGGTACTCTCGATCTTCGCATTTATTCTCAGTACTGTAAAACTGATGATGCGGTGACGACTTTTTCATCCGCGAAACTATACTTTTTTCTAAATACGTATAAAATTTCTTGCGTGATCCTGTAAATCAGTGCTTTCTTTTACTTGTTTAACAATGACACGCAACGACGACCATATCGTTAAGTTTATTCAATAGGACACCTATTCTACAGGAGATTACGACTGTACTACTTATTGTACTTGTTATATCAAGTGAGAACTGCGAAAAGGCTCAGCTAGAAGGAGAAAGCTCGACGAATTGTCGATTCCTATAGGCTTCCTTCTACCATAGCTCCTCTTGTAAAATTGAGTCTCTTGTACTACTGCACAGCTTTGTGCCCAATTCTAAGTAATTTCAAGGTCAAAAAATCACTCACTAATCGTGGTTTTAATTAAATGACTTCGAACACTTTCTATAAGGCGTAGGAGGAGGCCAAGTGCTCAAAAAGAGAGTCTCTACATACACGTTTAACGCTAGCTACATGTACCTCTTTTTTGAGTGGAAAGAAATTCTCGTCGACTAAAGAAACAGCACAGTGTAATTATTTCATAGGTACCACCTTCTCTCGAGCATGTGGAATGAATAATCTATTGGACAAAATATGTATAATGGTAGCTTATATGATGGCGGGGTACTTTACAGAGGAGCGGTAAAGAATGCGACAAAAGCGAAAGGGAAAGCAACACACATGCAGAGAAGAGGAAACGACCTGCACGACGAAAAGAGCGTGACTTTACACAATCATACATCCCTCACGTGAACGTCGACCCAATGATCGGGCAGCTTGTGGCAACACTGTCTTAATTTATCGATACCTAGAAACGTATGCCGGGTGAGTCAAAAAGATGTTACCAGTTAAATGGGAATTTTCGCTAAATCCGCCGTAGCGCGAAAACGCGAAACGTTAGACTCATAGTTTGAATGTACGAAATTTGTATTCCAATTTTATCTTTAATTTGAGCTACATGCGAAGTTTCTACGACTTTTCTGAGCCGAGTTATGGACCAAAATGTGCCGAAAATTGACTAATTTGCAAAGATTTTTGATATGAAACATTGAAAAATCCCCCACTTTCAAGCTTCATGGGGTTATTTGGGTACTTTTTTTGGAATCAGATAAAATGAGAAAGTTGGAACAATTTTAAATTTTGGCAAGTTGATGAATTTTTGGCACATTTTGGTCCATAACTCGGCTCAGAAAAGTCGTAGAAACTTCGGATGTGGCTCAAATTAAAGATGAAATTGAGATACAAATTTCGTACATTTAAACTATATGTCTAACGTTTCGCGTTTTCGCGCTACGGCGGATTTAGCGCAAACTCCCATTTAACTGGTAACATCTTTTTGACTCACCCTGTAATGTTCGTATTAACCTAGCTGCATATAGGTAAATCAGTTTTGTCTTCCCGCTAATACATCGGTTAGGCTACATATAATAGGTAGTTTATCGCCGTGTTGTATTTTCTATAGTTCGAAAATCCTTATCCTAATCCTCGTAAAACTTTCTTGATCGGCGCAAGCCGCAACAACAAGTTCTAATACTAACAATACCTTTAATATCACGAATTGAATGATAAGATACCTACTCATCCTCCAAATTATTCGTAGTCCTATACCGTCGGTATACGACCAATTAACTTGTATACCGCGAGATGTATTTCAATCTGTTTTACAGATGAAATGCTATTCACAGGCCCGTAGCCAGAAGGTTCTTCTTAGGGTGGCATTTAAACATTCAAGGGGTGGCATATAACGTTCAAAGGGCCTATTTCTTGTGTGTAATTGAAAATTCGTTAAATTCCTACAACATGACCTTCAGCTCTCTCCTATAATTCAACACTCATTTCCTTCGACGTTAATGCTCTATATCCTAACGTTCCTCTTACTCCCACGTTAGAGGAAACGGAAACCATCCTTAATAATAACCTTATTCCTAAGAATATTGCTACAGAATTTCTCTCGTTGATGAAACTTTGTCTACTTCCCAATATTTGTAAATTTAATAATAAGATTTATGAATTTCAAGACGGTCTGCCTATGGGCTGCTCCCTCTCATCACTCGTATCTGAAATTTTCATGAATAAATTTGAAAAAGAAATTTTCGACCCTCAGCATCAACCTCTCATTAACAACATCGATTTTTGGTTCAGATACGTTGATGATATTTTATGTCTCTGGACAAGATCCTCATCAGAGCTCGACTGCTTCCTCAATTTTCTCAATTCACGACGCTACCCTTCAATCAAATTCTCCCTTGAGATAGGAGTCAAATCCATAAACTTTTTAGATTTAAATATTGATATTCAAAAAGGCAGATTTGAATTCGGTATCCACCGTAAACCCACTTGCACCGATATCGCTATTGATGGTACCTCTTTCTGTCCCACCTCGCATAAACTTGCCTCTATGCACTCAATGATTCACCGCCTCCTATCAATTCCTCTTACCCCGGCATCATACCGGAAAGAGTTGGATATCATTGAGCAATTAGCAGTAGCTAATCACCTAAATTTCGATGTAGAGAATTTCATAAGGAAGAAACGCATCTCTCAGGCGTTAAACTCCACCACAACCCATTGTAGAGACACCTCTTGTAAAGAAGATACCAAATTCATCCGCTTGAAACTTCTCTTCCACTTGAAGGATCAAATCCCCTCCCACGAACAGAGTGGTGTATATCGTCTAAAATGTGGAAACTGCCCAGCTATTTACATTGGAGAGACAGGCCGCCAACTCGCAACCAGAATCAAAGAGCACCTTAATAATTACGACGGTAAATCTGCCTTCGGTAATAATTTAAAATACTCCAAACACTCATTTGACCAAGAAAGCGGCTCCCACCTCCTCCACAAAGAACATTCATCCCCTAAGAGGAAAGCCCTTGAGACCGTCGAGATTTAAATAGGTAATAATACAAACGATAATATTAGTAATATCCGTCTGCTAAACGATGTCACCCCTCATTCACCTATTATTTGAACGTAAGTCTAATCTATGATCTTATACCTCATGTTTTTACTTGTACAATTTCTCCACCTGTTCTTATGCTTTCACTACTTTCATTTCATTTCATTCCATTCGTAAGCTTGAAAATGACGTTTCGTCGAAAGCGCGCTCGCTGTTAATATAATATTTTTTACTTACGGTTTGTAATATACATTAAGTATATTTTTTATTTAAAAAAATATATTTTTCAATCAACTTACCGAACTTATCGAAGGCTATTTGACGTTTTCAGATTAAATTATTTCAAGAGCATATTTGTTCAAGATTGGAAAGTCTCTCAGCATTTAGCGTATGCGATATCAACAAACGTTTCATAACTAATGTGAGTAAATACCTACCTAAATAAGTAGACGTCCATCTAACGTAATATAGTTAAACTATGAAAACAGAATTATTACCGCAGGTGTACACGTGCACAAACTCGCTAATCGAAATATGAATTTTTTCAGATAATATTATCAGTGATAACATACAATATGGTCATATTACTGATCTACAAAGAAACCTAGGTAATACTACAGCGCACGCTCGTAGAAATCCAGGATCTTGCGGTTATTTGTTCTTCATCGGACACCATCAATATTTTCTTCCATAAGACCGCGCCATTAGGCTACCTGAAATATTTTCCGACTCAATGTTTTCATTGTAAGGAAAATACCTAGCTCAGGTTTCTGCGATGTTGAACAACATAAAACTGCTGGCAAAACTGATGAACAAAATAACTCAATGTTGAGCCAAGTGATGTGATGAACTCCTGTAGGCTACGTAAGAATAACATGGGGAGCAAAGATCATTAGGCCTACGTAAACAATTTGAAATGAAATTTAATTAAGAAATCAGACATAATATTTCTAAAATCTTTACTATGGAGTTGAAACTAAATTTACAATCACCATGTAAATAAAAATTTCGCGAGCGCTTTTATTTTGGTGTCAACGATTAAAACGAGCGAGAAAATAGAACTAATGCAAACCACGTGTATAATAGGCACTCGGTAGTTCATAATAATTATATTATACAGAGCAAGCTGTTACGCCCTTTATACGTACACCACTCTACTCGCGTTTCGTATGTACACTCTTGCCTCCTACCTTTTATTTACATTTTCGTGTCTTTCCTACGCGTATACCTTTTTGTATCTACTCTTCGCATCATTCGCAGGCACATCCGTCCTGTCTCTTAGACGACTTCATTGATTACTTGGGTATCGATTATTTTTACACACATTAGTGACATGTACAATATCCGCTCTTCTTAACTAAGTATATTTAAATGATATCAATCTATTTTTGTTACTGTCTCATATTTGTGCGTGCATAAGTTCTCGTGTTCTTTCTTATCCTCATTCCATTCACACCGTCACTATCCTTTCCTAACTTTGAGACTGAACCAATTCCATTTAAATTCCTCCTTCTTCTTTCTAAAATTGAGTACTTAAACTACTTCACCCGTTTTCACTCCATATATCTCCTTAACATCTAACCTCGTCTCTTCGACTCGTCATACTTCCATCTATCCGACTCCACCCTTAACTCGAACTACCTACCATATTCCACCACCTAAACTACTATTTCCAAATCTGTACATAAGACGCTCTGATATACCCTCTTCGGTCACTCCTGTTTCTTCAAGCTTGGTTGTTCCTATGCTCGACCTCTGGTCCTCTCGAGTCAAACGCAAGCTGGTAATAATATCACTGTAATATAAACTATTTCTGCTGTAACCATTCGGTCTAATTATATTATACCTTTTCTCCATCACAAAGTTCTTGTCTTTTTATACACATTGATCGTAACAAAGCGCAAGCAACGAAGACACAAAAACTTTAGTAAAAGGTAGGTACTTGGTTTTGTACACGAGAGGTAATGTGACACTTCACGAACGTAGTGCACTCTTCGACCATGCACATACTAGACACGGCGTGATGCAGCTTTGTTGAAACCTTTGAGTATGAATAGTAATGGAGGGACAGAAATTGCGAAAGACAATAGTTTTTGGTAGTTTGCGTGTTATATTGATAGAGCTCGTTGCGTTCGCGTCGCAGTTTTTTTTCAATAGTATTTCTCATGTATTTCATTTTGTACAACTTACAATTTCAGTTTAGTTGTACAAAACACCCGTTTCAACGCGCTCTATCATAACATCAACAAACTACAATTTCTGTCTCTCCATTACTATTCATACTCAAAGGTTGAAATCCTTTGACTATATTATATACTACGTATGGAATGATCTTTGTACACAAACGCAATGTAAAAATCTTGCCGGTCGTTAGGCAACAAGAGGTACAGCTGGCGTCAAATTATAGGGCTTGCGGTGACGCTTGAGTAGCGGTGTAGCATGGCCGTCTCAAAGGAAGGCCGGAACATGCAGATCTGGCGACAGCTAAGTAGGCCGACCGTTTCACATGTAAATTAATGCAAAATTTTGCAAATTGAGTTTAATACATTTTCTGATAGGTAGAAAATTTAATGGCCTACAATTTTTGTTCTCTTCAATTTTTCACTAAATTCAACGTGTACTCACTGATTCTCAAAAAACCACTTTTCCCCCATAAGAGCACATGTAAAAGTCGGCCTACTCTCACAGCGTTGCCGTTCTGTGCATGTTCCGGCCTTCCTTTGAGACGGCCATGGGTGTAGAAAATGAAAACCAAGGTGTACAGACCGCGAGGTCGTAACACCTTCCGCTCTTCCCGCGCGGTTACCGCAAGACCTATAACATGACGCCAGATATAATGATATAGCCTATTTCCACGCCGCCATGGTGCTCCAAAATATTGTACGGAATATCGGTCCATACGTAGTATAGGGCTCTTCCACCGATGCATGCTGCATATCAATTCCCCTGATTCTTATTGTAATGGCAGTGAAAATAACATTGCTCTTATGTGTAGAGTTGATTGCATACATCAAAACTGTAGAGGTGTTACGTTACATAAGAGCAATGTTATTTTCACTGCCATTACAATAAGAATCAGGGGAATTGATATGCAGCATGCATTGGTGGAAGAGCCCTATATATAGTCAAAGTTGAAACCAAACCAACATAAAATACGCGAGTGACGTCACGATGAAAACGTCTTATTAATGGTCAAAGAGTACACTGCTAACGCTTGTAGGCTTGTAGGTATCGCTGGCATCTCATTTTTGCGTTTGACAGCATTCAACATAGGAGTCTTACCTAATATGGGGAATTTCAAGATTTGTCCTATTTATCTCTTCAATTTTATAATTATATCTCGACAACAATCTCGTTATAAGTACAAAACAAGCACCTCGGGTGAGGTGTTAGGAGGGTCGGCGGGTTGATTTTCATTTTAAATCTATTCAAAAAAAGAAAGAAAAAAAATAACTTTTGGTTTCTTACTAACGGATATTCTCGCGGATATTTTTGGATATTTTTGCTTTGCGCATCCTCAGTAGTAACAGAAAAGAGAATATTATTGTTTTCATAAGAATGAAATCATTCCTTAACAAAGGTAAATGACTTTGTTCTTGGATATACATACAATTATTTTTCATTCACTCTCGCCCCCTCCCTCCTTCTGAGAAAGAAACACTTTATGAAACACCTTAAAAAGATTCCATTGCGAACATTCCTTTCCTTGCGGGCTTACTATTCAACTCACCGCACAAAAACTATTAATCCGATTTTTAGAAGAAATAGCCTCTACAAGCAAATTCACGTTCATGACTTCAATAACTCTAAATTTCATGAAAATCAACTCCATAGCTAAGGAATAATAGTAATAGTAATAACAATCTAACAGGTTAAGAGAAAAAAATTGTTAAAAATCATAAAAATAATAATTCAGTTTAGTAATGACGTTTATATGAAAATTTTAGAATTGCACGCTAATACTCTGTTGGCCTTCAGAAAGCTCATGTTGTATGGGTTTTTGCAGACTTTAATAAATATTGAAAGAGATTTGTGTATATTGTTCAACTTATACATGGATAAAATAATTCGAGAGTGGATAAAAACAAAACCACGAGGCATTCAACTGTCGGAAAATGAACAAATAGAAGCGATGTTATTTGCAGATGACCAAGTGATTATGGCCGAAAGCGAGGATGACTTACAGCGAAGCGTTCACAAGCTCGATAGGGTTGCCAAAGACTACGATGACATGAAAATATCCACAACAAAAACAAAGACTTTAGCTTTTAAAGGAAAGGAGCCTGTTCAGAGCAAAATCGTGATCAATGGAAAAATCATTGAACAGGTGAAGGAATTCAAGTATTTGGGAGTGGACATGTCGTACACCGGTGAGATAGATGTGCAAAACAAACTGTGCAAGTTCCTGAAAGTGAGCTGCTTAATAAACAAAATACTTGATGCAAATAAAACTCGACGCTGTACGAGAATAAAAGTTTATAATACCCTAGCGATACCAATGTTGACCTACGGCTCAGAAACATGGGCACTCCAAAAAGCCGATAAAAGACGCATAGAAGCAGCTGAAATGCGATTCATGAGAAGGACAGCCGGGGTCACCCTAAGCGATAGAAGAAGATCTAACGATATAAGAGAAGGCTTAGGAGTAACGCCAGTGACAAAGAGAATTAAAACTTATAGAAAGAAATGGAAAGAGCACGTCGAGCGAATGGAAAACCACCGTTCCCCAAGGATGGTTCTACAGTATACGCCGACAGAAAAAATTAGATGCCATTGCAGAATGCAATGGCAGCGGGGAACCCGCTGTCCCGAGTCCATTAGACCAGTCTCCTAAACTAACCTCAAGATTCAAAATTCTTCCAAGTCCCCCTTCTATCATATATAGCTCAGAGGTAAGAATTTTTCCAAGTCCCCTAACCTTTTTTTTTTTTTTTTTTTTTTTTTTTGGTGCCCCGCAGCCATCTCGAGCATAGAGATTTGGCTTTGGGAGCACTACAACTTTATTGGTACATTCATTACAATGATATTGACAGAGTTACAAATTCTGTTTACAAAGGAATCTTTGGGTTGACAATAGAGAGCTATGTTTATTACAAGACATAATTGCTTCAGTGGGTCCCCATTCTACACTACCTAAGACTGAACCTCTCTGGGTTGCATGCTGCCAGTAGGGTAGTACGGGGTGTTAGGTGTTGGAACACTTGCATAACTGCATCAATGTTTCATGCGGCGAGATTCGGCACTGATATTTTTGTGCGGCGCGATAACGTTTTAGACTTGATATTCTCATAGTACAGCTCTATTGCAGCAGTATGTTTCTGGTCTCGGATGAAGGTGTCATTATGAAGTGTGCATTCAGATGGCTCACATCGGGGCCTATTCATACACATATTGCCCTCATATTCTTGAGATCCTCGACGGAATCTGTATCTGGCGACCTTTGCTTTTTCCAGTCCAACATGATAATAATCTAGACCTAGAACCAATATTTCCTCGTGTTGAGGACTTGCAGTAGTTCCTTCTTGACTAGTAATGGGAGTAGTACTCATAACTTCTCTTTCTGGTGTCTTTACGACTTCCTGACTTATATTCAAACTTGTGTCAGTGGACTTCAAATGTTCAGGGGAAGAATCCCTGGAGCGACGCGGGGATGGAGAGGAGCGAATGACATCCATTTCCGTTTGATCTAGTTCTTGATGCCAACTTCTCCACTTACTACGGAAAGCAAGAAGAGTTGGACACTGGGGAGCACCGGTGGTGTGGTTAATCTTCCTCCACATGTGCTTCATCCTTGTACGACTGTTATAATGATTGCAGTCGTGACACTTCCGATTATCAGTGATGTTGCACTCTGTCTGATTACTGCAGTACTTTAACTTGTGTCCAAGCAGCTTACACCTTGGGCATCGCGGGATGTGAATCTTTGTATCAATGGGGAAACTTTTCCAGCCAATTGACAAGCGCTTGACTTTTGACATCAAGTCATATAGCTTACGGTTTGCCTTGATGGCGCACAGCCATTCATTTGGTTTCTGATGATATCCCACCTGAGTGCCACAAATGGGAGAAATACCAAAGTGGTCTTGAATTGTTTTGAGGACATGATCGAGACTAATGTGCCTTGGCAAATTGTGTATTTTCACATCCCAAGGTATTGGCTCTGGCCTTTCTTTGACTGATAAGCGCAGCTCTGTGAGAGTCTTCCTCATCTCATTCGTAGTGTCGGTATCACTGCATGTAACGAGTATAGCCCCACTCGGGAACTCTACATGTCGTTTAATTCCGATTAAACTTGGGTCTGGTACTTTTTCAGATAAGGTTGGTAACGGATCTAAACCATTGGACGGGAGTATGAGAAGGGTGTTTTTCTTTTGCCTTCTTTTACGCTGTCTTCTCGAGGTTAATCTACGGTGATTCCCGACGGGTTCGCTGGGTCCACAAGCTTGGGTTCCAGCAGAACTTGAATTGCGGTTGTTTTTGGATTGCGGTAGGGCGGCAGCTGGGCTGGTAGCCTTTGACACCAAAGTAGTGGGAGAAGTCTGGACTCCTAGTTCATGACGAGCAGTGACTGACGCGGATTTAACAGCATCCAGTTCTTTGCCGAGATTCAGGATTAGTGTATCTCGTTTCTTGATTTCTGAAAACAGGTTCTGCAACTGTTTTTTGAGCTGTAGGTAGTCGGTTTTCAGTGTGGATAACTCATCGGCAAGTTGTTCAAAGTTCTGATTCTTCTGGTAGTACGATAACTTATTTCGGAGGATATTGATTTCACGATCCTGTTTCTTGATTATTGACGCCGGTGTGATTGGTTCTTCTGATCTGGAATCATGGTCATTATTTTTCCGTCTCTTTGATGCCTGAGCTCCAGGTGACGGTGGTGGACTGCGCTGCGTCATCATGATGTTGAAAAACAGTGGAATTGTCTTGAGTAAGCGAAAATAACGCGAACTGGAGAGTCTAGTTTGATGTTAGAAACTTGAACGAATTTCGATAAGATCGAAAAATGAGACTTGAATGACTTTCTGTGCCATATTTACGTTAACACATAACATGAACTTTGATACGTTGATCTTTACTCGAATAATAACCGAAATATATTACACTTGGATTCAACTATGAAAAATTCTGCACATTTGTAGCAGATTTCACCTCGATATAAATCACTGAAAATCGCGAACTGACCGGATTCTTCGGTGGATATCGAGTTGATGGACTTGTCTTGATGGGTATGAACCAATTTCAAGTTTAAATTTAGCCGGGAATGACCAAATTTCGAATGGAGAACTCCTTCAGTGATAAGGGAGAAGGAGACTGATTATGAAAAACTTTCCAATAAAATGAAAAATTGGGGCTTGTAAATCACTTGAATTACGTTATCACAGTGAATTAACTTCGATAAATCGATTATTATCCGAAAAACTGACCAAAGGAACCAAAAATTTTCTCACACAAAATCACTATGAAGAAAATCTGCTAATTTGTAGCAGATTTCACATCACCATAACTCACTGAAAATCGCGGAATGAACGGATTCTTCGGTGGAAATCGTGTTGGTGGACTTGTATCATTGAGAATCAACCAAATTTGGGTTCAAATCGGCTTATAATAACGAAATTCGAGATCATGAACTCACCCAGTGATGAAGAGGTAAATGATCAAAGTTCTTGAAATTTGCAGAAATATCCATATATTCATCGATATTTAGCTTGAATATTGCACATTCACAGTCACAGAGTGGAAGAACGTTGAGATTTACTTGGAAATATCACTTTAATCGCGCAAAATGATCGAAGAAAGTTAACATAGGATCATATGCAAGAAATTTTGATATGCTCAAAAAACTCGGAAAATTGCGAAAATCACCAATTTAACAAGATAATTCGAAACACTGAACTTGAATAATTGTATTAATTACGGAAACGCGACCAAAAACGATGAATTTAAACGAAAAAAACGAGAAAATTCGACCGAGGAGGCGAAAATTGCTGGCGGTCAATCTGAAACCTCAACCTAGACTCAAGTCCCCTAACCTAACCTAACCTAACCTAACTTCGCTGTGACGTCATCAACCTTCGCGGACGCGCTCGCGCTTCTTGAAAACTTTCCAAGTCCATTATTAAGGGGAGAACTGGAGATTTGGAATTCTTCTAAGTCCCCCTTCTATCATATATAGCTCAGTAGTAAGAATTTTTCCTAGTCCCCTAACCTAACCTCAAGATTCAAAATTCTTCCCAAGTCCCCCTTCTATATAGCTCAGAGGTAAGAAATTTTCAAGGTCCCCTAACCTAACCTCGAGATTCGAAATTCTTCCAAGTCCCTCTTCTATCATATACCCATAGCTCAGAGGTAAGAATTTTTCCAAGTCCCCTAACCTAACCTCGAGATTCGAAATTCTTCTGAGTCCCTCTTCTATCATATATAGCTCAGAGGTAAGAATTTTTTCAAGTCCCCTAACCTAACCTAAACTAACTTCTCTGTGACGTCATCAACCTTCGCGATCGCGCTCGCGCTCGGAAAAAAATTTTGGGAGTACCCCCCAACAATTCCGTGACGCGGACGCGCTCGCGCTTCTAAGTCCACTTCCTATCATATATGCCTAAGGGTTGGAATTTTCTAAGTCCCCCTCCGTGACGTCATCAACCCCGCTCGCGGACAATAGGGCTAGGGTATCGAAATTTCTTCAAGTCCCTCTCCATGACGTCATCAACCTATCCATAACGTCAACGACCTCTCCGTGACGTCATCAATCTTTCCGTGACGTCATCAAATTTTCCGTGACGCGGACGCGCTCGCGCTCGCAAAAAATTCCGGGAAGTACCCCCAACAAAAGGGATAGCAGGTTCCCCGCTAAAAAGACCTCAGGGAAGACCTAGGAAGAGGTTGATGGGCAAGTCCGATTCCTCTGAGGGTAATACACCAACGCAGACAGGCCACTCGCAGGCCTAATCGCGGTACGGAAAAGAAGAAGAAGAAGACCTATCAAATGTTAAGCTTTTGCAATATCTTTAACAAAAGTAGAACTAACTATGAATATTTTTATGGTGATACATCTAGGTTAGATGGCAAACTTGGATTCACTCAAATAGCATCTACAGTCACATCTCATATAGATACCTTTTTGCTAAACAAAGTTGAAATTATGAGGCCATAATAAACTTGTATACTATTGCAACCACCTCCCGTAGGAAAATTGTCTGAACCCTTAAACAGCTCCCTTTCAGAGACTTCCACCGTTGTGCGTTGCTTTTTTACGTGTTTAATTCGTGTACAATTTGTATTTGAATAAAGTAACTGTTTTACCGAAATTTGTATACCTGTATTCAAAACACATATTATTTATTTTTTCACAAAACACAAATACTTACGCTCCCTCTCAGATTTGCAATTTTTGTCAAAATCTAGTCTAAAACATAATTAAATGTGTAGCCTATTACCGTACACCAGTAGTGTCACGTATGTTCAAACCAATGGTTTTACATAATTTTATATTTGCTTAGGTATAATAATACTCAGTATGATTGACATCTTCCTCATACGTTTGTTCCTCGTAACTATCAATTTTTCAATATTTCTTCCTTCCTCTTCTTTTTCTCGCCTTATTATACTGTATACGGCATAATACTTCACTCATAATCTGGATATCGATTGTGGCATTGTTACGCGTGTAAAGTACTTATTGTTATACTTAGTACTTTTGTATGATATGAATTTACCTACTCCAATTCATCGCCGTACTTTAGCCCACAAATAAGAGGGCGTATTTCGATGAAAAATATTGACTCACAATATATCCTATGAGTCACGATAATTTTTGAACTGTAGGCGCACAGTGGTTCTATTGCAAAGTTTGTGGTGTATTAGCGTTTTGATATTGATATGTGTTCCATCCTAGAAGTGTTTCGAGATAAACTAAATAATGCGAAAAAGTAAGTAGGTACCTACTACTTACATATCCATGTTTTTTTCATATACGAGTAGGTATAGGTACTAGCGAATTACGCCCGACCTCTAATCATGTGTTTTGTAGTTACGCAGCATTTGGGTTTTGAGGGCATCTTGCGTCTGAAGAGGTCACCTTTGCAAACTTTTTACATTTTTTGAAAATTTAATACTGCTGAATATTCTTCATTTTTACCAATCCCATTCAGGAGACAAGACAGAGTGGGTATAGGCCTACTCACTGAATGAAATACCTATCAAATTGTGCAAAAAATTGAAACCAATATTATATTATAAAATCTAATATGGAAGTCTGTGAATATTGGCGAAAACTTATTTGCTTTGCATAGCTATCAATTCACATTAGAGCTAACTCGACACATAGTAAACAATGATCGTAGCTCAGATTACAAGTAAAACACTCGACACTTTGTAATGAACCACAAATTTTTTTTATTTCAAACGTCATGACGTTTTGGCAGTATTGCTACCATCTTCTCGTGAAAAGAAATAAATAATAATAGTGCCAATTCTTTTCCTCATCATTTCAACACATGAAGACTATATCGCAGGAATGAAACACACCCTGGTACCTTTTCTTAAGCAATTTTAAAAATTTTAAAATCGGGGAATATTAAACTGCACGAAAAGTAAAGGCTTTTGAAGGAAAAATAGTAGCACGAAAGAAATTGTCCAAAATAACGAAATAAAGAGTGGTGTCAACGAAATGTTCAGTGCCCGAAATTTTCAACCTTTTCCCCAAAAAAGAAAAAAAATACACGAAATTTTTGTAACATGCTCGTCAAAAGAAAAATGAAAAAAAAAAAAAAATGTATTTAATGTAGTCTTAACGTGTAATCGACGCTGTGAGCTTATCGTTTGTCCAGATACTTTGTACTGGTACGAATATGATTCTATTTCCTTTGCTTACATTGACTTGACTACCAACTTCCTCTTTGTCCTAATTTTCTTCACACATTTCAGCGAAAAACATGACGTAGGTACCAACAATGACTCGCATTCTATATGATCAGTTCACAATATTTGTTGTCATCGTGCAGTCATTTCCTACAATATTTCTCATTTTTTGCCACAAAACACATTTCTGAAAAAGATTTAAAGAAGTTTTTAAAAGGGGATTGCAAGTGGCGAACGTTCGACGAATTTACAGACCAAAAGTTCGCTATCTGGACCATTAATATTGATGCAGGAAAAGTGCACAAGTCGACATGCACATGTCCGCCTTTCCTGAAAAGTTTGCTGTTCAAGTACACGGTGGGGATGTGCATTCGATAGAAATTGCTCACAGCGCCGCCTGAGGCCAAACGGATACCCCTTGGCCAGAAAAGAAAACGTGGCAGACCGAGTAAAGCGAAAATAGCCCTCATCTTGCAGTAGGCCCGGAATTTTTATTTTGTAACTTATTTCATATTGTAAAGCTGAACGAGCGCGGATTAAATTTTAATTTTTTTCAAATTTTAATAATAATGATGATAGTAATAATAATATACCAAAAAAATTATTTCTAAATTCATTTTTTAAAAATAATTATTCATTGTTTCTTTTGAATGTTTTAATTTTTCGGGAAAACATTCAACCTATTCGTGATTTTTTTGTTTTTTCGTTCGATGCACTTCTTTTATGTTCATGCACCATTTATTATGTTCACTTTTTTTTTTTTTTTTTTCGTGAAATGATTCTTAACCGCTTAAAGTATTTTTTTTTTTCGTTATTTCTGACTTTTTATTTCGTGCGAAAAAATCCCACCCTTAAAAATCTGGTGTAGCACAGTTACAGTTTGTATCACAAAAGTAGAGTAGGTAGCAAATTTTCCTGATTAAAGACGAAGTTGTACATACTGTGATTTTGGAGGGAGTCGCCACATTATAGCAAAAACATACCTAGGTAACTTTTCAAAGGCGTTTTGTCGCGCCAAATAAAAATTGACGTATTTACAATTTCGTGGACGCTATAATAATCGCACCTCTACAACGCCCAAATGTTGCTGCGATTGATTGCACTCACTCAGCAACTATCTAGCCTATAGCAACAATTTATTGGTTCGTAGTCGCACTTGAATATTACTTATATCCAGTGCAATCAAAAGTAGTTTTCTTGGAGCGAGTTTTTTCAGCGATGTGTCACCGCACTTCAATTCTGTCGCTTTCGTATGTTGCTTGATTTGGCTGCCAATTGGCGAGGATTAATTCCACTTAAATTTTGACGCGAATGAAATTATTCTTTTCGCTGCGACTCGACTGCGCAGTTTGTAGTATTTTAGTCGCAAATAAATTTCAGGTACCTAACCTATTTTTATGAACCTAAATCAATCAACGTGAAGAGTTGCTTCTATCCATTATTTAACCCTAAAATTGGCACACCCTCTTTGTGGAGAGAGAAAAATATTATGATGATTTTTTTTTACTATTAGAGTCGCACATACACCATATCAGTTGAAAAAATCATAGTTCAACTCTCACTGGGGCTTAACTACAAATGTTAACCAGGATTAACATTGCCAACTTTGTATAATCTCTCAATGCAATGTTGCCTGTAGTTAACAAAGCCAAATTCACGGCACTAGAAGTAAAGTATTCAGACGGCAAAACCAATAGGAGGCGAAAATCAAACTAACATCCACATATTTTGCTTTACACTCAATAATATGTGCAATATTGGTAGCGATTCAGTCCGAAGGTTGAGTAACTGGCGCCTTTCCGCATGTCGGCAATCCCCGTTCGGGACACCCTATCACCTGTAGCTCCTAGCGATGACATAGAACCGGCGGTGATAAAAATTAGTCAAGATGATTTCAGCGTTTACAACAACCAGTATACCTTAGTAGAAGTCATATTTCACCGGAAACGATATTATCGTGGTAGTCAGCCGTTTTTTAGAATGTTAAACTCTACCCAAACGTTGATTTATTATTTACTAGAATTATTGGTTACTAGCCGGTAACTTGGCATTGTTAACTCAGGTTAACATTGTTTTTAGAGGCTCGTAAAATGCCCTAGAATGAATTTTTTTTTGAAAAAAAGTAGATACTCATAAAGAATAGACCTTCCTCTGAATATTCCCCCTAAAAAAAAATTCAAATCAGACCACATTTCATGAAATTTTTGAAAATTTGTAAGCTAGTTTGGGTTGTTACTGCAAAAAACCGCCATGTGATGTTTTTATTCTGGATTTTACAATTTTTCAAGTCATAGAATCACCCGACAGAGGTCGTATTTGGTATTAAATGAAAGAGGAATGTTAACTGAAGGCAACAATACCTAGTCCCGGCAGATAGCTCCGTTCCCGACTCTTCCAGCCTCTCTCAAAGTGAATGTTAACCGTGGTTAACGGTGCCAATTATAGGGTTAATCGGCAAGAAGCAGTTTGCGGAAAATTACATTTTGCGGCTCAGGCCCAAAGTGACGTGGTGCGCGCAGATTGTGCCTCATCTAAAAGTTCAGCATCTCCAGTTGACACGTCCCACCTGAAAAGTTTAGCATCTTTGATTTTATACTCAAATGAGTAGGTAAGTATAACAGCAAGGTAAACACAAATACCTACTATAATTATTGCAAGATTTTTTAAGGACACAGAGCGCTTTCGGCTAATAAGCCATTCTCGATGTGTAGAAAGCGCGCTCTGATGTGTTCTTCAAAGATCTCGCGGTTATAGGTAGTATTTGTGTTTGCCTTACTGTTACCTACTCATTTGAGTACCTATAAAATTAAATAGGTAATGGAAAACCGTAAATTGCAAAAACGATCATCTTCTATTAAGTTTATAGCATCTTCAGTTTGCGTTCCAACCAAAAATGTATTCATAATTTTCCCTTTAAACGCGAGTGATATTTTCACTTCGACTGCCCACTTGTTTGGTGTGTATAGCAAGCTTCACAATAAAATGACTATAAATTCCTGGTTATAATTTTTGACAATTAAGTAATATTGTCGAGTACATATGATGAATCATGAAAAGGCGCCTGCTTGCATATACCTATTCGGCGTCGAGAGACCGAATAAAGTTACAAGAAGAGCAATGACCCCAGATGCCATACGTGAGGTTACAAGAAGAGCAATGACCCCAGATGCCATACGTGAGTTGATGGAAACCGATCTTGAACAAGTTCGAAAGTCGATTCACGGTGCTCGTGCAAGGGAATGACCAGCACCGATGCCGAAAAATTTAGACGAGTTGCACAGGTGTCTCAATGAATTAGAATGTGGAACAAAACTCAAGAAAAATTTCTTATAGGTGAATGGGGAGGTGGCGAATATTGAATTATTTTCAACTGAAGAAAATCTTAAATAACAAGCAACATGTGATTGTTGTACTCATGAACGAAACTTCTGATTTTTGTCCATCTCTGTTCCGGCAGTTGTTCATTGTACACGGCCAAAAAAAAAACGCCCTTACCTAACTTCCGTTTATTTACTCATGACCGGCAGACCGGCGAAACAACTGAATATCATCAGCGAGCTCTACAAAAACTAAAAACACTGTGACTAGCAAATTATGTTCCTCACTTTCTTCAGACATAACACAATAATCTTTTTAATTTTTGAGGAAGAAAATTTTTGAAAAAAAAAAACCTTGTACTTAGGTACCTATCTAATTATTATATGACATGACATGACGCGAGTATTGTTTTCTCTCTCTTTCTCTCTCAGAGATATACCGGTACCTTTAGAAATTGAAGAATAATGATTCATCACTTTCTTCAGACATAACACAATAATCTTTTTAATTTTTGAGGAAGAAAATTTTTGAAAAAAAAAAACCTTGTACTTAGGTACCTATCTAATTATTATATGACATGACATGACGCGAGTATTGTTTTCTCTCTCTTTCTCTCTCAGAGATATACCGGTACCTTTAGAAATTGAAGAATAATGATTCAGGATGAATATCCTAATCATTTTAAAGCTAGGTAGGTACTTAACACAGAAAAACATTTTTTGGATTGGAAGAAACATATTTTTGGTAACTTGCTGTCAGAATATAAACTCCTTGGCCAATATGAGCGCATTGTAGGCACAGCATTCAACTAGGTACTATTAATTTTAACATCGCGCAGTGGACTGTCTTGTTAAAGTTAAGATTTTCATTTGAGAACTATTTTGCTGATGAGTCAATGATCATTTTAATGAAATCAAGTAGGTACCTACGTATTTACGTATCAAGAATTTCTCGAACCTTTGCCAATTTGACTTTCACAGTAGAATATGTGACCCTGTCTACAGAAACCCACCTTGACGAAAAAACTTCGATCAATAGAAAGGTATCTATGACTCTCATGATAAAGATACTTTTCTCCTGATCGAAGTTTTTTTCTTAAGGTGGGTTTCTGTAGACAGGGTCACATATTATTGAGAAACTGTTGAAGAAGAACTTTACACCGTCAAAGGTGTGTTGTATTTGTGAATTTCAGACTTCTAATGCCATTGTGAAAAATGTTCTAAATCATCATTTGCCACATAGATGGCAGCATCAGTATCCATCAACCTGCTGACTAATATGCAGGAAAAATTTAATAACAATAAGTAACTACGGTACTACCTATAAGCCTAAATAGGTAGGTACCTATAATGATAAATTTTTACTCTCTCCTTTTGCCGCGATATCATTAAATAACATGAATAGGGGGTCATAATATTTGTTGGTCAACCAGCTCTTTCAGAGTATTGTGTCATCAGCGGGTAGGTACTACCATGCAGTCTGTAGCAGGCTGGAAGAGGTTTGTGCTTGGATTTTGTCAAGAATTTGAATACCAAATCAACAACAGAACAGTTCATCCATTCATATTACTTAGGTATTGTATTACCGGTACCTATAAACCAGGCATGGTAAGTTTGCGGAAGCTGCCGTTTATTGAGCTTGTAAGTCAGCTCATAAGTAAGTCAGTCAATGGGTGACTATTAAGTTTGATGAGCTGTGTTTTCGATATGGGCCTATTCGGATGAGATAGGTATGAGGTTTGACAAGCTTTTTTTTTTTTTTTTTTTTTTGCTTGTCAATTTTGATTTTGGGTCAAATACTCTTTCGTTTTCACAAAATTCTGACACATTTTGGGCCGCAAAAGACGTTCAAAGCTAATCGCTTTGCAGCTTATAGCTGATTGCTTCCACCTTGAAACAGCTCAAGCTAAGCTAATCAAAAATTTTGAAAAACATGTCAGCCCAACGCTAAGTTTAAGCCAATGACGATTCGCTTTCCATCCCTGCTAGATGAACCCTAGGTATTGATGAACAATGAAAATTTGTTTCTCTGTTCCAAAATAGAGAATAGATGATTTTTGAAGTTTTTTAGGGTCGGCGCGCTTTCGCTAGCCGACCGTATTACAATCACTTTTCGTCTTTGTCTTCTTCTTCTTCGTCGTCGTCGTCGTCGTCGTCGTCGTCGTCGTCGTCGTCGTCGTCGTCGTCGTCGTCGTCGTCGTCGTCGTCGTCGTCGTCGTCGTCGTCGTCGTCGTCGTCGTCGTCGTCGTCGTCGTCGTCGTCGTCGTCGTCGTCGTCGTCGTCGTCGTCGTCGTCGTCGTCGTCGTCGTCGTCGTCGTCGTCGTCGTCGTCGTCGTCGTCGTCGTCGTCGTCGTCGTCGTCGTCGTCGTCGTCGTCGTCGTCGTCGTCGTCGTCGTCGTCGTCGTCGTCGTCGTCGTCGTCGTCGTCGTCGTCGTCGTCGTCGTCGTCGTCGTCGTCGTCGTCGTCGTCGTCGTCGTCGTCGTCGTCGTCGTCGTCGTCGTCGTCGTCGTCGTCGTCGTCGTCGTCGTCGTCGTCGTCGTCGTCGTCGTCGTCGTCGTCGTCGTCGTCGTCGTCGTCGTCGTCGTCGTCGTCGTCGTCGTCGTCGTCGTCGTCGTCGTCGTCGTCGTCGTCGTCGTCGTCGTCGTCGTCGTCGTCGTCGTCGTCGTCGTCGTCGTCGTCGTCGTCGTCGTCGTCGTCGTCGTCGTCGTCGTCGTCGTCGTCGTCGTCGTCGTCGTCGTCGTCGTCGTCGTCGTCGTCGTCGTCGTCGTCGTCGTCGTCGTCGTCGTCGTCGTCGTCGTCGTCGTCGTCGTCGTCGTCGTCGTCGTCGTCGTCGTCGTCGTCGTCGTCGTCGTCGTCGTCGTCGTCGTCGTCGTCGTCGTCGTCGTCGTCGTCGTCGTCGTCGTCGTCGTCGTCGTCGTCGTCGTCGTCGTCGTCGTCGTCGTCGTCGTCGTCGTCGTCGTCGTCGTCGTCGTCGTCGTCGTCGTCGTCGTCGTCGTCGTCGTCGTCGTCGTCGTCGTCGTCGTCGTCGTCGTCGTCGTCGTCGTCGTCGTCGTCGTCGTCGTCGTCGTCGTCGTCGTCGTCGTCGTCGTCGTCGTCGTCGTCGTCGTCGTCGTCGTCGTCGTCGTCAGTGTCGTCCACGTTTCCTCCTTTGTCTCCTTCACGTTTTCTCAGTTACCTTTTCTTATCTTCTTATCTTACCTTAGATACACAACACAATGGAGAATACCCTTTTTATTATTATTATTATTATTATTATTTTTTTTTTTTTTTTTTTCTTCTTTTTATTTCCTTTTCCTATTATAAACTGCAGTATTCAGGGAGCGGAGAAAATTTTTGTCAGTGCGTTTTTGACTTTCTTGGTAGAATGTATTACTTTTGTCAAACGCATTTTCTTTGACTATCTGTGTGGAACATATCTTCCTTATCCCTTCGCATCCTTATTATTATCATTCTTATTATTATTAGTTCTTCTTATTATTTTTGTTTTATTTTCGATTATTTAGAAGAATAGTGGTTGTAATTTTATTATTTCTATATCAAGTTGATTTTTTTTTTTTTTGGTTTTGAATTTGTTTTTTTTTCTTCTTGTTTTCTTGATTATTCTTATTTCAAGTTCATTTTGTTTGTTTTGATTTTGATTATGATTTTTTCTTGTTTTCTTCATATGGCAGAATCTGGAGGTAAGATTATTGTTATTTCTATTATTATTATTATTATATTCCCACAAAGCTACAGTTGGTCACTATGCCCTTTTTTTTCCCTGAAGTGTATTGTGAAAAGTTTACCTTCAGGTTTTTTTGTGGGAACAGTGTATGATAAAAATGAGTGTTCTTCATGTCCCTCTCCAGTCGTGAAATACATGTATAATTCTGCCTTCAGCTGACAGAAGCCATTTAAAGTTATGCTCATCTCAGTTTTTCAAAGAATCTAGTATACCTTTTAGCCCAGAGGAAAAAAGTGAGGGCAAAAGATTTTCCTCTGGAATGTATCTTAAATGGTCTTCTGAAGTGTATTGTGAAAAGTTTATTCTCCGGTTTTTTGTGGGGAGGGGAGAGGAGGAGATTCAACCTGCAGCCAAATTCAGCTTTTTTCAAGTTTTTATTTATCGAGTTTTCCAAAAAAGAATTCATTTAGCCGACCCTCCTAACACCTCGCCCGAGGTGCTTGTTTCACGCTGAATTCAACGCCGTTTTCCGTTTTTTGAACCGAGCTAATTAGTTTTTTCGTAATCTTCTACTTTATTTGTGACAAATTGCCGCGGATCATTGGGGAGCGCATCCAGGGTGTAGCAATATCCAAACGCGTAGATGCGCGTCTCATTACGCGACAATGTGCAGCCAATTTGTTACAAATAAAGTCAGAATATAAATACGATCCTTGAAGTTCTTTTTACGTTGAATTCAGCGTAAAAAGAACTTCAAGGATCGTATTTATATTCTGACTTTTGGAACAGAGAAAAAAATTTTTATTGTTCATCAATAGTGTGATGGTTAAGTTTATCAACCATTATGATTTATCTGGCTGAACTATTCATCCGTAAGCACAGTACTTTACACACACAAAACTTGACGCTGGATGTCTGGGGAACTGGCCAGGTAGGTACTCACTAGAGTGCAACATTTGATGAACGTTGATTTTTGAGGCTGCGTTATCTTCTTACTGGGAGGATGAGGAATATCATATCCCAACATTGACAGAATAGATTTGCCTTTTTAAGTTAATATAGTACTAGCAAGACAGCTCTGTATTTTGTTGTAGACAGACTTACTCCGTACCAATGATGTTGTAACACAAATAACAGTGAGTGACAGTACTCAAAAGCACCTGTTGTATTTTGTAGAATCAATTTGATCCCCTAAGAATAACACAGGAGCTAAGATTCTTATGTACCTAACCAATTGAGAATAAAAATTTCTCAGGTATCAGCAGTATCCAATCATGATCTAGAAGTCTCTTAGCATATATAAATATAATACGTAAGTATATCTTTGATAGCTAAGCAATTTTTCATTCTCAATTGGTGACATAACAATTTGTACAGCTCCCTGTGTTATTATTAAGGGAACAAAAATATTAGTTCTACAAAACCAACTACCTGTAGGTATGTTTGGGCTATCATGACACGTACTGACGCGCAAGTAAATTGGTCTATTCACAGATTGAAGTTCGACTATGATATATGAGGTCACCATTTTACTGTAGGCGTGGACAAGCGTATCTTTGCTGTACAAACTATTATTATCCCTCAATATGACACTGATTTGCAAAGGAGCTCTAGATTGTGGGGCTCAAGATTTTGTTGTATGCTTTGTCTTGAACATTTTGGCTCGACACAGAGTCTTGTGTATGGTATATAGACTGAATCCACGTGTTGTCAATGAGTCAAATATACGCAAATCAATCGCAAACAACTCGAGTAAAAACTCAAAATTCTTGCTGCGGCTGTTTCACTGCAATAAAGTGTAAGTACATAAGAGGTTTCTATACAAGTTGGAAAAGTAGCGATTGCCGAGGAGTTGCGAAAGTTGCAACACGAGCCTTGGCGAGTGCTATAGAATGCTATTTTTCCTGATAAGTGCGAGAAAGCGCATTTTTGGAAAAGATTATGCAAGTTAAAACGACTACCTAATATACAAACAGTGAAGAAATGAAATTAGAAGCAAGGAAGAAATGAGATGAAACAGTGAAGAAATGAGCGATTTTTTTCACTGTTCCGAAGCACGCTTATAGCGTAACGCACAACAACAACGTTTCTATCATATACGGGCACGCCGTCCCCGCCGTTGAGCCGCCGTTGTTGTAATTAATTTGTTAGAAGAAATTGTTACGATCATATCTTCAATCATATTTTCATAGCACCTAGATAATCATCAGTCCTCAATACAGCACTACCATCCAAACTAGTCTATTCCGAATTGAGAGAAAGAATTCCACATCAACCACTTTTTGCGTTCACCGACCAATCAGCTGTGAGCTGGGTTACCTAATGCTTTTTGCAACAATCATTGGCTAATGAGGCAAATCGCATTTTTCATCTATATCAACCAATCAACAACAAGCTCTAAACACCCCCATTCTCCGCGATAATGATTGGTAGTTGAATACCAAGTCAATCTGTATATAAGTAGGATCATTTTGCCTAAGAAATCAGTTCCAGTCCGGGAGTGGTCCAAAAAGGATGTTCATTACTGATGAAGAACCTAGAAGAAGGTGAAGCGGTAGCAGATCTAGTTCAAGTGCAGGAGCAATCTGATGAAGTCCAATACTGATGAAGAACCTAGAAGAAGGTGTAGCCTAGCAGAGTCAGTTCAAGTGGAAGTTGATGAAGTTGGATTCACTATCTATCAGTGAGCACACAGAACGTGGAAGAGGTTGGGAGAAGTTCATGGGATTCTACTTCAAGTTGTGGAAGCTGTCGATGCCGAGAAGATATTATTTGAGATTGTTCAGTTTCCAACTATTGTACATTGATATTTCTGAATAAATATTATTACTCATAATAAAATATAGGTACCGTATTTTTTCGATTTTTTGATTATAAAACGCAGGCAAGATTTGAAGACCTCATTTTAGAATTTTTTTTTCATCATGCAAATAGCAGCCTTTGAATGGACCTAGACAATACTGGGTATATAAGCCATGAGATAGGTACAGTATGTATCTAGTTGATAATCAAATTGATAACTTTTCTTTTTCTTCTTTTTTGTCTAAGGGGTCATCAACATCAAGTTTGTTCTCTTGAATCATCACTTTTCCTTGTTTTCTTTGCTCGTTTGCTTTTGAATTTGAAAATTAGTATAAATAAGGGGTAGGCCCTATTATAATTGTAAAAATACAGTATTTTGCTTCCCCACTCATCAAATTTATGTAGGTATGGATTGGTGTGAGTCTTTGATTTTTCCATTCTCACTCGATTATATAACGCACTCGTGTATAATACGCACCCCACATTTCAAATTTAAAAATTCATGCATAGGTACTGTAATCAAAAAAATATGGTTCGTGAATATTGGTGTCGATGTGTCGCTATTCAAAACCTAACAGGCACGTGTAGGAAGCTATATTTGTAGAGTAAACCATCAAAATTTTCATACAAAATACTCGACAAACCAGAAATGCGGATCCGCACACGCGAGAGAGAGGGCCTGCCTGCAAAAATGAAGAGTAGATGGCTACCAAATTAATTTGTTCTACCTAAGTGAAATTTTCTATCAGTTGGCATCAATTTTGTAATTTCAAGTCTCGTCAACCCAGCGAGAAATGCGCTGCCAATTTTTTTTAATTGCTGCCACTTCTGCTGACATGTCAGCAGAAGTGGCAGTAGTGGACAAGTTACTGGCAGCGCTTACATAAGCGCTGACACTTTTGCTTACAATATGCTGACACAAGAACAATTCTTCCGTCAGCGCTGACGGCAGCGCTTACGTAAGCGCTGACACTTTTGCTTACAATATGCTGACGGCATGAGACGGCTACTAGGCCTAGGTTTTCATTTTTGAAAAAAATTAAAATCAGTACAATTAAAATTACCTACAATAAAATTACAATTATCTTCATTACATCCACAAAAGAAACCAGACCAAAAAAAAAAAATAATGAAAAGGAAATAGTAAAAAAAAAAATCATTTTCGTTACTCTGGGGTTTGGATGTTCCGCGTTGGGATCCGAACCCACCAAATTTGTGTTACCTGTCCGGGACCTAACTAACTGACCTACAGGGACCTATCAACTGGCGAAGCAAAATATTGGTACAGATACGTGTTCACTATTTTCTTTCTGTTTTCTGAACAGGTATTTTAGTTGCATTTGCAGGCTATGTGCTCAGTGTAACTTTGATTAACTTAAACAGGCTTGGCCGTAACCATGAAGGGAGGGGGAAAATGCGGCCATGCTTCACTGAAACTTTTTTTGCTGCTAAATACACCGTACACTGTATACCTACCTATATCAAAAAATTTTTAGGTCATTGAAAACTTAGCGGCACTCCCACGTTCATCATTTCATTCTTGCCTCCCTCTTGCTCCTCCTGGAAAAATTGCTAGTAATAGGCATGAACTTAACTTCAGGAGATAAGACAGTAAGTTAATGAATAAACAATAAGTACTAAGTGGTCTGTTGTGAGTAATTAATATAGGTATAATTATATATATTGACTGATAAAAAAAATTACCTATTCAACTTGTTGACATGTTTCATGTCTTTTCTGACACCCTATACAGTATCAAAAATTCGCGAGTACCAATCCCCTCCCTCCCACTTCCCCCTAACAATGGACTTGAAAATTTTTTGTGAATTACCTGGGAGGTGTTAGTACCACCCTCAAATTAAATAGAAATAAAACAAAATAAAAAAATAATAAAAATACCGGTACAATAAAAATGAAATAAAAATAAAATAAAATGAAAATAGAATAAAATAAAATAAAATAAAGATAGAATAGAATGAAAATAAAATGAAATAAAATGAAGATAAAATAGAATAAAATAAAAATAAAATAAAAATGAAATAAAATAAAATAGAATGAAAATAAAATAAAATGAAAATAAAATTAAATAGAAGTGAAATTAGAATAAAATTAAAAATAAAAATATATACCTAGGAAATCATTGAAAAATCTGCAAGTACCACCCTCAAATTAAATAGAAATAAAACAAAAAAAAAAATAAAATGAAATAAAATAAAAATAAAATAAAAAATAAATAAAAATAAAATAGAATGTAAATAAAATAAAATAGAAATGAAATTAAAATGAATATAAAAATAAAAATACTGTATATACCTAGGAAGTCATTGAAAAATCTGCAAGTACCACTCTCTTCTAAAAAAAAACGAGAAAAAATTGAATAAAAAAAATTAAATTAAATTAAATAAAAATTAAAAATAAAATTAAATACCTGGGAGGTCATTGAGAAATCTGCGAGTACCACCCTCGAATTAAGTAAAGATAAAATTAAATAAAATTCAAATTGAAATAAAAATAAAAATATATACCTCGGAGGTCATGGAGAAAATGAAAATAAAATGAAATGAAAATTAAATTGAATTAAAATAAAATAAAAATTAGAATAAAATAAAATTGAAAATTAAATTAAAATAAAATTGAAAATGAAAATACAGGGCGCGGCAAAACTCTTCGAACCAATTTGCAAATTTAAAAAAAAATAAAAAAGTAAATTTTAAAAACGAAAAAAAAAAAGGTTTCATCACTCTGAAAAATGAATGAAAATGTACAAGAATGACTGACAAAAAAAATAATTCAGTATGCGCGTATACGGCCATTTTTTGTGATGTTTTCAAGTTGCAACACAAAAACAAAACAGAAAGCGTTTGAAGACTTCTGCCGCACCCTGTATACTGTACCTTTGGAGGTCATTGAGAAATCTGCGAGTACCACTCTCAAATTAAATAAAAATAAAATGAAATAAAAAAAAATTAAATCAAAAATAAAAATATATTCTACTTAGAGAAGTCATTGAGAAATCTGCAAGTACCACTCTCTTTCAAAAAAAAAAGAGAAAAAATTAAATAAAAATAAAATAAAATGAAATAAAATAAAATAAAATAGAATAAAAATCAAATCAAATCAAAAATAATTCTGAAACAAACAATAGATAGAAATGAAAATAAAAATATATACCTGGGAGCTCATTGAGAAATCTGCAAGTACCACCCTCTTTAGAAAAAGAAGGAGAAATTGAATAAAAATGAAAATAATGAAATAAAATAAAAAAATTGAATAAAATATAATATTGAAATGAAATAAAATAAAAATAAAAATAAAAATAAAAATAAAAATAAAATAGAAAAATACCTCGGAAGTGATTTAGAAATTTGCAAGTACCATCCTTCTTATACTATCCAGAGTATATTTAAATGGACTTGGGAAAATTTTGGGTGAGACCACAATCTGCTGCCATTGCTGCCACATTCGCTGACATGTCAGCGTACGCTGCCATCGCTGCCGTCAGCGCTGACGGCAGCATTTCTAGAAATGTTTACAATCTGCTGCCGTGTCAGCGTACGCTGCCATTGCTGCCACATTCGCTGACATGTCAGCGTACGCTGCATCGCTGCCATCAACGCTGACGGCAGCATTCCCACCATTCCTACGAATGTTTACAATCTGCTGACATGTCAGCAAACGCTGCCATTGCTTACGTAAGCGCTGACAATATTTTCTGGCTGGGAATATTGGTATAGTTTTCTGCTTGACCTGAATCTTCTCAATTTTGAACAACAAATTAAATAATCTCGTTACAAAGAATGAATCGATAATTACAATTCTTTTTGTTTGAATTTGGTGTTTTAAGTTACAGTACATCTTCAAATGAATTAAAAACAGAAAATTTTTCAAAACTCAAATTTATTACAATAGCCACAGGTTAAATATGAGGAGCTCAATTGAAAAATAGCATCATTGGAGCGACACAAAATATATAAGCACGACTAATGTGGAGCTCCAATGATGATTTTTTAATCAAGTAATAGGCTTCAGCTTCTTACAACGTATATTAAACTTGCGGCTATTGCAGCTAATTTGAATTTTCAAATATTTTCTGTTGTGAAATTTCAAATTACTTTGTATGGATTATGATTCCATCACATAGGTACAGCGTGTGGTGCAATAATATATTTGAATGGTTAAAACATTCTAAACAAATTGTACCGTAAGTTGAAAATAGAACACAAACAGTTACCTGTAAGATAAAAAATGATAGCAGAGAAGGAGGGGTTTTGCCAACTGTACTGAAAAACTCAAGCGAAAAATTCAGATCACCTTGTCGGGTTCCTCTAATATCCCCCCCCCCCCCCGCACGTAATGAAATAGTGTCTATCATAAAAAATGATAACGCGAGCAATAACAAGGATATTTTTTGAAATTCATCAATTTTCATAAGATTGAAATAGGCCTAGTGCACGTTGCGATTCATGTTCAATTATCATCAATTTTCCTTAAAGCTGAAACTAATACTTACCTACTTTTATTCTTGATATCATTGATACCCCTTGATGGGCAAAATAACACAAGATGACGCAAATAAATGACTCGAAAATGGCATAAAAATGACTAGCTCCCCCTATTTTCACTGGTTGTCACATCTGTGTCAAATAGTTGTCAATAATATGGCACTCGTTTTTTGTGCGACTGCGCGTATAAAACTCTTACGTGTGCAGTTGCCCAACAAATGAGTTCAATTCATCACTTGATTATACTCGCATGAAATGAGCTTTGGCGAGTATATAAAAATGAAGAGTACGCGACCGATTTTACAGAAAATTTCCTTCTTACGAGGGTAATATCAAAAAAATTCATTGAATCGTTTTCGAGTAATCCTATTATTTTGAAAATTCCAAATTCAACATGGGCTCTTATCTTATATATGGGAGTAGGTACATTTTTTCTAGGAGTCAAGATTCGGACCAGGCATATTGTAGATTCGTTAGCGTCGCCTGTGTAAAATACATAGAAAATACTGATAAGCGGACGTTGATTGAACGGTGATTATGGCTTGAAACTAAAAGTGATTTTTTAGTTTTCCCTAAATACACTTCGCAAATAATGAATTTAGACGTTTCAAAGTTGAAGAGCGGAAAATTTCCTTTCAGATGGTAATATTTTCGAAAGATTTTGAAAATTCGAAAATTTTTGCGCGACGCTAGCGCTGCCCGGTCCCACGTCGCGACGCGTCGTCCGGCTCGGTGCGCCAAAGAGCCACTCTAGTGCCTAGTGCCGATGAAGGAAAAATCGTGCAAACATGGCATACTTACAAGTATAAAATACACCGGCTTCCCCCACGGACATCATTCAACAAGAATGCAGTTTGTTGTGTGACGCGATAGTACGAAATTCTTCGTCTGTACGGCTATACATTTCGTTTTATGAACGTTCATTCAGTGCTGCGTTCCTGTGTGTACGTCTACCATAAAAACATTTTTAGCTGTGGTGTTGATTTATTTATCTAACAGTAAGTTATTCTCATTTGCTTTTGTAACTTGGCGAATGAATAATGCTTCTTATCATTTCTTTCAAAATTAGTCACTGTAACATTCTTCAAATCCACCACATCACTTGCTATAGGCCTACATTGTTAGCCTATGCTGCGGAAACTTCAACGCCATGTTTTATTAAAAGTATAACTCAACGATTATAATTAAGTAGACAAACCAAAACGAAGCTGTAAGTTGACGGATTGAGAACGATTTGAAAATATTACCGTCGTGAAAGAAGAGGAATTAGGCTGTTGTACTCTCTTCGTCATAGCTTTACTTATTACTTAAATACAAGGTACTGAATTGCACTAGAAGTATACCTAGGTACCTCCCCGTACAATTAAGGTTGTCTAGCTAAAGTCGTAAAGTCGATCGTATCCGATACCTACCTACGTACAATATCAGCAGAATACCGGTACATTTTTAAAATAGGTACCGATAAGCACGCCGTTAGGTATGAATATTCTCTCGCGCTCTCTCACTTGTTTGCATAGTGGCCTGCCTGTACCTTCTTTTCTTATATGTGTGGACTACCTACCTAGTTTATTTTTCAGTTCAAACTGGTTTGTAAATGGCTGTAGGAACATATACCTAGCTATTTCTTCCAGTCTGCCGGAATACCACAATACTCGTTTTCATATAATATTCGTACAGGTGAATAAATTTAATTATTCTTCGAATGCACGAGCAAGGCTAAAAACGAATCATCCAATCGAGTTTACAAGTGCGAGGATGTACATTCTGTACTGTGAATGTGAAAGGGTGCGTGAGATAAATGTGGATAAGGTAATAAAGAGGCACCAAGGAATTTATTGCGGCGTGATTATACAGTATAGTAGTCGGTAAGGTAACTAGGAAGGTTAGGTTGCGGATATTTCGTACAATTATATTATGTAGTCAAGGATGAATGAACGTGATTTCATAAATGCAACAAATCAATAAGTACCCAGCAAACTATTAAACATACATTGCGGTAAGTACCTACTGTGTAGGCCTATTGTCTAAGATTACAATTCTAAAAGTTTCGTGAATTTTTTTTTATAGGTAAGTACATTCAATATGTGGTGGAGGATAATAATTATTATCATAATTACACAAGTTCAATTAAGTATTTCAAGTTATTTACGTACCTACTCAAGGAGTTGTCACAAAGTAAAAAACACTCGTCACAAGCGAGCGCTTTCGGCTGAATAGCCGCATTCTCTATACAAAGCGTGTTTCACTCCTTCCGTAGGTATAACTTAAATCATTATGGATGACCGTAAACTCCAGAAACGTATAGCTGTACCTTCAAGTTTAACTATCTACTTCTTGAAAAATAATGACGCGACGTTAATTACCTATCAATTCTCTTGTTAACACTAAGCTTCAACCAAACGCACATGAATAATAGGTATACATAATTATACTGTATTCTCGCGCGCAATTGTGTGTGTGTGCAGTTTGTGAGAGCGTGATGGTAGAAAACGCAATAACGTGATGTGGGTGACTGTCACTATGGTTTTTAGCAAATATGAGAAGTTTGAACCAATAATTTCGCTTAATTCGAAAGTCAAGTTCATTTTTAAACGACTTTTAAGTGGATCGAAAAGTCAGTTATTCACTGTCCATTATAAGTGCAAAGCCAGTCAGAAAGGAAGCGCCGAATCCGCTTAATTAAAATATTAAATTTTCTGACAAAAAAAATAATAATAATAAAAATAAAGAAAAAAAAAAAAGAGATAAAGTGTGCTCTACGTTGCGAGCCATTGTCTTAGGGTGGAGAAGAACGGTACGGACACGCACATGTACGATATAGATTTTTATTTAACACTACCGCGGTTTCGCCTGATGATGAACCCGGTAAGGTTCGAAACCGCGGTAGTGTTAAATAAAAATCTATATCGTACATGTGCGTGTCCGTACCGTTCTTCTCCACCCTAAAAAAAAAAAAAAAAAAGAATATTGAATGATTGAATGATTGAAAAATCTGACAAAAAAAAATTAAAGTGAAGAAGAAAACTAGCCTATTCTGTATCTTCTATTTTGGTGTTGCGTGTTGGCTTGGGTATAGAATTAATTATTGTGACCTCACTCATCACTAACTTTCTATCAACTGCGCGCGAACACACTTGAAAAACCCTTGAATGTGATCGATTGTAGTACCTATCTTGGTTCTATTGTAAAATGAACAAATAAACAAATGAAAATAAATACATAAATAAATAAATAAACAATCAAACAAAACAATAATGATAGTAAATCCACCACTAGCCACCCCAAACCCGGTAAGCAAATTATTTCAGTGAATAGATAGGCTAATGGTAATAATTGTAAATATATTAGAGGAGGCCAATTGATGAAAGGGATGCAGACAAGAGCAAACAAAGAATAGGGAATCGGCAGGCTCTATCAAGTTGTTTCCAAGTTCATGAGGACTGTCGCCACCTTGCTACCGAAAGTTTTTCTACTGTGAAAAAATATATCTATAGTTCGGTCTTCTTTGACAACACAGTTTATCAGAAACAGTGCACGAAAAAGTGGCGCGGCAGCAAGTTGCTATGTTCTGTGCTGAGGAATCTGAAAGACATCCCTATACCTACATGTTCTGGATGGAGCGAGGAAATCTATTCTACTTGCATAAACGACGATTCTATTTTTCCACAGAGGATATCCCTCACAAATATTATTAAGCTAAGTTCTCTTCTCACTTTTAGAGTAACTAACTCATACCCAAGGACCAACTCTGAATAAGTAATTGAAGTATCATAATATCCAAAATTTCTAAAATAGAGGTATTTTGTGAACAACTTTTGAATTATGTTCAATTTTTTTCGTTTTGAATATGTTCAATTTTTTTCGACTTCCCCTCTCCTATTGGACCCCATATCACTCTTGCACTATCCAAACGCGATTGTACAAGCACCAGATACAGCAAGCGGAGAACAGACAAGTTAACAAAGCCTTTGGTTTGCCTCATAATAATTCCCAGATTGCGTTTTGCGCTATTCAGTACCTTGTGTAAGTGGCAGTCAAAGTTTATTCTGGGATCAAAGAGGACACCTAGATCCCGAATTTCCTCAACCGATTCAAAGATCTCACCACGTATTTGATAGTTTGCCTTAATCTTATTTCGCTTGCGAGAGAAGGCCATGACTTTACATTTTTTGATGTTTAAAGGCTTAGAATTTTCCTCACTCCATCCCGCCAACACATCAAGGTCCCGCTGCAGTAACGCAGAATCCTCTAAACAGCGTACCTCCCTGAATAGCTTTATATCGTCAGCATACAAGGAGCACCGCAAATAGCTCAATTCTTTATCCACGCCAATCATAAATAAGAGGAAGAGGTACGGACCCAGAACAGATCCCTGTGGTACCCCCGAGGAACTATCAAAAGTTCCAGACTTAGCCCCCTTGAACACGACATACTGTTTTCTCTCCAATAAATAAGTCCAAAACAATTCAATGAGGGATTTAGATAATGATGTAATGAAGGCAGTGCCTAATAAATTAATAGCCTATATGTAATATTCCCCATTTTTTTGTCATATCAAGTTAGTAACTATTAATTAGGTACCTTATAGTCTAAGAACAGTTAATCGAGTGAATTTAACTTAGTCATTTTTTCCAATGTAGCTCAAGTGGACCCTTAATCTCCGCCCCCCAACGTCGCATCAAGGTAAATGGAAAATGAGGAATTGAAACCAATTTTTTTAATATCACGTAATTTATTCAATGGTACAAATTTTCAAAAAAAAAAAAAAAAAAAAAAAAAAGAATGTTCTGGCGTAGCCAAATAAATAAAGATCATGTTACTTACTTGTTTTATACTTGAAGTTGTAAAATAATGAGTCAAATCAGGAAGGGTAATTATGTACCTAAGGTAAAATGTAACAACTTTAATACAGGTAGTGCATTCTGATATTATTGTACATATATGTAACGGTCTGTGGATTGGAACTGTTGAATGAGTTGCATGAGCTGTAAGAATAGACAAGTTGTATTCTTGCTTATCACTCATTAGCCTAATTCTTCATTGCTTCTTGTTAGGTATTTATTCATGTTTTTATTTCTTGAATTATGAATAAGTTATTATCATACTAACATTCACTTCATTTCTACCATTCATTCTCACATCTAAGATAAGAAAATATAATGGTACCTACTTAATTCTTGATTATTTACATTTTGGAGTATGAATGGATGCAATTTCTTTGTGTTTCAGAAAAATGACCATTGATTTTTACTACACCCCCGGAAGCGGTCCTTGTCGTTCGGTCTTAATAACGGCAAAAGCTTTGGGTATCAATTTGAATTTGAAGTTAGTCAATCTGAAGGAGGGAGAACATTTGAAACCCGAGTTTGTAAAGGTGAGATTGCGCTAAAAAAATTATTATTTGTGATGTAAGTATGACATTAAAAAAAAGGGGGGGGGGAAATAAAAACAAAAACCAACATGTCTCCTTCAGAGGATACGTGATGTACCTATAGGGTTTTCTGATGTTTGCTTTATTTTAGAGGCTAACCAACCCTGGGGTCACTTGTTTGCCTCTCCTTGCCGTAGTATTGTTGGGCTCTACTTTGATATTGTGATGTAAGTCTGTACGCCATTCTTCTTGATCGGAAAACTGGATTATACCTATTGACGATTGCATTTTATTTCAATTGAATCAAAAACAAAAGTTCGTTAACGACGTTGTTTTTAAAAGAATGTAAGAATAAAATGTTAACATAATGAGATGACTTCTACATGCTGCCACTCTCTGATTAGGATTTTTGGCCCTATCAGCGCCTTTGAAAAGAAGAATCACCAAATCCCTTTTGTTTGAGGAATCCCATTTTGGTAGAGATGAATTGATTCTTCTTATGGAGAGTTCCACAAAACCAACAAACTATATTCGAGTTAGAGGAATAGGAAATTTTTTAAAAATTGGGTATATCTCAAGAACTACCAATCCGATCATCAAAAAAATGCAAGTGCATAACTTTAGATAATTACACTACGCAACAAATTAAAACTTTTTGAAAAATGCTGAGTTGAAACTATCAAATTTTCAAACGAATTTTTAACGCTGAATTCAATGCCGTTCTCCGTTTTTTGATAGGAGGTCTCAGTTTTTCGTAATCGTGTGAAATATTCTCGTTTATTCGCAGCGCGTTGTCGTCGAACGTAACACACCTTCTCGATAGCTGAAGTATCGGCGATCGCGAAGCAACGCTACGTTCCGCGACAACGCGCTGCGAATAAATGAGAATATTTCACACGATTACGAAAAACTGAGACCTCCTATCAAAAAACGGAGAACGGCATTGAATTCAGCGTTAAAAATTCGTTTGAAAATTCGATAGTTTCAACTCAGCATTTTTTAGGCTGTTGATTAGTGTTATGACTTGGTATGGACGTATATTTACGTCTGAGCGGCGCGCTGCTGGCCTTGTAACATGTTGACATAAATATACAAATAATCATCAAAATAGATCGGCATCGTGGTATCCATAATTAAATTTTATACTCAAAAGAGTAAGGTAAAAAACGATTACTAAAGCCGCAATGTATTTAAAATTCACGAGCGCTTTCGGCTAATAAGCCATTCTCGAGTGTAGAAAGCGACTCCGGATATCTTCAGTGGTATCCATACCTAAGTCTCTCCCCCTCCCCCTCCCTCAGAGTGTTTCTTCGTTTTTGCAGTTCTTATAATTTCCTTCTTCTTTCCTCAGCTGTAAAAACAGGCAATAATAGGTTGAACTCCTTTATTTGCAGGCAATCTATTTAAGCTACCGTTAGGCTGCTAGGGAAACGTTCCAGATTATTACATCATTTTTCATCCCATATTGATCAAGCTTGATCAGCTCTGCTTTTAGCTCTCCTTTTTCATCTGCCATTCTTTCAAGCTCACCTCTAGTATTGGTATTTCTCGCCGCCACTGATTCAACTTTATTGACAATTTTGTTGACTTTACCTACTATTTGTGTTCTCACACGTCAAGCTCTTGTCTGCTCGATGTTTGTGACCGATCCGCTTTCGGCCAGCATCTTGGCGAGTATCTTCTTTACTTCCTCTTTGTTGATATTTTTAACAATGGGCTGTGTCAGTGCAGTCAACTTATTCGTGCAAGAATAGTAGAGCAGTCGCAATATGCAGGAAAATCTAATAAACAAGTCGCGAATGGACTACTCGCGCACGCAATAACTTGCTGACAAGAGCACTGTTTATCTTCAACCATAAGAGTTATGACACAGATATAACCCTAATAGACTACAGATATTAACGTAGGTACATACACGCTATCGCTGCTGATCATAGATTTGAGTTACTATACAAAATATGAAATACTTTTGTAATCAAACATTCATAGGAATGTGAAATCATCCAGCAGCCCTGTAATATCTTCAGGTCATAGAAGGCAATAGTAAAAGTTATGGTTTATTGCGATAGTGGAAGACTGGATGACTGAATAGAACTACGTATTCACTCAAGAGGGAGCTTATAAATAAGTGTTTGAAGGATATGGTAGCGGTGCTGAAGGCGGATTGTACGTCGTATGAAGTTTCAATAATATTATGATTGATACCGTAGATTTCTAGAGTTTTTAAATTCAAACTCTAAAATTTTTTTAACCCATCGCGCAACCATCTGTTATGAGACGGGTTTTGTGAGGCGGTTTTGAGGCAATAAACAGTTTCGTTTATTTGCTTCCTCTTGCAAGTCGCGTAATGTGTAAGTATAGAGGCAGAGTGTGCTAGCAGCACAGATTTTTGGATCATTGTAGAATTGTAGGATCAGAACAGGCTGACGTTTGTTGTATCCTGACGTCTCGAGGATAGTGGGAATAAAAATCTCTATCCTTGTTTCCAAGATTTTTATATGGGTTGTGTTAATTTCAAAAATAGTCTGTATTCGATGCCCGGTGGTCGAAGCCAAAGGTACCGGAAGCCAGTCTAAGGGCTTGGTCGTGGTGGCCTTAGGTTTTGGATACCTTTGAAGAACCGTCGAATGCGAACGTCTCCAGAGGTCGCGCTTGGCAGGATGAAGTTTAGGGCGGCTCCGGTTCCGAGCAATGTGTTGTATGCTCGTCCTTTCTTCGAAATTTTAGCAAGGAAGATGAGCACCTGAGATATGTCCGGGCGAATTAAAGATCGAGATTCTGTTCTTTATATTATAATATACAGTGTTCCCACCATTTTTTTATAATTACTTATGATGATCACATTTTTGTTCATTTTCAGATCAATCCACAGCACTGCGTTCCTTTTCTAGTTGACGATGGATTCTCCCTTTGCGAAAGGTATAAAATTCCCAATAGCTTGTTGTTTAGGTATCCATTCCATTTGTTAATTATTATTTCTTTTCAAATTTTAGCCGAGCCATTATCACATATTTGGTAGAAAAATATGGAAAAGATGACTCATTATATCCCAAAGACCCAAAAAAACGTGCCGTTGTTCTTCATCGTTTGTTCTTTGATGCCACTGTTTTATATCAGAGATTTGCGGATGCCTATGTGAGTGCTAAGAAGTATAGGTATAATATGTTACAGTACACAGGTGCGTCACCGGTACAAGTGAGTTTTTTGTCGCCGCTGAATGCGCACAGTTTCAGGCGTTGAGCGCTGCTAGAGACTCCGCGTCAAGTCAACACGGTAAATTGACTTACAGCTCCTTCAAAAACTTGGCCACAAAGCATTGCTAACAAGATTGAGTTTATCTGGTTCCCAGATATTTTCCTGAATTTATTTTCCTGGAAACTGAAATCCTGAATGACATTGTCCTACATTATTTTTTTGCGAATAAAAAACTAACCTGAACGACCAGAATCTTGAAAAAAAAATTCTGAAAAAAGTTATCCTGAGCGGACAATATTCTGAAAAAGAAATCCTGAAGTCATTTTCCTGGAAAGTAAAAATGCCAAGTACCGGTAGTTCAAAATGACGTATTTTATGAAGCGTATCGTCGCGTCATGTACATTGTCGATTCATCTTCCTCATATTAATCGCTGTTGCATGAAAATGACTTCCGTGTGTTTACTTTAGTTTGCTGACGCACATCTCATCGGTTCGGCCTCATTGTCGGGAAACACCACCCGGATTTATGTTCTGCTATCGGATAGTTTCAAAAAGAGCAAGGGTATGTTGTAGTCTGTGTACTCGAACTGGGGCCGGGTGAACAAGTTAAGAGACAATGCATAAGAAAGCGTGAACGGACAGGCAAGACCAAATCTAGCCCGGACAAATAGCGTCCTACGGTCATGGACTACCTTTGAACGTTGGGTCATACAATCAAGATGTCATAAAACAAATTAATTCTGTTATTTCAACAGAAGTATCGGAATATTTTCAGGATTTTCTAGTCAGGGCAAATGTTTTCAGGATACAACATGTTCAGGATTTTTTTTTTTTCAGGATTTTTGTTGTTCAGGTTTTTTTGCACGGGAAAAAATAATTCATGAGAATGTCATTCCGGATTTTGGTTTTCACAAAAATAAATTCAGGGGAAAGTCCGGGAACATTGAGTTCATAAACTCAATGCCACTACAATAAAAATCAGGGGAATTCATATGCAGTATGCATTGGTGGAAGAGCCTCATATCTAGTACTACAAATCTGTGAGGAGTGATTGAATCTGACTATTCACTAATCACCACAGGACTTCGATGGCTATCTAACTTCTGCAGTTTAATTGGTCACCTCCGGAGGTACAACCGGCACTATCAAAAGTTTTTTGAATTCCGTGCCAAAAATTCCAAAATTTAGAATACAACCGGTACCTACTATCGGTTGTTTTTGCTGGTAACCTCCGGTCTATTGGCAGTAAAACTTGAATAACTCCTGGTCTACCGGTTGTTTCAATACTTCTAGTTTTTAACCATCATACTATCTGCAAAGTGTAGTTCACAGTTATCCATAATTTCAGTTATACTTAATGAGTAGAAACAAAAAAAACTACAACGGCTTTTTTCAGTTTTTTACCCACATTTTTTTAAAAAAGTTCACGAAAAAATTATAGTGAATGTTAATGAGTAAAGTAAAAAGAGCACATTATTACCTGTCCTATACGATTACCGCAATATTTTTTGGCAAATAATGTATGGAATCGTACGACAGAAAATACAGAGTGGACAACTATTTTTCTACGACTAAAAAAACCTATGATAACAACAGAAATAATTGTACCTAATGAAAATATGACAGAAATATTACGACCAAAAATATGAAGTACACGACAATTTTCTGCACGCCAAAAAGGCATAACTTGACGATAATTAATTTTTCTTCAAACTGGCATTTTACAACTCTCTCTGAATTCTTTTACGCACGTGGACGGATGCCCACGAGTGGACAGATGCCCACGAGTGGACAATGGCAAATAAAAAAGCTTTGAAAGGAGAAAGTAGCAAATTTTATACGTGTTCCACAAAGCTCAGCCCGATAACTCAAGCTGCCTTGCTTGCTGATTGATCATCTGTTGAATAATTTTTTATTACCGTACATAGAAATAGTTAGCCTATTTGTGCAACAAGGGAGAAAAATGAGCGATTTCTCAACAAGTGTGAAGTTACAGCGACACGAGCCAGAAGCAAGGGTCGCGATATTCGCTCTGAGTTGAGAAATCGCTTTTTTGACCGTGTTGAACATAACGTTTTTCTTTACACAATGAGCACACTCACGCAGCGTCATTTTGCGTACAAAACAAAGCGCTATGTTCTCGTAAATTGAGTAGGATAAGCCGCGTTATCGTATGAGTGTAAAGAAAATGTTATTATACAGATAGATAAAACAACCATTCGCCAAAGAAAAATCATCATCATTGAAAAAAGTTGAGAAAAAAAAAAATTATTGTAAAAAGAAGAAAAATTTTTACAAAGGTGTTGATGGGGAGCTCAATCCAGGGCTCAAATGACAAAACATGGCATTTTAGAGAAAACATAAGTGTAGGCAAAGCATAGGTATGGGTAGTACAGCATGGTGATAGACCGCGCTTACCCACTTGTACTGTCAATCCACTTGTACTGTGAAATACAAACTTACGCCATATTATTTTTGATTTTTTTTTTTTTTGGTTTTTAAGTTATACCAAGAAGGTTGGGTGTTATTTCGGCTTAAGACAATTTTTCAGTCGCTATGTTTATCGGCGGCTATATTATATTGTGTTTGCTTTTATGTATTAGGCTTGGGAAATTATCCTATACTTAGGGCTAGTGGTACTCTGGTTAGGTAGGTACCTACCTAACTTATGTTTGTTGTTTGTCCACAAGGCGTACCATACTGCTGTGTACTTCATAAAGGCTAAGGAGTAAGGATATACTAAGTTCTGAAGTAATGCGTGTAAAAATTTCCAGGTCCTTTTATAATACTTATGTCAAAGTTACTGATGGTGTTACCATCTTATTGTGACGTCCTTCTTATGCCACAATTTTGTCTCGAAATTTTGTGACGCAAATTTCAGAATGACCCTTTTACCCCTCAGACGTCGACTAAATAATTAGTCTGGTAAGAATCGCCTGATCCAAATTTATTTTTGGTCCATGGTTTCCAATGATATGTACAAAATATTTTGTTCAATTTTCAATGTTGAATATGTCCAAATTAGATTTAGTGCATTTTCTTTCAAATTACCGGTAATGCGAAATTCTACCTAAATAACGCGAAGATATGAACACACTAGAGTTGTGTTCTTGTCTTCGCTGAGGATGACTGTTTAGTCGAAAGTGCTTTGTTGTAATTTTACTATTTTGTTGCGGTTTTTGTATTTATAGGTAGGTAGTAAAATCAACCCTTTCTGTATTTTCTTTTCCTTTTTTTGCAGTATCCTCTGCTGTTTGGTGGTGTTCCACTAGCTGAGGACAAAATAAAGAGACTTGAGGAAGCTCTTGAGTTCTTGGATACATTTCTTGCTGATAGCGAATACACGGCTGGAAACACTCTCACCGTTGCCGATATCAGTTTGATCGCTTCTATCACTTCTCTACAAGTACGCGATGTCCTTTGGAGAAATCCAATGCCAACGGTGTTGGAGCCAGTTTTGATATTCTACGAGTTTATTTCAAGTGACTTTTTCAAATTCTAGGTCTGTGAAGTCAACGTCGCCAAGTACTCAAAAGTGGCCCAGTGGTTGAGTAAAACAAAATCTGTTCTACCTGGTTTTGAGGAAGCCAATAAGGGAGTGGAAGATTTTGAAAAAATGTATTTGGCTGTGGCTAAGAAGTAATTGGCACGACAAAATTAATGTATTTGCATTTTGCATTCATGATTTTCATATTTTTACAATATTTTTGTTGCATTAAATCAACAATAGCTTATCTTTTCATTCTTTGTATACCTGCGCTCACCTATTAAAATTTACTTACCACTTATTAGTGATGTGATGTAGCAACATTTGCGAGGAACAAACTTTCGAATAGGTTTGGGGGGTTGGTACGACGGCACGCTCTGCGATAGTATTGGTGTGGAGGTGAGATAGTTGAATTTACTGTCGTATACGTCCATGTTACTTCCTAATCAACCGCCACATAGCGAACTTTTTCCTACTTCCCCCCTTTTGTAGATCAATCCTTATCTGACATCTATCCATGGTAGGTACATTTTTCTTTCTTCTCCCACTACGTATCTCAGTTCTACCACAATCTATCACAATGAGCGTATACGAGTAAAATTTTAAGGTTTACGGATGGGTTTCGGCTGGTCGGTGAGGGAGTGCGGTTTAAATTTCGACGTCAAAGGACGTGCGTCTTTTCAAATAGGAATTTTTACTCATATAGACAACGGAAAACGTGCTCCTCCTTGATTCGATGTGCCGTCGACGTTTTAGAAATACCGGTAAGTTTCTATTGGCATGGTCCAATAGGGTGCAGTTTATTTAGCGAAGGCATATTCGACTGATGTATCGATGTGTCAATATATTAAGAAAATATTTATTACCCATTGATCGAATTTCCATCAACGCGTGAACTCTGTGTTCTCAATCTGAAGTCGCAAAAATTTGATGTCGCACCCAATAAATGATCTTCAAAAGCATCTGTATTCGATTATATTGTGTTTAAGACATCAGACTGAGGGAGAGAAATTGTGTACCTACCGAACCTCAGTATAATAACTCTGTGTACATATAGGTACATATGAGGCTGTGAGTATAATACGTATATCAATCACGCTCAAATTTAGTGGGTATTTGTCGAATATAGGTGAATTTTTTGGATTGCGCTGGCCGTAAACAGATGGCAATCAACTCCCTCTATGCTTTAATATGAACATTGACGACAAGGATAAACACGAACCAAAGTCACCTGGATTCAAAGGAGCAGAAAGATCAACTTACAAAGTTTGCTATATTCACTGTATTACATATTAGGCTATATAATGATAGATGAACGGGTTCCCCTTGCTGCTTTTGTACACGGCTGTATCGTATGCAAATTGCCAGTCGCTGGTTATGTCAGCTCATTTAATAGGCTACTATTGTTAATAATCCTCCTGTTATCGAAGTTGTCAAATCTTTTCTTCTTAGTCGATGAGCAGCGAAGGTTTTATTTTTCAGAGATTTCTGAACATCCCGACAAATTAGACGCGAATGGTGATTATGCCTAAGAGCATTACTATACATGTCTGCGTGCGAGTTATCAGCAAATAATTTCTTTCGGCCCTATTTTTTAAATTATTTTTAGGTTATCCGTAGTCCCTCCCCTCTCTAGCTATGATCAACTGACTTGTGCAGTCCTCGTTATTTTCAGGTTTATTGAAGTGCATATGCTTGTTCACGTATTCCATTGAACGAGCAGAGTTTATGTTTATCAAGTTGTACGTATTTATTTCTCGATCATAGTAGTCTCTTTTAACTACTTTATAATTACTACAACAAATTATTTCCTTCTGTTTGGCGGGTAAGTAGAGCCCGTAGTCGACGACAACGTACTAGCCTCAATTATCATGATATTTTGTATAGCCTATGTGATCTCAAAAAGTGAACCAAAAACTGACTGTAGTCTATCTCCAGTTACTCACGCCTTTAGAAAGATGTACCTATGTAAAAACGCTATACCGTTCTCACAAATTTTTGTGTAGGTAGCGTTGCATCGATACTTGTAGTCAAAGTTCGGACTTGCATATCTTTAAGATAAAGAATAGTAGAAGAAGATTGTCAATTGATTTCACGTTTAATACGTGCGTGAAGATTGTTCATTAGAGACTCGGTATCAGGGTATAGCAAAGTTCGATTCTTACATGTATTTGTGCTCGGGCTCTAGATTGAGCTAGTCAGGGTCGGTCCCCAAGGTCGGGGAACTGAGGTGAGAGTCAATATATCCGGATGATGGATGTGATTAATTTGAGGCTTAGATTTAGTTACAACAATTTGATAAAGTACAAACTCTTGTCTCAGGTCTTGTGCGTCTGACTTGGTAGAGCCGTGTCAATATGTTCCTAAAATTAAATTTACATCTAGGTTTCATGTGATTGTACTCGAGTGCAAACCGCATCTTGAGCATCAGAATTATGATTTTACTCACCAAAATGTGAACTTTCCATCAAAAGTTTGTCCTGTCTGTAGCCTTTATTGTACTTGTAGATGCAGAAATTATATTTTCCCTCTGATGCAGCCAAAAAAATTGGAATAAACGTGGTGAAATGACTGATTTACTGCTGAAAGAGTCGGATTATTGATGGCTTGGATGAGCATGCACCGCTGTCTCGTCAGTGGAATTTGCCTTAATTCTCAAATATCTCAAAAATCTTTTGAACAAAACGTTTGCATTTATCTATCAGTCACTCAGAAAATTCTGTGATTACCTCTGTTGTTCAAGCTTTCTCGTCATCAGCATCATCCTTTGTTTGATGATCAGCTTTTATCATTTCTTATTGTTAATTACAGATACACAAAAATTTTGGGTCATTATAAGAAGCCTCATTCTTCATTGGAATTCAGAACACCATTTGACAGGGGATTTTGGGGATGTGATCCTGTCAGTTGGGTTCGGTGAAGGATCAACTCAACAGAATAGAGGATGCTTTACTAGGAATATTATTATGATCAATTTGAGAATGCAGAGAGCCGAGGTGAAAAAGATGGGATCCATAATCTGGTGGATAAAAAAAAAGATCTGATACCACTTACGTGAAATGACAAAAACAAAAGCACTTGACAATATTTCTATTACAATAAAATTCACAATACGATCATTTATATGAGGTACAGAATATAGGTCACTATTATATGTAATTACATCTCATGAATGAGCTGAGTAAAACGCAAACTCAACAATTTTTTTGCGTTGATTGACAAAACGTTTTTTTTTTTTTTGTTTCTGTGTGCGTCGTTAAGTTCTGTTTTTTTGTATTATTTCTTGTATCTTTTTAGGGTCGGCCTGGTTCTCGAGGCCGACCGTATTGTAATCACTTTTTTCTTCTTCTTCTTCTTCTTCTTCGGATCAGTTAAGACGCTCACGTCATGTCACGGACATCACGTACAGTAGTCCACAGCGCAGTAAGTTGTGGGTATTTTTGTGTATGCTATATGCTGAGTAGCCTTGCGTCTTTTGCTCTTTAATTGCCTGTTATCACTGCGTTTTTGGTTCAAGCAAGTGCCCTTCAATCCTGTGTTATTTTGTATTAGGATCGCGTGTTTGAAAATTAGTGTTATTGGCGTCGGCGTGTTTTCACCCATGGTTGGCCCAGCTGAGTAGCCTTGTGTCTTTGGCTCTTTGCCTGTTATCATTATTAAGATCGCGTGTTCAAAAATTAGTGTTATCGGCGTCCTCCCGTTATTTGGAGATTTCTTATCATGAATGAGACATTTTCCTCATGCGTACGAGTTAGCTTCATGATAGATTTATTTTCTATATACACACACGTAACACTTAAAATACGTGTGTGTATATAGAAAATAAATCTATCATTTCTTATCATAACAAAATTATTTTGTAATTTCGTTCCTTTTTTTAGCTAAAAAAGTTTCGTTATTTTTGTTTTTGTTTTCGTTATGCATGAAAAATTTAGTGATTTTGGGGTGACTTTGCGCAAAATTTTTGACTTTTGTTTCTCTTTTAGAATTTTCTGGAATAGGTAACAAATTTATTTACTCTTGTTTGGGTAAGGGGGGCGTGCCTTGCGGCTAGTAGGCGAGTATTAATAAATTTGATTGAATGCTCTAATTTTCTGTTTGTGGGTATTTCCGTGTGAGCTATGCTGAATAGCCTTGTGTCTTTGGCTCTTTCACTGTTATCATTGCATTTTGAGGTTCAAGCAAGTGCGATTCAATTTTGAGCTATTATTTTGTAGGTATTAGGATTGCGTATTTGAAGATTAGTGTCATTGGCGTTGGCGTGTCTTTACCTGAATGCGTGTTTTCACGTGAATGCAAATGAAACAATTATTTAGGTATGAGGTGGGAACGCCACAATGTAAAAAGTGTGTGTCATCATGAGTAACGTTTGCCTATTCATAAATTTGATCGAATGTTCAAACTGTATAATTATTTTCTGCGGATGAATAACTGTTCATAAAGTTTCTATATCTTCCTCGGTAGTTTGTTTTTACAGAATAGAAAAAAAGTGATGAGAGATGAATTCTTGAAATTGATCCAAACAATGTGAATGAAAGTTGTGTTGAAGCGGTATAGCAGAATAAATAAAATGATTGTTGTGTATCCTGATTGAAGCATATAATCGGTATCGAGCTACGGTGAACCAATTTTGACCAAACTCAATATATATCCTCCATAAGGATGCCCAAAGAACATTCATAGGTTGGAGCCCCTTCTTTTCCGAAAGTGAGGGAGCATGCATTCGGGGCCCTAAATATGAATCAATGTTGACCAAACTCAGCCCCGGCGCTAGGCACAGGCAAACCAAGCAACTGCTTGGGGCGGCACTCACATGAGGGCGGCAAATTGACGATGAAAAAATAAAAATTTTAAAGAAAAAAGGAAAGAAGAAGAAAGAAAGAAAGAAGAAAGAAAGAAAGAAAGAGTAAGAAAGAAGAAAAAAAGTGAATCGGATTGTATAAATAAGACAAAGTTTTCAGTGAAACAATTGAGCACTACAAGATGGTCCAGTAGAATAGATGCTATTCGCCCATTTCGTTATAACCCTCAAGACATATACGACGCATTAATTGAAATTAGTGAAGATGTGACATTTGATGCCAATGCTAGATGCGAAGCTGAATCATTAGCTCAAAAAATGTTGACATTTTCATTTTGTTGTTGTACCGTTTTATGGCACTCAATTTTAAACCAAATCAACTTGGTTAGTAAAACTTTACAGAATATCGATTTGAATATTTCTGAGGCAATTGCAATGCTTAAAGACACACTGGCCTTCCTAGAAGATTTTCGATCTGATGAAAAATTTGAAGAAGTTATTTGTGAAGCCGAATCACTAGCGGAATGTCTGAATATTGAAAAAATATTTCCTCCAGCGGCAGCTATTTGACAACGATGAAAAAGGAAAATGTTTTCATACGAAGCCTCGGATGAGCCTATTGTAGATCCAAAACAAAAATTTAAAATCGAGTGTTTTTTTGCTGTTGTGGATGCCGCTGTCACGTCTGTTAAAGAGCGATTTGAACAACTTCGTGAGCATAAAGACATTTTTAGGTTTTTATATGATATTTCTTCTTTAAAAACCTTTCCCAAAGACAAACTGCAGAAATGCTGCGACATTTATCTACCGCTTTAAGTGACAAAGAAGAAAGCGGTGATATTGATAGTGCACAGTTGTATGATGAATTGCTAGCTTTAACAAACCTAATTAAGTCGAATACTCCACCTGATGAAGTATTAAAATTCATCGCAAAGAATGATTTTTTCACCCCAAATACAACTGTTGCGTTGAGAATACTCCTCACCTTACCAATTACAGTAGCTAGTGGTGAACGCAGTTTCTCTAAAGTGAAGCGGATTAAGACTTATCTACGACCAACCATTGCGCAAGAACGTCTTTCAGGTCTAGCTCTTATAGCTATTGAGAACGAAACAGCGAAAGAGATAGATCTGAAAGACGTTATTCATGAATTTGCTCAGATAAAAGCCAGAAAAGTTGTAATATGTTAATTCAGTCATGTTTTATTGTATATTTGGTAAATTACAACAATTATGAGAAAATGATTCATTATTATTCAGAGGTGTCCGGCCTATTGGGCTAAGAAGTGTGTTTTATATAAGTAGCTGAGTCAGCGGAATTTTTTTTATCACTATAGTAGGGATAGTAGGGTCTACTGTTTGAAAGGGGGGCGGCATAAAGAAGGTTTTGCTTGGGGCGCCAAAAAACCTCGCGCCGGGGCTGCCAAACTCAATATATATCCTTTATGCAGATGCCTAAACAACATTCATAGGTTAGAGTCCCCAGAGCTCTATCCCTCACCCCTGGTGGGGGAGCGTGCATTCATTGTAGCTCAGTCCAAGTATGGAAGTCACTGACAGTGTGATGAGAAAGAACTTCAGCATTTAAGCAAGCAGCATTCTGCAATATTTTGCAATTTGACATTGTGACGTAATGGAAAATCAATCCATCAAAATTCAAGAGAAAAGATTGGCCGACCCTCTTCCAGCCTGGTACTGGCTGCTTGTTTTTTTTTGTAATTTGTTGATTTGGCGTTCAGTATTTCTTCTTTGTCATCTGTCTTTAGTTTGTTGAAGTATTGTATTGTGACGTTCTACCAGTTACCAAGTTTCCGCCGATGCCAATAACAAAGGACAATTGTAAAAACCGAACTTTATTACTGGAACCGCAAATACACTACACAGTCTAAACACTGTAAAAACACAGTTAATCACAAGGTGTTTGCGTTGAAAAACACGAGAGCACGTTAACTGCAAAATACACCGTTAATCACTATACAATCGCGTTAAAGAACACGAGAGCAAGTTAACTTTACCACTTCAGTATACCAACTGAACCAACTGAACCCTCCTAGCAGGTTACTGCCGGCTATTTATAGTCTTCCTCCTATTTCCGGATTCTTCGAGATACAGTAAAACCTCAATATAGTGCGAATGAAGGGACCGAGAAAAATTCGCACTATTTAGAGGTTTGCACTAAACAGAGGTGGTGAATTTTTCCTTTTTTTTTTTTTTTTTTTTTTTTTTTATACGGTCAAATTGCATGTATTGAAAACAAATACATACATACATGTAATGCAGTCATGTACTGTATATATCAAATGTGTACTACAGGTTATGTACTTTTGAAAAAATTGGTAATATGAGACTGGCGAGTAGCTGCTAAACCATTACAAATTACAAAATTTTCGATTTTATTTAAACTATCGCCTGATTCGCTAGAAATTTGACGGTAATGTAAATCATGGCTCCGCTTGAATTTTTCTAGCCACCCGCTAGAAGCCAAAAATTGGTCGATTTTCAATTTCTCTGTAGTTTTCCATGTATTCTTGACACCGCAGTGCGTGTATTTTCGCATTATACAGAGGTTTTATTCGCACTATAATGAGGTATTTTTGTATGCATTTAGGTAGGCAAAGTCAAGGGACCGGGCAAAATTCGCACTATATCAAGGTTCGCACTAGTTAGAAGCGCACTATATTGAGGTTTTACTGTATCTTCTAGAACGGCAAATGAGTTATGCAAAATTGATTGCGTATGCTCTAGACTTTTCAGGAATGTTCGGCAGTTACAGGTGCGCTTTCTAGTAGCGTCCGTCTTTACTAAAAGTTTTGGGGTACTTGCAAGCTTGCTGCTTGTGGCTTTGCCGCAGAACGTTACACTATCTCCTCCTCATTCTTGAACGTCCCGTTCAAGCGCCAGACTCCATAGGGCCAATCTGTTCCAATGTACCATTAACCTTGTTTCTTCATTAGCTTCTTATCTCCATCAAGTGTCCAGTCTCCATTTGCTTCCATCTGGTGGAAAAACAATCTTCACTGAACATAATGCCAGTCCATGGATATTTGCCAATTGCACAACAGTTGCTTCCTTACAGAACACATCAAATCATGTCCACTTTCCAACCAGTTGTGACATTCTACCAGTCACCAACTTTTAAACCAGGCAAGCAAAGATGTACCCATTGACAGAACCATGAATTTAGCATCACCAATTCCTGTAATTGGTGAAATCAGTTCCAATTATCTTCACCATCCATCAGGAAAATCACATCCTGGAAACTCAAACCGCCATGTTTGAAAACCATTTTTGTATGGAGTCAGGTCTGCATCTTCAGCCACAGAAAGGTTACTGGTTTGCATGTAGTTGCCCAATTAATTCTTCCAGTGAGTGAACACAATCATCTTCTCTTCTTTGGACAATGCGCGCTAAAACAGTTTTCTTGACCACGGTTCTACCCCTTCCTTTCATCTCTATGGCTGTCTAAGAATCCTTTATCTGGCTTCACTGCTGACTCAAGCCTGTCTTGATGGTTTTCATGCCAGAACTGTTTGATGGCTGTCTTCATCCTGCGGTACTTCTTACTTTCTCTGCTCCTTTTGTATCGGGATCTGAGTTTTGGTCCGATTAGAACTTTCTTCTTTCCCTTCCACTTTACAGAAGTCATCAAGCAACTATTTTTGAGCTTGTCCACATTCTCACAATCAATGACAAGACCATTCCGCACATCATCTTCATTTTTCTCCATCATTTCCATCTTCTTGGCTAAAGACTCCTCAATGACACAATCATTCTGCACAACATCTTTTTCTTGTATCGCCTTAATCTTCTTGGTTGGAGATTCTTCAATAATGGAACCATTGTACACAACATTTTCTTTTTCTTCTATCATTGAAATTGGTAACATTATTTCATCACGCCTGTTATGATGAATTGTCAAAGTTTGAGTCAAGTATCTATCTACTAATCTTTAAAATTCATTATATTGCAGACAGTATTAAGCCTGTTTTAATTATAGCTTTTGACCATAATAGTTTTTAGACAGGCAGCGGGAATTTTTGGCAACAGAGCAATACTCAAAGGGGCATAACTGGCTGCCCTGGGCCTGAGCAGCCCGTTATGCCCATTTTGCCAGTCAGTTTCAAATAAATAACGGGCATAATGGGTCACAAACCCATAACAACACCTTTTGCCAAAAAACTAGAAGTTTCCATCTTTTTTGCTCTTTTATGACATACTTGAGGAGGGTTCTGGCATAAGAGCATCTATCCCATATAAGGAATACATTGAGTGGATAATTATCATGAACTTTTTGCTTCTTCTGCCTTGTGTTTTTGCCCACTTGCGCATTTTGAAAAACAGGTGGGCTGTCAGTTATGCTAGTTTGCATGGGTAGCAGACAGCTCATCAATTCAAAAATAACAGGTTACAGGCAAGCGGGCAGAACTATAAAAACAAAACAGGCACAGGCACTGCTTGAAAAGCTGCCTGTTATTTTGAAAGCTCTAAAAAAGATTAAGGAAAATGTACACCAATAAGTATAAGGGTAATTTATTTTACAAGCGAGTATAGTGGTCGTTTTAACAAGTTTCAAAAGTTTCTGTCATGGCAAACAGACCGCGAGTGTTGAGAACGCAACAATTTCCCCTCTTTGACTATATAAACTACCAGTGAATGGGAGTATGGACTGATATTAGTATTCAACGCGGTAATGCCATCATGGTGCGGAAGGAGGGAATATAGCGCCTAACGCGTAGCATGTAGTTGGGGTCTGCAACCAGATGCACAAATCTATTTTGTAAAAATTGCGCCTCTCGTAGTTAGATGTAGCATGGATTATGCAACTAACAATACAAATCTATTTTGTTGTAACCTTCCCCTGTCTTCCTCACCGCGATGTTGGCATCATGTTATCGCACCGCCGAGGCCTTGTTATAGCAGTCCATACTCCCATTCACTGGTAGTTTATGTCGTCAAAGTTTACCCTCAAGTCCAATAATAGGGCTTTTCCAGTATATCAAATTGCCTACTCATTCTCCTACACTTCTACTTGTTATCAAGTTGGTAGTTGTTTTAACGTGGTTTTAACATTGCTCTTATGGCAAACTGCTTCAGAATAAAAATGAGATAACTTTCAGCAACACCCATAAGATCAATGTTAAAAGCACTACCAACTTCATAACATCCAGGAGAATAAAATATGCAATGTGAAATACTGGAAAAGCTCTCAATGTTTTATTCACTTGTGGGTAAACCAGCTGGTTTACCCATGTTGTGGACATGATGACGCGCAGATAAATGAGCCTATAACAAAATATGGAGGCGCGCCATAGGTCTGCCATCTTGCTAGTCTGTATAATATTATTAATTTAATCCCCATTATCAGAGTATTGCAGCCTTCAACCATACAGTTTGTGCAGCCAAAAAATTTGGCTTTGGCTTACGGATGAAGCTGACAACCTTGAAAAGTTTGGATTTGGCTTATGGCTTATGACTGATCAGGAAAATTCTGCCGGCTTTTGGCCTAAGCTTTTGGCTGACTTATGACTGACCTATTGCTGATTTTTTGGCAGGATTTCAGCTGATTTTTGGAGGACTTTTGGGTGGCTGATGATTTTGTTGTCGTTTTGTTGCAGTCAAAAATGTAGCAAAAGCCAGACTGCTGCTACAAGAAGCGTGTCACACATTATTTCACCCATATAATATAATATGAGAAATAAGCCAAAAAAATTTGGCTGAATTTGCCTTTCAGCTTGCAAGAGTAAAGCTGGCTTGTGGCTTTTGGCCTAAATGACAAAAATTTGGCTGAATTTGGCTTTTGGCTTTCAGCTGGCTGCAATACTCTGCTTATTGATATTTTTGGTTTTGCCATTTCTTTTGCTTGTCCACGTTTTCTGGGATGCGTAAGGCGCTAAAGGTATTCTTGGTCTTGCTCAATGTAAACAAACATTGCGGGATGTTCCCATCTGAGAAACAGAAAAATGCAAAAATTAAGTGGACTTTTTATGTGTAAATTCCATTTCATTTTTTGGATTTCTGGATGGGAACATCCCGCGCACCAACCCGCGCACCACAAGGCAATGTTTGTTTACATTGAGCGAGAATACCTCTGGCGCCTTAGGATATGCGTTGATAACAAGTGATAACCATAAGCATTGACTATACACGTATCAGACAAATACTCGCATTGTTAAAAAAGTTGTCACTTTGAAGGATACTGACACCAGAGTGTGCTGCGTGTTAATACGTTGGTGTAAGAGAGAGGGAAAGATGTTCTGTCTCTTTCACTCTGCTGGTTAACACGCAGCACACTCTGGTGTCAGTATCCTTCAAAGTGACAACTTTTTCAACAATGCGAGTATTTGTCTGGTACGTGTATAGTCAACGCCATAAGCGTTAATGTAAGGCGCATCCTTATTGTCGCACTTTTTTGCATTTTGACTGCCGGAGTGCCGGTGCAATCAACAACAACAACAACAACAACGTGTTTCTACACACAAATATACGGCAGAAATGGTACCTAATAGATAGTAGTAAAGGATACACCATATACTTGGACCGTACAATGATGTCCGCGAAAAAGAAGCTGTGCACAATAGGCCTGACATTATAATATTTGAAAAAATTTGAAATAGAGTGCAGTTGATTGATGTCACCATACCAAGTCAATCAACACAATATTATACAGAATGCATATTATGCCGAGAAGATACAAAAATATATGGAACTTGGACAAAAACTGAAGCGATTATGGCAAGTGAAGGAAGTCGACATCATACCAGTTTTCATATAGCAAGTAACGGGTTGATCCACAGAGAAACGGACAATAATTTGAAGAAGCTGGACTTACAGCAGTATACACTTTTTGAGATGCAGAAGGCTGTGATCCTAAGATCGTGTAGTCTCGTTAGACAGTTCCTAAATAGGTAGCGAGTAATAATTGATGTACAGGTTAGGTTAGGTTCTCCCTCAGGGGGGTGGTCACTGGGGGAGGCACACAACCCAGTGTGTATTACGTATCTGTGCCCACCTCAAATCTAGCTGCAACCTTGTCGTGGTGAGGGGGCTTACGACATGGCCTGTTCAACTCTATATGCCAAGTTGGCTCAGGGGCGAGTGTAACCCACAACCCAGTGCGCCACCACCACCCCTCCGTCCTACGGGTTCCCCTGGAAACAGGAGTTCTGGGCGTAGAGCGCAGGTCATTGTCCAACCAATAGCAGCAAGGCTCCTGCAGCAGACCCACTGCACAAGTCCTCATCCTAATGTCTTATCTCATCCCATTCCATCCCCTTCCTAACTCCTCTCCCCCTCCTGATTCAACTGTTGGTTGGTAGTCACACCTCCAACAGGACCATCTTCATGAGCGGGGATACGTATTGCTTTGGCTCTCACGTCCTGCTCCACCCAACGCAGACGGCAACTGTACATTAAAAGCCGCTCTTCCAAATCAACATGAAAATGCAGACCACAAAGATCCAAACTGCCGGGTTTCGGACCCCGGCACCGGTAGCAGCGGACATAACGCGCTCAGCGCCCCTGCAATCGTCAACAAACGATGAGGCAACCATGAACATCAGTTCAAGAACCAACAACCTGAACAGGCAGGACCAAGCGGCTGCCGCTCAGATGAACCCTCCGCAAGGACTGCGAAACCACCTAATGTCAAGAATTGCATCAAACTCCAGCTGCATCCTGGGCAACACCCTCGAATACACCCCACGCTCTCCCTCACCAGATATTATAGAAATTGGAGAGCCCTACACTCTATCCAACGACAACAGTAGCCAGAGAACTTGCTCACTGCAAGTGGACCTCACAAGAATTGAAGATCAACCAGAACACAAATCGGCCAAAAAACAGCTTAAGAGCCTGCAAGCTCTTGGACTGAATGGCTTCAGTGACACTGGACTCAAGTACAACCAGTCTCAGTATAAGCACGAGACAGATAAGGATTTCCAGAGTCGTCGACAACGAGAGTGCCGACAAATGAAGGAATTCATTCAAGAACTGCAAAGGAGAAGATCTGATTGCACCCAACAGAGCTCCTCACAAAGCGCAACACCAAGCCACTCACGAGGCACAACACCAAGCCACTCACGAGGCACAACACCAAGTCAATCCCCTGTCAGGATGACAACTTCCAAAAAGACGACCACCACACCTGTTACAGTGGGGACAAAGCGCCCAAGCAATACAAGTAGCAGTGAAGAAAGGCTTGTAAAACATCAGCAACTGGACCACTACTCCCAGATCAAACTGGACTTGGAAAAAGAGAAAAAAGCCAGAAATAAGCTGGAAAACACAGTCACCAAACTACTGGGAAAGATTGACACCCTCAATAACTCGGTCATCTCATTAACTAATGAGCTGAAGAAAGAGAGAAGCACCAATGAAGAGCTCCGCAGAGAAATGGAAAGGAGCAAGAGGAACAAACCCATCCCAACTGAGCCAGGAATCACCCTTGCAACAGTTCAGGAGATGATAGAAAAAACACTGGCGCCAATTCTGAAGACGCTCCAAAACCCCACATCACCAACAGGGAAAAGAAATGGCGGAAAGAAAAACCAACCAAACAAGCCAGACACACCTGCTAGCATCCAACAATCCACCTATGCACAGGTGGCCAGCCAGAACCTCCCAGCTGCACCTTCCACCTCCAATGTTCTAGGAAGTGGTCCTGCTGCCACACTCATACAACAACACCTGCGCAACTATACTGCTGAAACCAACACCCCTTCTACTACTGACGGCAACTTTCAGCTCAGCCCTCAGGAGAAGAAGAAGAACAGGAAACAACAGAAGAGAGCAGCAGTCCTAACCAAGAAAGCAGACTCCACCGCTAAGGCTAGGATGAGCCGCAAACCCGGGAAGATTGACCCAGCAACTGTGTTACTCCTCCCGTCCCAGGAGGTGCCAAATGTCTTGCAGAAACTGCAAAACACCCCTGAGGCAGACCCAAGGGCACCGGGCATCAGGAGGCATGTGCAGTTCCCATCTGGGGCTGTACTAGTCTCCTGCAGCAGCCAGGATCAAGCTACCCAGCTTCTCACCATTGCCTCACAGAATGGTATTAGTGAGAAGAAGAGACACGCAGCAGTTCCCTCCCTAAGGCTGCATAATATACCACCCACCGCCACAAGCAGTGATATCTCACAAGACATTGAGAAACGTTTTGGTGAGAAACCCATCAATGTCCACATTCTACAGTACAAAACACCCAAACCAAAGGGCTCCAACTTTGCTGTAGTGAACGCCAGTACAAGCCTCTGGCAAGCTATGTCAAAAAGAAACTCCATTCGTATTGGCTGGAGCATCTGCAGAATTGACACTGAGGTCATTATAGGCAGGTGCCCCAACTGTGGCCTCCTGGGACACTCCCGCGTCAAATGCCAGCTGCCCACCGCACAAGACAACATGGACACCTCACAGAGCCAAGACCAAACCACGCACAAGTGCAATGACTGCACCCACTTCAACAACCAACAGGAGCAGCAGTCCAAGGCCAGTGGTGTGAAGCCAAGGTGCCGCCCCACAAACCACATCACTGGAGACAAGAGCTGTCCCACTCTATCGGCCTACATTAGGAAGGCACGCACTGCCATCATAACCAATAGCAAGGAAGTCATCCACCAACCCACAGTGGACCACACACCAACGCAATGACTGAAGAAACATCTTTTCTCTATCTCAACAGCAACCACTGCTATGCTTCCACTCAGAATGCTGTAGCACTGGCTATGGAAAGGAGGGCTGATATCCTGCTCCTTACAGAACCACACTACTGGAATGGCAGGTTATCAGCCCCTGGCTGGGACACCATCCTAGGGAACCGAAGTGCCATACTCATCCGGAAAGACATCAAGCACTGTCCTGTGACCACCGGACATAGGGACATAACAGCGACCCAAATCTCCGGTATCACCCTGGTCTGTTCCTACTCCTCTCCCAATGAGGATGCCAACGACCTACTCATCCCCCTGAATGCTTTCCTCCAACAGCTTGAAACACCAGCTCTCCTGTGTGGGGACTTCAACTGCACCACTAATGTCATTCCAGGGTACAACACCAATGCACGTGGCATGCTCTTTGAAGATCTCATCATATCATGTGCCCTTGAAGTCTGGAATGACACCACACCCACCTGGAGACGGGGTGAGCAAGTTAGCATCAACGATTACATCTGCACCAAGGGAGGAGTAGTTGTCAGGAACTTTGAAGTCCTAGAGGAGGACAGCTACTCCAACCATTCCTTCATCTCTTTCAGGTGGGGCACTGCTCCCACATTTAGGGAGCAAATCTACTCCACCGACCTGGATAAGCTCTCGAGACTGGTTAGGAATCTGGAGTTCACCCCACCCTCTCTACAATCAAAGGAGGACATTGATGGCTTCTTATCAAACCTCACTGTAGGACTACAGGACTCCATCAATAGAGCATCAACCCTCATCGAGATAAGGAATAGGCAACTCCCCTGGTGGACGCCAGAACTTGCCAAGCTGAGATCCTGCCTCCGCACCCTCTCACGGAAGATTAGGCGTGCCAAGACCCCGCTACTCAAGACCATCCTACAGAGCACCAGAGCTATACTTCAAACAGGCTATCGCAAGCTCATAGCCCGGCACAAGTACCTTGCCTACCGCAAGGCTATTAGCCAAAAACTTCCGTGGGGCAAGCCTTTTCTCTGCTCCAAGACCCGAGAGAAACAGACCATACCACTCTTGAAGAGAGAAAATGGCTTGAGATGCAAGTCTCAGCAGGAAAGCATTCAGCTACTCCTGGAATCCAAATTTCCAAAGGCCTCCCAAGCGCTCCCTGATTCTAGTGATAGAGGTGCTCCCTGCCCAGCACCCCTAATTGAGAGCCATGAGGTAACTGCAATTATAAAAGCACTACCCAATAAGAAAGCATCAGGCCCTGACAACCTGTCAGTGCGTGCTATGAAGGCCCTCAATCGCCACCACCCTACAGTCCTACCTGCCCTGTTTAGCGCCTGCTTGTCTGAAGGCTATTCCCCTAAAGCATGGTGCATAGGCAGGGCAGTGTTTGTCCCCAAACCGGGGAAAAACCCCGAGATCACCGACTCATACCGACCCTTGACAATGTTATCAGTCATAGGGAAGGTATTTGAGAGGACACTCAACAGTAGGACTATAGAGTTCTTTGAAGACCACCAACCGCTCCACCAAAAACAATATGGTTTTCGGCGGAAAACTGGAGCGGAGCAGGCAGTTCATGATGCTGTGGACATGTTTAAGAACGCCTGCATAGAACATCTTCTGGTGGCGGTGGTATCACTGGACATTAAGGGGGCGTTTGACCATGTAGAATGGGGAGGCATCCTCCACAGACTAAATGCAGCAGGGCTCCCTCAGTATCTTTACAGATGTGTGGCCTCCTACTTTGAAGGGAGAGTTGTCATCTGCAAAGGTGAAAGTACCATACTTGAGAGGGGATGTCGCCAGGGCTCTGTCTTGGGCCCCTCCCTGTGGAACATCCTCTATGATAACATCATCTGTAATTTATTTGATAAATACAGAAAAGTATGCGTCTACACAGATGACACACTGGTCATCTTGGGTGCTAACACAGTCCCTGAGTTACAGGAAGCAGTGCGGGACTGTGTTGACCACATTAAAACTCTCCTTCTGGATATCGGACTTCTGCTCAATGTAGGAAAAACTGAAATCCTCCTCCGGAACCGACTACCCCCAAGGATTAAAGCCAAAATGGGGGATATTGTGTTTGACCTAGGTGGACATTGGGTCAAACCATTGGAGGCCATAAAATATCTGGGGGTCATGCTGGACCCCGAACTGAGTTTCAGGGCACACTTGGATTACATCAAGGAGAAGTGTGCCAAGAGAATACCCCTGCTGCAAAACCTGTGTCGGAACACCTTCGGCTACGAGTTTGCAGCTAGAAAAGTTATGTTCTGCGGCTACATCTACACCCTAATAATGTACTGCAGCTCTGTATTCTACCATCGCTTAGTGCTAAAAACATACCAAAGCAAGATCAAAAGCATACAGAGACGCTGCGACATCATCAGCTGTCGCGCGTACCAAGACCTTAATGCGGGTGTGGCCGGCATTCTAGCTGCAAGCCCTCCACTCCGCCTGAGGATCATTACACAATCCGTCCGCTGGCTGCTCCAGCATGGATATACAGTTCCGTACTGGGGTCACCTACCACAACTTGACGTAGATGAAGAAGGTGGCCTTGTACATAACGGGCAACCCATTTCAGGTGGGGAAGCTAAAAAACTGTGGAAGAAACACAACCTCTGTCAGTGGAACACGGAGTGGCAACAGAGTGAGAATGGACCATGGACACACCTGGTCTTTCCTGATGTCAACTCCAGACTGGCTATCAAAGACCCCCCCACCTTCTGGAGCAGCCAAGCACTGAGTGGCCATGGAGTGTTCCGGGAATACCTGAGAAGTAGGAAACGCAGACCAGATGGATGGTGTCCCTGCGGCACAGGAGCGAAAGAAACACCCGAGCACATTTTCACCGAGTGCCCGCTGTATAGTCCACTGCCAACCAATTGGGATACAACCACCATCCACCACATCGACTACATGGCAGATGTGGTGAAGAGACTCTGGAAGTTGGAGAATCCTCAATTCTGGGAGATGTAAACACCAACATAGTTAATAAGATGTTAGATGCAGGTGTTCACTAGAACACCTGCATCCTGCTGAATCAATTATGTACCCCCCCCCAGTGAGGGAACACGGTGTTTGCCAGGGAGGAAGCGAGTGACAAGGAACTCAACGACATTTCAGCCACTTAACTCCTCCCGGACACAACACAAACGGGAACCTTCCCTAATAGATAAGCTTGTTAGCACCCCAGTTCCGGGTCGATACCTGGTGCTGGGCTATGTTATAATCTCGACTATTACCGCGGAATAAAATAGCCCCACCGGGTACGTCCGGACTGAGGAACCCTTGAAAAAAAAAAAAAAAGTACTGTGATGAAATACAACATGTAAGTAGTGAACAATTTGGCTTTGTACAAGGTAGAAGCACGGAAGATTGCATACAGTACGCAATTATGAATTACCAGAAGAAAGTGTCAAGGGGCGGAGTCATAGCAATACTGTCATTCGATATAAGATCAGCATTCGATTTTGTGAGACACAGCGCAATAATCAAAACACTGAAGAGTATTGAATGCCCAGCGTATATAATCAATATGATCATAGCATATTTGAGCAATAGGGAAGTGATATACCAAGGAAAGGAAATGAAAATAACCAGTGGATGCCCGCAAGGCAGCGTGCTAGGGCCATTGCTCTGGAATGTGGTGTATGATAAACTTTTGAAAATACTGAAGGATAAAAAGATTACTAGATGCGCATTTGCAGACGACCTGCTAGTTATCAACAGGGCAGGCAATGAAAAACTTCTGCAAGAGAAGGTAACAAGCATTATCACACTCATAAATGATACCCTTGAAACCATAGGGCTAACATTGAATGTTGGAAAAACTGTAATCATATATCACAACTGCATATCAGTAGTTATGCAGGATGAAGCTTTCAGACTAGACCCAAAGTTCAATGTGAATGGTGTCATGCTGTCATGCGTAAGAGTAATGAAATACCTGGGTGTATGGATTGACCCTAAATTAAGATTTGAAAAGCACTTTGAATATCTATATGAAAAAAGCTTGAAGGCTATTCAAAAGTTCAATATAGTACTACAAAACACAAGAGGATATGGAAATAAGGCACGACGCATAATGCTTAATGGTGTTATATGTGTGCTGTATAAGTACTGCAGTACAATTTTTAGCAACCGACTAACATTGAAAGGAGTTAGGAAGAGGATTCGCACAATAGACAGACTGATAAGAATATATATAGCACAAAGTTATAAAGATGTATCTTATCTCCCACTCACCATCATTACAGGCAGCCCACCATTGGACTATCTAATAATGAAAAGAACTATAGTGCGGAAATTTGTGAGATGGGAGGCCATTGACAATTGGCATGTATTCCAGAGACCCAAAGAATATATTAATGCAGAAGGCTGGACAAAGAAGAGTATAGAAGAACATCTTGATAGAGAAATAGCCAAACTTTGGAAAAGTGAATGGGTAGAAGAAAAAGAGAAGGGGAAGTGGACTAAAAAGGTCTGTCCAACGCCTTTGCCAGAAGACTACCCCCTAAATTTTTATTTGACGCAGGCATTAACAGGCCATGGATGCCTCAATGATTATTTGTATAAAAAGAAGCAACGGAATACACGGAAGTGCCCCTGTGGAGCTACCAAACAGACAATAGAACATGTCATTACAGAGTGCAAAGTCCATGCAGAAGGACGGCCCAGTGAGCCAACCAGTGACCCAGAGTATATGGAGCGAGTCATCAGAAAACTCTGGGCACTGGAAAGACAGGGTGCAGCTGAGAAGATGATTCAGGAAGAGGACAAACATGAAGAATAATTGTAAAAGCGAGACAAACAATGAAGTAACGAGCCTAGTGGGAGAATGCTACAAATGTACAGCAATGTGAAGAGCACCTCTCCCAATAGGCTATGAAGATTGATTTACTCAAGAGACACTCATAATTATAATATGTATATTTCTATAATAAGAGATAAGTTTGTTAAAACCCCAGTTCTGGGTCGATACCCGGTGCTGGGCTAGGTTATAAGGTTGTTTTATTACGCGGAATAGACTAGCCCCACCGGGTGCGTCCGGACTGGGGAGCCAGAAAAAAAAAAAAAAAAAAAAAAAAAAAAAAAAAAAAAAAAAAAAGGTTCTCCCTCAGGAGGGTGGTCACAGGGGGAGGTTAGGTTAGGTTAGGTTAGGTTAGGTTCCAGCCTTTAGCTCACTGAATCGGTATGGTTAGGTTAGGTTAGGTTAGGTTAGGTTAGGTTAGGTTAGGTTAGGTTAGGTTAGGTTAGGTTAGGTTAGGTTAGGTTAGGTTAGGTTAGGTTAGGTTAGGTTAGGTTAGGTTAGGTTAGGTTAGGTTAGGTTAGGTTAGGTTAGGTTAGGTTAGGTTAGGTTAGGTTAGGTTAGGTTAGGTTAGGTTAGGTTAGGTTAGGTTAGGTTAGGTTAGGTTAGGTTAGGTTAGGTTAGGTTAGGTTAGGTTAGGTTAGGTTAGGTTAGGTTAGGTTAGGTTAGGTTAGGTTAGGTTAGGTTAGGTTAGGTTAGGTTAGGTTAGGTTAGGTTAGGTTAGGTTAGGTTAGGTTAGGTTAGGTTAG